>CM064905.1:4746715-4959215 GCA_030347415.2 Decapterus maruadsi | reverse complement strand
TCAAACTGAGTGTGATCATCTGTTCTCTTCACTTTATTTCCCGCTGCTCCTCTCTCTTGTTGAGGTTTCTCCTGCTGCAGCTCTGCCAACATGTCACCAGATCATCTTCATCCTCCTCATCCTCACCACTGTGCTGCTGCTCGCTCTCTCTCTCTCGCTCTCTCTCTCTGTCTCACATTCCTCGGCAGCGGCGGCCGGTTTCATTTCAGACCGACACAGTGAAGCGCTGAGTCGTTATGTAACCGCTCGGCTTCGCTCCAGTTTTTGGCTCAAATCTCAGACACATGTTCTGAGTTTGAGCTGCACTCAGAGCTCACAGAGGAAAAAAAACTAGAAATGCTGTTACACTTGTTAATTAAAGGGTAGTTCAACATTTTGGCAAATTGGCCCATTGCCATAATCCCTATAGTCATAGCAGTAGGTTCGTTGCCTTTAATTGTTGGTGCAACCTTTTTTTGGAACGGCAGAGCAGAGCCGTGAGCTGCTCAGAGCTACGCTACAGAGACTTATGGGATTTCTTGGTTTCCCTCATCAAACTCATCAAATACACAATCCAACAACTACGAAATGCCCCGGTGGACAAGTTGTGACCTGCACATTCACCACGCTATGAGATAATAACACAACGTTACCACACAGAGTTGTTTTAGAGGGAGAGACTGCTTGTTGAAAAACTGTCCCTGAAGGCAACGTGCATCAGCGGTTTTGCATGAATTTCCCTCTAAAACAACTCTGTGTGGTAACGTTGTGTTATTATCTCATAGCGTGGTGAATGTGCAGGTCACAACTTGTCCACCAGAGCGTTGTGGAGTTGTTGGATTGTGTATTTGATGAGTTTGATGAGGGAAACCAAGAAATCCCATGAGCCTCCGTAGCGTAGCTCTGAGCAGCTCACGGCTCTGCTCCACCATTCTAAAAATAGCTTGCACTGACAATTAAAGGTAACGAACCTACTGCTATGACTATAGGGATTATGGCAATGGGCCAGTTTGCCAAAATGTTGAACTATCCCTTTAATAAAGATTTGCTGAGCTCTGCACCTTTTCGTTTCCCTGCAGCTCTTCGACAAAGCCGAGCTGCTCGAGTGCATCAGGAAGCTGGTGGAGGTCGACCAGGAGTGGGTTCCTCACTCCCTGGACGCCAGCCTCTACATCAGACCCACGTTCATCGGCATCGAGGTGAGCAGAGGTCACGTTAGTTAATTAGCAGCGTCGCCGTGGAGAACGCGGTCACACAGCGGGGAATCAAACTGTGATTTAAAGCATTTAATTAAAAGTTTTCTTCCTCCTGCAGCCGTCTCTCGGCGTCTCCCGGGCGGGACAGGCCATGATCTTCGTCATCATCGGCCCCGTGGGTCCCTACTTCGCCACAGGCTCCTTCAACCCGGTGTCTCTGCTGGCCGACCCCTCGTTTGTCAGAGCGTGGCAGGGAGGAGTCGGAGCGTACAAGATGGGAGGGTGAGTCCTGCAGGTGTCGACTAGACTGACTCTAAAAGCTCTGTTCAGCCTGATGAGTCCTGTTTGAATCAGCTGGTGGAAACGGGACAGATTTGTTGGCCTTGACCTTCAGCCACAGACGTGTTTATCAGCAAGTGGTGACAAGGACTGTATTCAAATGTATCTTTATGTACATGAAGGGTGATTATCTCTAGCGTGTTTAGCGTTTATTGTTGCGGGTCGCCATAGTCTCGTTAATTAATAGGAAACACTGTATCGTTATCTGGGAGGCCTGCGTCCAGAGTCGACAAACAGATTATCTTTGTCTTCTGAAGGGAAAATTCCCAGGTTCTTTAAAATGCTCAGTTGGTGTGATTGTGATGCTTCCTGTTTGAGGACAAACATCTTTTTATCTGCAAGTTTCCATCAGTGAAGCTCCTGCAGTCAGGTCAGATCAGACGCAGCAGGAAGAGCTCAGGTTGTCACTGTTGGTTGGACGAGGTCACAGGTCAGCGACCGGTCTGACCTGTCAGACACGGGTCATGAAGGAAAGCGTCTGTGACCGACGTCTGTTGAGCTGCAGCAGAGATTAAAAAAACAACAACTTTAGATAAGGAAGAAAAAACAGGAGGCTGTTTGTACTTGAAATTGAAAACCTCCGATCGGCAGCAGGAGAAAGTGGTTTACACCGAGGCTGCGTCTGGTTTCTGCTCTGCTGTCAGTGCTGCTGTAATCTTCCACAGAGCCTGTGATCACAGGCCCGAGTCCCACATGGCACCTGCTCAGCTCCACTGTGATTACATAACACCAACGCCCACCCGCCCCGACTCACTGAGCCAACTAAACCGGCTCTCCCTCCGTCAGACGGAGAGCGCGATTCACTTCAGTTATCAGGACGGATTTAGCAGCAGTCGACCCCGGAAGGAAGCCGTTGACCCCTGTGACCCCTGTGACACAGAACTGAACAGGTTTCAGCTCAGTATCGAGACATTTTCAAGTTTATTTCTCAGCCTCATTCACTGTTTTTTTTTAAGAAGACTAGTGACTAAAGACAGTTTCACCATTAAACAGGAGCTAGCAGGATTTGTTATATGCTACATTCTTACCTTAAAGGGATAGTTCAATATTTTTGGCAAATTGGCCCCTATAGTCATAGCAGTAGGTTCGTTACCTTTAATTGTCGGTGCAAGCTGTTTTTAGAACGGCGGAGCAGAGCCGTGAGCTGCCCAGAGCTACGCTACAGAGACAGAGACAGACAAACTGAGAATCCTGAACATCTCAACATGTGAATATTGACTCGGAGTAAATCAATAATTACAAACATGAGTAAAGACAAACAGAAAACACTGTATTAACAGGTTTTATGTCGTGTTACTGTGAGTTTCAGGAACATTGACATCAGAACTGACACCAAAACCACCGACTTGATATAATAATATATGTGATAGAGTTACTGATCAACCAGTGTCTCGGGTCTCGTACCTGCCGGACGTTTAACCAGTTTGTTATCTATCATACCAACAACAGTAACAGTGGACGACGTGCTGTGTTTTATTCGGAGCGTTAACTTGTCACATGAGGAACAAGATGACTTTACAGATTCACACAGTGACTCATCACCTCGGTACTCGGCGTGTTTTTGTTGTTGTTGTAACTCTGAGCGTCTTTTCACCTCTTGGCAGGAGTCAAACATTTTATTACAAAGAACAAAGAACAACGCGTTCTTTATGTTTCATCGAGGAAATGAAGCAGTGTTTTTTTAATGTGATGAGACAGTTCCTGTTCTCATCGACTGTAAGGAAGAAGAAAACTTTTATTTTTCATGCTGCTTTTTTAAAACTTTATTATTACACACTGTTTTATTTTAGTTACAGATCATTTATAAAGCATTCGTTAATACTAAATAACATGGAATTTAAAAACACTGTTACAAGTTTGATCAAGAAGCTCATCTGTATTATTGTAATGATTATATTTTCATACTTAGAGAGTGTTTAATAAATTATGAATTTAGTAAATAATAATCCTTAACTGATGTTTAACAGTGAGTAGTTATTATAAAGTATAGTTGTATTATAAAGTGTATATATTATAAAGTGTATAGTTATATTATAAAGTGTTACCCTGCCTTTTGATTTTTAATATTTTAAGCTACAAACGAAATAAAAAAGTTACAGAGTGAGTGAAGCCTCAGATAAACATCAGCAGCAGCCTCGTCATGACTGATAATTAAATAATCTCTGTAACCTGACGTCTGTTTACCGTGTGTGTATTTGTGTGTAGTTAATTTGACGAGTGTGTTTTGCCTGTGTGTGCAGTAACTACGGGCCGACGATATTGGTGCAGAACGAGGCGGTGAAGCGCGGCTGTCAGCAGGTCCTGTGGCTGTACGGAGAGCAGGAGGAGATCACCGAGGTCGGAACCATGAACCTCTTCATCTACTGGACCAACGAGAAAGGAGGTCAGACTCAGACACAGTGCACCGTTTGTCTCGGTGATTCGTCTCACTTGGTCTTTGTCAGGTCACAGATGAGTTGACCTAATGAATGTGTGTGTGTGTGTGTGTGTGTGTGTGTGTGTGTGTGCAGAGAGGGAGCTGGTGACTCCTCCTCTGGACGGCATCATTCTCCCAGGAGTCACCAGACAGTCGCTGCTGGACCTCGCCAGAGCCTGGGTAAGACGAGACCACCACTGAAGACACTGGTGGGATTAAAAAAAACATGTAAAAGGGATAGTTCAACATTTTGGCAAATTGGCCCATTGCCATAATCCCTATAGTCATAGCAGTAGGTTCGTTACCTTTAATTGTCGGTGCAAGCTATTTTTAGAACGGCGGAGCAGAGCCGTGAGCTGCTCAGAGCTACGCAACGGAGGCTCATGGGATTTCTTGGTTTCCCTCATCAAACTCATCAAATACACAATCCAACAACTGCACAACGCTCTGGTGGACAAGTTGTGACCTGCACATTCACCACGCTATGAGATAATAACACAACGTTACCACACAGAGTTGTTTTAGAGGTAAATTCAGAGACTGCTTGATGAAAAACTGTCCCTGAAGGCAACTTGCATCAGAGGTTTTGCATGAATTTACCTCGAAAACAGCAAATTTGTGTAGTCTGAACCCCGGCATAAATCAACTCTTTCCTTTTTTGAGGGTATTTGATAGTTTTCCATCCTCAGACGTCTAAATATTTCAGATAAATCTAAGATCACAACTTTTAATTTCTTTATTTAAAGGTTTTACCAGTGGAAAAAAAGTAGGATTAAACTTTGATCCCATCTACATGTTTGTTGCTGTCTGTGCTGCAGGGTGAGTTCAAGGTGACGGAGCGTACGATGACCATTAAGGAGCTGCTGCAGGCTCTGGACGCTGGCAGGATCATGGAGGTGTTCGGAGCAGGAACGGCCTGCGTGGTTTGTCCTGTGGGCAGCCTCCTCTACAGAGGGAAGGTAGGAGCTCACCTGTCGGACACTTTCTCTAGTAACGAACTGAAAACTCTTTGATATCAAGTTCCTGTGGTTGTTATTGCTTTCTTATTAGTTTCACTAATTCATAGTGTTTGTTTACCTACGTTGAAGTGTCTGGGTGACTCAGAGAAACCAGGTCATCTGGATAATTAACAAGTCTTTCCTGTTACAACAACAGCAAAGTGTCTACGTAATCCCCTGCACATGTGACTTTGTAAAAAAAAAGAATTAAAAAGTTTAGGAAACCAGCTTGTACTACATTTTTGTTTTTTTCCCTGTTTTTCTCTCATATCAGACGTATCAGATCCCGACGATGCAGAACGGTCCAGATCTGGCAAAGAGGTTCCACAAAGAGCTTACTGATATTCAGGTGAGTGCACTGACTAACGCTAACGCTCTCTGCTCAGCTTTTATTCCCACACGGTAAAAGCCTCCATGAAACATGCAGCTCTAGGGTTTTTTCATTGAATCCGAGTCGTCCAGTTAATAATTAAAATCAGTTCTGTGACAGTTTAGTCTGTGAAATGTTAAAAACATGATGTGAAAGTGACCCTTGCAGTTTCCAATGGTGATGCCTTCACTGTCATGTTTGGTTTAACCGACATTTTCACTATTTTTATTTGATAAATTGCTTAAATTATTTTTAAATTTTATTTTAAAAAGCTCTAGATTATTAGTTTATTGAAGAGTGAATCATTTTATAAACAGGTTGCTGCAAACAAACTATTTTACAGCAGCTGGATTTTTATATTGCAGTTTAAAAATATTTTTTTTCTGCTCTTGAATTAATCTCTTTTCCTCTCTGTCCTTGTCGCTCTTGCTTCACTCAGTATGGGCGCAAACCAAGCGAATGGGCACCACTCGTCGTTTAAACGGCCATTTTGCACATGCCAGTTGTATCAACGGTTAATCCCATAATTCCAGTTTGGACGACCAGCCCCATCCACCCATCCCCTTTTTCTCTCAACCCACTAATGCACTCCAGCTTACTCACCAGTCAGAGCAGACGGACGCCGCCTCTCCACGCCGCTCGTCTTCTCGGGCCTCTTTCATCCGCAGACTCTCACATGAACATGGTTGGTGGTTTAGATGTGACAGCTCGCTTTAGAGAAGCAATATTAACAACAATATGCAACCCTTAACCTCGAGGTATGCACAACTAAACCAGGATAAAAAAATAGCTGTTGCTGGAAGAAGAACAGACGAAAAACAAAACAAATGAGATGATATCCTGAATGCATTCAACTCTTTAGTTGGTATTTTATCCGTACACTGACAGGCTCATAGTGAAGAGCACAAACACTCATTATCATTAACATTTAATTCTGGTCTTTAAAAGGCTCAAACTGACATTTTTCATGCGTAGGAGGTGAAATATTTGCAATACTAGAGCAGCTATGTCTTTGGTGTGTAGCCTACTTAATAATAGTTGGGGTAATTTGATGGTAAGTTACCTGTAATCACTGTGGTACCAGCACAAGATCCAGAGTGGCGTGTTCCCAGAAGAGGGGTCAGAAAAAAAAAAAAAAAAAAACATAGAACAAACTTAATATCAGTAAAATATTAGTCTCATTTGCCAGACCCTCCTCCAGAGAAGAAGTAAAATATAAACGTTATTTTGAATATGTTTTTTCCTTTGGAACTACTTTTGAATGTGAACCGTTGAACTGCCACGTTACTGTGCACACGCGCTCTATATCACTCCGCAGTTCAGCCGTTTGAGCACGGCCACGCTAAAACTTGTAGGCGTAGTAACCTAACACCGACAGTTTAACGGTACACAAAGTAGTTCCAAAAGAAAAGACGAGATAAAAGTAGCGAAATTATTCATAATGGCGTCCGCTTCGGCCGACGTAGGGTTTTTTTTTTCTGTGGCATGTAGCGGCAACAACGGTTAACTTGTGTGCCGTGCGCGCGGATGCTTCTTCAAATCGTTGGCGCCATTATTTGAATCTAATGCGGATTAGACCGCAGTGACCGCAGGAAACCGCCTCATATCAGATATCCCGCTTTATCAACTCAACATAACACACGTGTCTGTAAGTACTATTTATCATCAATAAGAGAAAAATAATTACATTATCGATTAACCTGTACTGTTCACCGCAAGCTATGGGGGTTTGCTCAGTAGACGTCTACTTGTTACATTATCATTTAGCTAAAAGTGGAAGGCGACTACCAGTGAAGACATCATGGGATGTTTTGTTACTGTATGTACATAATGATCCATGTGGGACAGAGAGCTGCTGTAGTTCTTCATGGGGCCATTCCACTTTTAACACGAGAGTTTGCACTGACCTCAGATTTGTATCTGAGCCGAGTCTCAGAGATTTTTTTTAGAGCGGATAAAACGTTATGTTGGTTTTGTTTGATATGGAAATGATGGCACAAAAACTAAAGATTGAGATTAAAATTAAATTTTTAAAAAAGAGACGAGGTCAAAGTGGACGATAGCACACGTACAAAGTGGTGGTAGGACGACAGGAAGCCTACAAACTGCAGAGAGGAAGGACTGTTAGATGCTGACAGTCGCTCCTGCACAACTTACTGTGTAATAATCATTATGAAAACAATGTATGGTAACAAATAGATTGTGTTGTTATTTTAGAGGTTTTTAAATTATTTTATTTTCCTCGTCTTGATGTGAACGTAGGTCGACTTGTCTTCCAAAGTACTTGGCTTGTGTCACCAGTGTTTTTTGCTGTATTCTTGGCTTCATGTGCTTCCCTCGCTTGGTTTTTCCTCTCTTTTGAATGTATTTTTATTTTTACAAACAAACCGTAAGACACCTGTCCCTCTCTTCTAAGTGCCTGACCTCGGTCTGTTAGCTTGTTGCTGTCAGCTGCTGTTTGTTTTTATTTTTCCAGTTTGTGCACTAGGGGATTTAGCTGGATTCTTTAGTTTTGTTTTTGTTTTTTCGTTTGTTTTTTTAATGTGCTGTTACTTTAACTCAGCTGTTAATGTTTTTACAATAAACATCATCTGAGTTCAGTGGGTCTTTGTCTTTTTATTTATTTATTTTTATTTTACATTATTATAATAGAACTTAGACCTGCTTTATAACCAATAAAGCCATGGAAATCTCGTGGTAATACAATATGGAACCAAATGTGTAGATGGAGATGCAAAACAAAATAATCATAAAGAGACAAAAAGGCTATAAACTGTGTTGATTTATGGCTCTTTAAACATGGGGGCCACTTCCTTAACAAATCAATAATCAAACTCTTTGAAAATGATATTTTGGGAGATAGCTACACTATAACTATAAGGTTGTAATATTCATTTTGTTCACCAATCTCTGTAAATCAAAAAGTTGTCTCTTGTCGTTTAATTTCTCACACAAATTTGACTGCTGCGCCAAAACGCTTGTCTTCATTTCTATGACAGAATAAGTACAGTTACAGACAAAAAGGTTGTGATGAGGTTATTACATGTGACAGGCATTAAATTACATTTTTACCTAACTATACAGAAAACACCCTCTTTCTTCATTCACGAATACAAGTTTGTATAATTCTCAGAATTAATACCACCACTTGTGACAGCAGCACACCACTGTTACAGAGAAAAATGTCCGACAGCTTCATTAACACCCAAACATCCTTACACAAGTTTATAACTTTGCTTTGATATAACATGAATAAAACTAAGACAAGTTGTGCTGTCGGGGCTGTATCCCATCATGGCGTTTGGTGAAATGGTGTCATCCTGAGCCTAAGATCTTCAGAGCAGCAGCTTACAACCTACAGATTTACTTCTCCTCGTCTGGGGGGGCGCCTTCAAACAGCGCAGACGTCTGCTGACCCAGCGGGTTGTAGAGGAAGGCCTCGATCTCTCCGCCGCCATTGCTGCTTTTCTGGAAGTGGATCTCCAGCAGGTCCTGCAGGGTCTCCGGCTCCATGACGGGATGAATCCCCGTCAAAAGGACCGTCCGAGGACACGTGGTCATCTTGGTCTGGAAGGGAAATCACCATAAAGAAAGTGAGAGGTTGTGACTTTATCCTCTGACTTATTTCTTCAATCGATTAAAAAAGTGAAAACACCTCAGAGACTCTGAAAGCCTCTTTGTGCCGACAATAACTTTCCAACCTATCGAGGAGCTGTGTATCTGTGCAATCAGTGGAACAAGGGTCTGAATTTAGTCCGACCCCACCAAAAGTCAATAGCCGACTGTTGCTTTGATTCAATACCATTCAAGATGGGTCCTAGAACAAAGCAAACAACAGTCTACAAACCTACGATGAGGTGCAGACCTCGCTCAGCGTTTATTCAGAAGATGAAAACCAGCAGGAACTGTAATCGGTGACCCACAACAAGAAGGTCTACGTCGAGGTCCCTTACCCTAACCCTTGCATACCATACGTCATCAACCTGATTTGCACTGATCTTGCCAGGACTCAAGGCCACGGTAGAAACAGACAACAGTGGACTAACGGAACTTTTTAGCTTGGAAAATTCAAACGTTTTGGTTGCAGGTACTTCGACCTTCATGCTTACCTTCAAGTTTGTAATCGTTCCATTGAGGAATGGAGTCACTCTGACTCTGTGCTTATTTCTCGGTAGCGTCACGTCATGGTACTCTGTCTCCGTCAAACCTCTGGCAACTGAGAGTAGAAAAAGTGTCATTAGTGAGGATCAGACTGAATTGAATCTGAGTCATTTAAATAACATTCAACTCTGATCAATCTTAATCTCATTTGCTCACTGTTCTTTTCCACAAACGTGAGGACCACAGTCCCGGAGTCAGCCAGAAATTCACACTCCTCCACCTCTCCACCTCCATTTCTGCTCTTCGAGAAGTGGATCTCCAGCTTGCTCAGCAACATATCTGTGTCCATTTTGGGCAGGTTGGAGATTAAAATACGCTGAGGACAGACTTCAGAGTCGATCTGGAGGAAGACAGATTCAGTTGTTAAAGTTAGATCATAGAGACACCAGAGCTTGTTACTGGGTCTGGGCTCCGTCAGGGTCTTTGTTGTACCTCCACCAGCCTGGGCAGCATCAGCTGAACTGGCCTGGCCTCCACGGTGATACTACACTCCTCCCCCAGATCCACCTTATGGCTCTTCGCATCCAGGATCTTCATGGCCACTAATGGCAAAGGGAACACGGGGTTATTGATAATTTATTAGCTCATGTTATTTCAGATTTTTATCGATCAGAGTCTGATTGATCCTTGATTAATTGAGCTTGAGTTTGAGAACTTGGAGATAAATGTACAGAGTCAATGGAGGTCTACATCTTCTCTTGGCTTCAATGCCCCCTGGTGGTGTGATGTGGCAGTGCAGGCAAAACTACACGTGTTCATTGATTAACTCTTAATGTTTTCAAGCTCATTTATGAACAACTAATGTAGTTTCATTAGTGGTATTACTTTTACTTGGACAGACTCAAAAAATCAAACCTGTGTTCGAGTTTAAAAGGGTTAGGATTAAAATTTGCCTACTGCCATAATCCCAAACAGCAGCAGATGGTGAAATGTAATAATGTATTAGTACACACACATTTACTCCTGAAATTTCAGTTCTGTGGGAAAATACCAAGATGTACCAGAATTTAACTTTTTCTACATGCATCATGGTTGTGTTCTGCTCTGATAGATATTTAAATGTATTATTTACTAAATTCTGAACTAAAATCCATTAAATCTGGCAGCCATGTTGCTTTAGACCTACCCCATACATTTAGTGACAGATCTAAGACTACATGTCATTAAAAACAGTAAAACCTGCTGATATTGGCACTTGTATTCCGTATTAGTTAGTTTCATGTTTTTAATGTAAGAAATTGAGTTTTATTTCTCTCCATCTGATAACTTGTTTGTTCTTGTATTTTATTTCTGTTCCTAAACAGTATAATCCAGATGAATTCATTTACATTTGTGGCGTAAGGCTGGTAAAAACACAAACTCACCATCTTCATCTTCAAATGTAATCAGCGCCGTCCCCTCCTCCATTGGATAAACTATCCGTGGTTTCATTTCAAACGTTTGCGTGTTGGCGGCTTTTATTGTCTTGCCTTTGAAGACGACGTTCTGCTCCGGCACAGCAGTCAACACCTGGAACCAACACGAGTACAAGTTTAGCAGATAGTCACAGGACGGGGATGAGAGCTGCAGAGGTCGGCGTGCGAGGTCGCCGTACGTTAGCCTGCTGTTTCAGATGGTCGTTCTGGTCCTCCTCCTCCTTCAGGGCGAACTCCACTCTCTGGATCTCCTGCATGATTTTTACCTCCTCATCCTTCAGTGAAGCCACTTTGGCCTGGAGAACGGAAACACAAAAGTTTTCTTTTGTTTATGTTTTTTAGTTTTTTTGTACTATGTTGTTTTTTAAAGGGATACTTCACCCAAAATCGCTAATTCACCAATTTTCTACTCACCGTCATACCAAGGAAGGGTTTGGAGAACATCAAAACGCTTTAGGAGTTCCAGGGGGGTCCGGCTGGCAACGGGTTTTCATACAATGGCGGTGGATAGAGTTCACTTTTGAATCGTCCAAAACACACACTATGAAACATCCAGATACCTCCATACTGCTCGTCTGTACTGACCCAAGTGTCCTGAAGCCGCCACATGAAAAAGTTGTTCGGAAAAAAAATATTTGACCTCTGTTTTTAGCCTTGTTGTAGCAGTAGCTGCACAAGATTTGCTGCAAGATGTTCTTCTGTCATTCAATGGTTTACAACAACGAACAAACATCTCGCAGCAAATCTCGCACAAACATCATCAGAGCCACTGGGAGCAACAAGGATAAAAACAGAGATCACATTAACTTTTCACCAAACAACTTTTTCATGTGGCGGCTTCAGGACACTTGGGTCAGTACAGACGAGCAGTATGGAGGTATCTGGATGTTTCATAGTGTGTGTTTTGGACGATTCAAAAGTGAACTCTATCTGCCGCCATTATATGAAAACCTGTCACCAGCCGAACCCCCCCTGGAACTCCTAAAGCATTTTGATGACTCTGAAAATTCTGCAAACCCTTCCTTGGCATGATTTTGGGTATCCCTTTAATGTTATCCTGTCCAATCAAAGTGGCTGATGCAGTGATGTCACAGCAGGTGTTCCCCAGGTAACATCACTGGATCCAGATCACATGAATCACGGAGCCGCACCTTCTCGTTTTCAAGCAGCTGCCAGTTGGTCTCCTTGTCCCGGTCCAGGTCCTGGGCCAACTTGTGGGTGCGCTCCCTGCACTTCCGAGTCATTTCCTTACACTGGTCTCTGGCTTGAGCCAGATCTTTCTGCTCCGCCATCAGCTGATCATATTTTTTCTAAGGGAGGTAAACAGACGTCAGATAAAAGTCCCACAGTTATGTGTTCAGGTCCCTGATGTGCTGAACCTCTTAATAAAACACTGAAACTACGTATTTTTTGTTTTATTTGTATCTGAGCTTCTGACTTTTGTTTGTCTCATTATAAATATCTATCTATAAATAAAATATCAGTAATACAATTTGCAGTAAAGGACAAAAAGCTAAACACAAACAGGCTATTGCAAGTATAGCTGTAGCTAATAAATTTACATTAGGCCTCACTGCACCACTGATAGAAACATAAACAGTTTTAATTTACCTTGTAGGTGTTGATTGCAGCCTGGATTCCCTCCAGTGTGTCCTCTGACAGTGGCTCCACCACCAGAGAAAAATCCTACAACACAAACATTTCCTGTTCACCTGTCAGCCGTGATTTAAACAGGTCATTATATGGGAGGAGGAGAATATAAAATGAAACTAAATTTATAAAACAAAGAGACTAAACCTAAACTTTTAAGTCACAGCAGTTCAACCGACATAAAAAAAAAGGAAAATACAGTAACAGAAATAAAACTAATATATTTAAAAGTAATATTTGTTTTTAACACCATGAACAAATAAAAACGAGAAAACATGGAGAAAGAAAATGACGTCTCACCTCATCTGAAGACATAGTGAAAGTATGTTAATCTGAAATAATACAGAAAATACAGGAGCTTTGAGATAATATCATACAGTCACAGTTTGAAATCATCGTACTAGCATTAAAATATTGAATTAAACTGAGCTTCTATATGTAGGCCTAGGTTTCACGTAAACAAGTCGATGTCTCAGCAAAATTTAAGACTCATTAAACGCACCACAGAAACTAAAGTTAATGACAATCACACAGAAAACTCGCATAAACTGAAGCGATGTATTTTTATTTTAACGTGTAAAACTTAATTTAGCGGATTTCATATATTTTCAGTTTGAGGACAGCAGCTTGGAGTGGACTCACCTCTGTCCTGTCGACGATCAGATCTGGAAACTGTTTCTTTCTTTCACTTTCTATTTCTCAGTAAACTCCGTGAACGCCTCACGGGTTTCCGTCCACCGGGGGGCGCTGCTGATACACAAGTGGTGCCGCGTTCAAGTGCCACATACACTGCCCGTCCAAAAAAGAAAAAGTCACCGCCTGGATTTAACTAAGTTAATGTGTAGCAGCCTCCCATTGGATAATTACGGCATGGATGATTATGTTTCAGCTGGAAACAACCTATTTAACCCTTACTGATGCAGTTCCTCAACAACCATGTTGAAGACACAGCCTGTGGTCGTGGAAAAGATGTTTCAGAACGGTCAAATTATTGGTATTAAGCAAATAAAACATCTAAGGAGATTGCTGAAATTACTAAAACTGGGTTAAGAGCTGTCCAACTCATTAAAAACTAGAGGGATAGTGGGGAAACATCTTCTTCAAGGAAGAAATGTGGTCCAATGTGACCACTGAGTCCAGACCTTAATTCCATTGAGAATATTTGGAAAATGAATGCAACTCCGGATGGAAACACCCGTTTAATTTAAATAGTTTTAATACCTGCACATGTCATTTATTTTAACTTAAGTGAGCTTTAGTCCGATATGAAATGTTTATATTTTCAACTCCCTCCGTATCTTCCATTCTTTTATTTTTTCTTACATAGACACAGTGATGAAAATACTAAAAAAAAAAATCCAGAAATAACATTACACATTGGAAAAATGTATGGTTTATTTTCAAAATCCTTATCTTTAAGTGCACCTGTTAGTTAAATGAGTAAAAGTACCATAAAACTAAAATTAACAATGAATGTTTGGATGTTATGTTAGTCCCTATAATAGTCCCTATAAAGTCAAAGAGCTTGTGTAAGAGCTGTATGAAGTATCTGGTGCAGTAGAAATACTGAATGATGTTCAATATTCTGAGGTGCTGTGCACTAAAAACTAATGATCGGTTCATGCAAATTGTGTTTATTTTAAAACAGTTTAATTCCATTACTGTGCTAATAACTTAATAAAATAGCATCACAATGTTTGATGTCAGTCAACTAAATGATAAATCTATGTAGAAAACCAACTTATTTACTGAGAAATGATGGATTGTCTGTTCCATTAGAACACAAATCAACTTCATATCAATTTGTTTTGTGTATGAACAGGCTGAGTCTGACAGCTGCCTCATAGATCATTTAACATTTGAACTTTGTTACATTACCAGTGTGTAGTAATGTGATGTTTGAAAGCATTTGCAGGTTCCAAGTTTATTTTTTTCCCCCTGAACACATTTCAGAAATATTTTACAGCATCCAAAAAATAAATCAGTCAAAGTCAAAGTTCATTTTTAAACATTTATTTGTGAAACCGGGTGAATTTAGAATCTGAGCTTCTGGAAGAACCACTTGTTCTTGCCCGTCTTGTACCTGCAAATGAAAGAATAAAAACAATTTAGCAAATATTTCCTTCTCATTTCAGAAAAACAGTACAGTTCATGAATTACCAGGAAATTAAATTAATCGTTCAAACACACACACGTCTCCAAGTTAGAGATGATTTCTTCATGAAATATGTTTGTTGGTTTGGTAATGGGAATAGTTTTTTGGGAACAGGACTTATTTTATGTCAGAAAAACTCACCTCTCCTCAAACTTGATCTTGGCCTCCCGCCTGGCTTTGCGCTTGAGAGCAGGATCCCTGAAGACGTCCTTGTTGACAACAGTTTTGTCCAGAGGAATATCCACAGAGTATCTGAAAGGAAAACAAACAAACAGTTACGTAAAGCTGTGAGGTGAAGTCTGTTTTATTTAAATTTGTTCAAGTACACGTTCGTAGCTGGAGGCTTGTTGACACAACGAAGCAGTTTCACTATAGAAACTCTAAACTGACGACAGAGAAGCAGCAACAGGTTGAAACACCGAGCTTCCCTGTCACTTTGTTGTTAGTGCGACAATTAACCTTTATCTCATTTGATTACTCGGTACCAATCTGACAGCGCTGCAGCCAACGGAGCCAACGGCCTTTAACGCAACACAAGCACTTTCAAACAAGCAGCAACAATGTGAGGCGTTCACAGGCATCATGTAATGTTGAACATTAGCTCCAGAACAACGTCTGGTATCAAACACCATCCAGTCTTCATCATCATCATCATCATCATCATCCTCCTCACTCCTCCACTGGACGGAAAGAAAAAGCCCTCATTCATCAACCTGCAGCTACAGGTGAAATATATTGAGGTCACACAGACAAACTAATGTCTCTGAACTGTGTCATTATGAAGACGTGTCCAAATATTAACACTAGTCACCATGTGTTGTGGCAAAAGTGACAAATTCATGCATCTCAAAGTTACTACACAAACAACCTACACTGTGAGTGAATGTGAAGACAATACTCTAACACACTTCAAAGAGTTCCTCACTGCCAGAGGAACAAATGTTTACCGGCGCACATAACACAAAAATAAATAAATATGGATTTGTGACGGCTTTCTCCAGTTATCCATCACTGAATTGGAGCCAGTTTCTTTTCAGACTGTTTAACCTGTTGTAGTTGTAGATTTCGAGTTTGTGTTTGACACAGATGCAAACATCAAGAACAGTGAATGGATAAAAACAATGATTGACCAGTTTGAAAATGACAGTCTAAATTCATGTTATGGACTGTAACTTATTTTAAAATTAAGAAACACGTCCGCATAAGTTTGGTTTGGTCCGATTTTAAAAACTACCGTTCAGCAGCAAAGAAGCACAAAAACAACAGTATCAACTTCAGATTTGCATAAACTAGGAACAAAAAGAGACCCAGTGCAACAATGTGGTTTTTAAACAACAGTGGAGGAATAACACTGTTATCTGCTCTAAATACACGACCAAAACAGTGACTGCATGTTTTCTGGTGAGACCAACAACCAGGCGTTTTAAAACAGTTGCTCCAGGAGCTGCATTTACATTTTCAAGACTTTTTATTCACCGCCTCTGAGCGGCTTCAACCCGAGGCACTGACCTGGTGGGCATCAGGTGGTTGTAGTTGAACACCTTGACGAAGGCCTTGATCTTGGACCTCTTGGCGATCTTCTTCTTGCCCATGGTTGTGGTCACCTTACGGGGGTAGCGGTCGATGCCTGCGACCAGAGCGTGGCTGTAAGGGCGGTCAGTGGTGCCATCGTCAATGTTCTGCAGAGGAAACAAGGAGTTCAACAAGGAGCTGTGACAAAACTGTACACAAAACAGACACAGCGATACAACACAATGCTGCACTGCTTTGATGCAACTGGCCTTTACTGTGATTTGAACAACTATGACATTTTAGTTTCTGGATTCAAGAAGATAAGTGTGTAAAGTGTTGTTTGTCTCCAAGCATCTTTACTGATCCATCCAGGAAGAAAACATGTCAAACAACTGAGACAAAGACAGATTGACAAGTGTCTTCCGCCATAAAATTATTCCAATTAATCAGTCTGGACTGGAGAGACCGTAAATGTGCGATTGAGTAGACAGTATATAAAAGCAGGTTTAGGTTATTTCAGTATCTTTGAGAGAAAGGTTTCCTATGAGGAAGTCAATTACACCGAGAAACTTCACCAACAGGACAAATCTGTGAAGGTGCTTCCACAGACCATAAAATCTGATGCTCAATTAGCCATCCATTCATTTAATACAAGTCAACACAATACGTGGCTAAAACCAGGTGCTGATATGTCTGCTCAGTTATTACAGTTTTAACCCATTTAAAGATGAACACAGACGCTCTGCTGCCAATTAATGACACATGTAGGACCTTAGACCTATGCATATACACTATATTCATAATGAGCTGCAGGTCCAGTCTCTCCAACAACACCTGAGGCTCAGTGACTCCTTACCTTGACGATGACAGCCTTGCGCCCTGCGTAGCGTCCAGCTAGGACCATCACCACCTTCCCAGGCTTCATGAACTTGCCCATGTCTGCCACAAACAAGATAAAACAAAATACACGGTTAAATACGTTAACACCGAGGTGAAGTCAACACAGGAAATATCGCAGACGTGAACGAGTTGAAGATAAAGACGTAAAACGTGGGATTTGCCTGAAAGAGGTTAGCATGCTGGTACAGCCCGGCTAAGTTAGCATTAGCCTCCGGTAACTTTACGGAGCTAAACAGACGTTTACGAGATCAAATACACAAATATAATGATTATTAGGGAAAGTTTAAATGTGATGAGACCAATAGAAACATAACATGCAGGCGTGAATATTAACAAAAGCCGTTGTAAGAGTCAGTTTAGGTGCAAACTGAAGCCGCCATGTTGGACTGGGCGCTATGGAGGCGAAGCACCGCTGATTATTGTTACTTCTTTATTTTTATCACGGCCAATTAAAAATCTACGAAAATTTCAACGGCATTTTATAAACAGGAGGGATTGACACGAGTGTCGGGGGGTAAAAAGTGTCGATGAGGCCAGATTTAAAGAGATGGATGAAGATTATTCGAAGGGAAGTTTCACTCACTGATGCTGTTCTACGGCCGCCGCTATCAAGAAAGGAAGTTGTCACGGTGTTTGTCAACTTTGACCCCAGCGAGCGCCTACGTCACTTCCGGAAACTTTTTTTTTTTTTTTTTTTTTAAACATTTCATTTTATATTTTCATTTTTAAAACACGTACTACATCCTCATTATAATATAAAAATGTTGGGTTTTTTTTTGCATATTTCTACCAAATGCTACTGTAACAACCAAATTTCCCATTTGTGGGGATTGCTTAGCATTTAGCATTAATTCAGTAGTATGTTAATCAGCAAGACCACAAACATTCTTTAAAAGTAAATATTATTTGTGTGAAACATTTAAATCTAAGGGAATCATTACATTTTTATGATGTAATTAACAAATTCAATTTCAAAAGAGGTTAAATTAATAGAAAATTGATATGGAATTATAATTCTACTTCACGATGTCAATAATCAGAGCAATAATATAATGAGCAGAATTTAGTGCAGACAATGGCGATCTAAACAAGATTGTAAATCAAATATATTCTTTGCACTTTTGATAAATACCAAAAATGGTGTAACATTAAATATCAAATGCAAATTAATTTAGTCTTAAATTAATTATACTGCTTCAGATCATGTATTATTATAATCATTATCACACAGGAACAAGAGGTGTTAAAATGCTACTTGTGTTTACTGTATTGTACAATACTTGACTGCATTTAAAATATATAAATGAGTTAGAAATTAGGAGGACCCATTAACATCACACATCATCAATTTATTATGTTTAATGTGTTTACATCTGTAAGTATACATTAAACATGATAAAAACAAATTTAGACCACAGTTTATATTTCCCAGACTGATTATTTTTTTTCCATTTGATTAAATAAAAATGACATCACTATAATTTAACACAATTTAAATGATCCAGTGTATCTACTGTTAGACAATTAACAGCAACAGTACAGCAGCTACTTTAGTGTTTGATATGTTCCACATACTTCCACATTCGGTGTTGAGCTAAAACATGCTATCAAATAAATAAATAAACTTTTCTTTTTTTCTTCACATAAATCACAAAGTAACAGTTGAACAAAACAACAAACACAAATTGGGGAGAAAAAAAATGAGCAAAATAGCAAAATACACAGTTATATGTACTGAACATCACCCAGGAAAGAACACATATTTTCCATTAACATAAAATAAACAAGATAAAATGTGTCGTCAGGTGCACAGTGTGCTAACATGGAATCAGGTTTTTATCTCAGGAAATACAAACACATGTACACGTCGTGGGCCCAGCGACACTGAAGTTTTTCATTCCCATGAACAGAAGGAAAACATACAGCACATGTAAAGTAACCTCAGTTTAATAGCATCTATGGTTTGTACATTCAGTTTTTTAAGGATATGATTCGTGCAACGCAGCCGTGTCAGGAAGATAAAAACTAATTTCTCTGGAAAAACAAACAGGGAATAAAAGTAAACTGTTTTTGTTTTTTTTTTTAAATACAGCATTAAATACAATATCACTGTCAGTTCATTTTAAATCGTATCTTCACCTGGAACCGGAGGAAAGCAGCAGTTCATACAGGGTCTAAATGCTCTTCACACACCTGAAACGCAACATGCAACATTTTTAAAAAGCGATGATGCAGGTCGAGTGGATAACTGCATATTCGTAGGCGAAGTCACACGACACTTTCACCTCACACCGTAAGATTTTATTTCATTTTTTTTCTCCATGTTGACCTGAGTGCTGCTGTTTAAGCTTTACGATCAACGAGGCTGCTACATGGGATGTTTGTTTTTTTAAGTTGTAGTCGACAGCAGTAGGACGAATGGAGCAGCACGAGCACCAACACCAGGGATCGAGAAGCGTTTGTTTACTTCCTGGATTGTCTAAAGTACAGAAACCCCAACCTCTTCGTTTGATGCATAGGTCGGGACGCCGAGGGGGAACGATGCACAGGTCGTAAAGGTCAGGAAGGCTTCTCTATAGATGAGGTATCTGTCTCAATCTCTCTCACTCTCTCTAAGGCAGGTTTACAGTACAGGGAGCGTCGACTCGTCTTCTTTTTGGCATCTTTAACGTAGTGGGATGTTGATTATTGTTGGTTTTTTTTGTGAATGAAGCTCCAACAACATCATCAACCGTGCGTGTACTGTGGGTTTGACCAACTCGAAGCTTTTGGTCCTGAATGCAGGTAAAAGCTGATAAAAAATACTTGATTTCTGAGATCTTTAGTGTTTCTCTACTACTTCAGAAAGCGTCTTTAATGTTCTTCAGCTGACGGACGGCCAGGTCGACCGGGAGGTTGAATTTGAGGTGGCTGACGCGGCCCAGGATGCGCAGCGCCCCCTCGAAGCCGGTCTGCGCCATGTAGCTCCAGGACTGGTAGTGCGGGTGGATCAGAGTCCCCGACTTGCAGAGCAGGTTGAGCCACGACACCAGGCGCTGCTCGTTCAGCGCCATGCACACCAGCGCCTTGAACTCCGTGTCCGGGCCGCGTTTGTAGCGTCCGTGCTCCTTCAGCACCGTGTGCACGGCCCACAGCAGAGACTGCTTAGGCGTGACGGTGACGGGGCCGCCCCCTACAGGCAGGCTGAAGGACTGCGACAGCTGGCGGGCCGGCGACTCCACGAAGGCCTTCCCGTTCTTGGAGTGGTAGTACTTGACGAAGAGTTCCCACGGGTGCATGGTCTGTGGCGCCGATCGGTAAGGCAGCAGGCAGGAGATGGGCGCCAGCACCAGGCTCATGGTCTGCGACGGCGAGAAGAGGCCGTGGGCCAGCAGGTCCTTCAGCGCGATGGCGAGCTCCTTCCTCACCGTGGTCGTCAGCTCGTCCCGCGGCCCCAGCGCCGAGTTGCTGGTGTAGTTGATGACGTGTTCGAAGGACGGCTGCCGGCGCGAGCCCAGCACGCGGACCTTCTCCACGGCCGCCTCCAGGCGCTGCAGCAGCGGCCCGTAGTCCCGTCCCCCGCTCTCCTGAGGCCACATGGTCTGGGGGACGTGTCCCGTCCCGCAGCCGAACTGACTCGCAGCGAAGATCTGCAGCACGGCCAGAGCCTTCTGGATCAGCTGCAGCCCGGTCTCCCTCATCCGCTGGGCCTGCTCCGGGTCGACTGCAGGGACACAACATCATAAATATATAAACTGCTGTTTTTTTATCCAGTATATTTATTTATTTAATTTGTTTAATTGTGTTTTTAACTGTGTTCCTGATGAAATTGCAATTTTCCACCATGGTGGATAATAAACATTTATTGTATTGTGTTGTAAGGATAAAAACAGACTTAACAGTGTTGTGAAAACTTGCTCCAAGATCACTGGACTTAAAGGATAACTTTCGTTTTTTACAACCTGGACCTTATTTCTAGCATCAAATACGATCATTTAATCACCCTGACAAGTTTGGTGTCATTTGGAGTCGTTTTGACGAAATTAGCCCCAATAGGGCGGCGCGTATATCCGTATAATGCAAGAACACGGGGCACCCAATGCAGCCTCTAAATAACACATTATCCGCCGCAAAATTTGTTCATTTCGCCAATATTTTGTGATGATACACTAGTGTTATTCCCCTCCGAGCCCGTGGTGGCATGTTATCAACATCCGGCTCCTCCAGGTTGACCTACTAACCTCTGATCTGGATGATGTCATCTCCGACCGGTGCCCGGCTCGTTCTGATAATAATCATTCCGCTTCGGCATTTGGGTCCTTTTTAGCTCAACTAGCCAGAGCTGTAGTGAGGATCCAGGCTGAGGAGAGGAAGCCTGTGGAAGCTGACCGAAGCTGAACTTCATCCAGCTGCTCATTTTGTTCTGACGAGTCAGAAACATGCAGAAACGGACCATAGCATTAGCGATAGCAAATTAGCCGCGCCGCGCCGCCGTCGGAGATGACATCATCCAGGTCAGCTGTTAGTAGGTCAACCTAGAGGAGCCGGATGTTGATAACATGCCACCACGGGCTCGGAGGGGAATAACACTAGTGTATCATCACAAAATATTGGCGAAATGAACGAGTTTTGCGGCGGATAATGTGTTATTTAGAGGCTGCATTGGGTGCCCCGTGTTCTCGCATTATACGGATATACGCGCCGCTCGATTGGGGCTAATTTCGTCAAAACGACTCCAAATGACACCAAACTTCTCAGGGTGATTAAATGATCGTATTTGATGCTAGAAATAAGGTCCAGGTTGTAAAAAACGAAAGTTATCCTTTAAACAGAGACATTTAGGTTACAGGTAATGAGGAAGTCATATAGTATTTTCAGTACTTCCTGGTGCCTCCAGGGCGTCGTTATGCCCAGTAACCTCTTGTCTTTATCTCCTCTGCTGTCCGACTGTTCAACAAAGCCATGTGAATTCAATCTGAATCTGTATGGTGTTTGTGTTGTGTACTGTGTAGTTTTTATGTATTTTATCATTTAGACATTGTGCTTTTAATGAAGATATTTATTGGAATTAGTACATGTTATTATCAGAGCAAGCAGATGAACACAGCTGCCAAGTTTTCCTTATCTTTTTATGTGTTTTATGTTATGAATAAATGGTGCACTAGATTAATGAAGTCGTCTTGAATCTTGAATTTATAGCAGATAGGTATTTAAAAACAAACATTAGTTCAGATTTTGGCCTTGAACTGGATGTTCCTGACTAATTTTAGAATCAGACCGATCGAGACATGATCCGACATGTTGCTCAGAAACAGAAATAGTTGCTGTGAGGCATCAAAGGGCTTCAGTCTGGTTTTATTTCTATCAACATCAACATCAGACTGTTTCTGCAGCTGCAGTTTGACTTGGACTGACTGACCTTTCTTCTTGACCCCTGGAGTCCTGGTGTTGGCTCCTGCCGCCTGAGGCTGCTGGTTGTGTGCACCGTCGGACAGAAGAGGATTCCCCACCTCATCTGTTGGAGGAGAAGATAAAAGATTATGTATCTATCTAACTGACAAATAAAACCTGGCAACACAAACACCAACACACTCCCTTTAAGCCTGTTTACCTTGGATGAAGTTGATGAACATCTCCAGGTCCCTGATCTGGGTCTTGAGCTGGTCCACCAGCTGCTCTTTGACTCTGGCCGGGTTCACGATCTGAGCGATGGCGGAGTCGACTCTCTGTCTGAGCTCCTCCGGGGTCAAGTTCCCGATGTCCTCGTTCAGGTTCACATCCAGCTTTTCGATCAACTCGTCGATGATGACCTGAGACAGAATAAAGGTTAGAGGTTAAACTTCTTTATCTGCAATAATCACAGGTTTAAAGAAAGTTTGAGTTGAGTTTGAGTTTCAGTTATGGAGAAACATTATCATTCATGTTGGTGCTACTTGATGAATTTTAAGTCCAATATTCACTGGTTTGCCACAGTGGGTTTATCAGAGCATTTTCTGCTGCAGCAAAACTTAAAGGAATAGTTCAACATTTTGGCAAATTGGCCCATTGCCATAATCCCTGTAGTCATAGCAGTAGGTTCGTTACCTTTAATTGTTGGTGCAAGCTATTTTTAGAATGGCAGAGCAGAGCCGTGAGCTGCTCAGAGCTACGCTACGGAGGCTCATGGGATTTCTTGGTTTCCCTCATCAAACTCATCAAATACACAATCCAACAACTCCACAAGGCTCTGGTGGACAAGTTGTGACCTGCACATTCACCACGCTATGAGATAATAACACAACGTTACCACACAGAGTTGTTTTAGAGGTAAATACAGAGACTGCTTGCTGAAAAACTGTCCCCGACGGGAACGTGCATCAGCGGTTTTGCATGAATTTATCTCACAATCAAATGCACGTGGCCGAGAGGAGGGTTAGCAAAACAGTTTAAACAAACTGAAGTTCAGGATGAAGCCTCGCGGAGCCGAAGGAAAGTTTCAGATGTGTGTGTGAGTGTGAAGCCTGAAGCATTTTGAGGACAGATGTTGGACTTGTTGCACCTGATCTAAAACAAGCAGACGCCTCATTATGTGCTCAACACAACAGACGGAAAGACAGACGAGCAGATTCCACCAAAGCTTTGAAACTGCAGTTGTTTGCTCTCGGCTCAGTAGAGAGACGCTGTAATTGTTTTTGTCTCTCAGAGGCCAAACAGAAACTAAATAAAGTGACTGACTCCAGGCCGTTACATCAACATTAACTTCATTTCCGATTCCCACCTTCTGCCTCTCCATGACGACGGACTGCGGCAGCGAGTCGTAGCTGCCCTCCTGGTAGGCGAAGCGCTCCAGATCGTCCAGCTGCGTCTTCAGCTGGAAAATCAGATCCTTCTGCTTTTCCCTCTGAGCCTCCAGACGCTCCCGCTTCTCCCTCTCGGTCTGACAGAGAACCACACACAACGATGTTCACGTTTACACACAGACACTGTTTTTTAAAATAATATTATTGTGATAGGACGCACTTTACAATCTTAACGTACAGTTGCTCTCATAAGTTTATAAACCCTGCACCCAGAACTTGTGAAATATTGGCCATTGTTTTCTGCTTATGTATTTATTATGTATTTGCTTTGCTAATTACCTGTGTATTATCATTCTGTTTTTTCACTGCAATTGTTTGTTGGGGGTAAATATATATGATATATCTTTAACACTACCTTATCAAGCTTGCAGAATGTTGAATAAAATGTATTTATTTATATAAAACTGTCAAAAGACCTGAGGGAGAAGAAGGTTGTTCAATTTTATTTTTTAATGTACGCCACTGCACTATTTACTTCTGGAGTGGGTCATGTTAAATAAATGTTTATTAATAATATACAATTTAATGTAAACATGAATGAATATTTGTAATAAAATACCAGGTTACAGAGTTCCTTGACAATTTGCAACGTTATTTTTATGAAAATCTCTTTCATATCCAAGCAAATTGAATTAAATGAACCGATATTGAATCGAATCGGGACCTTGTGAATTGGGATCAAATCAGCATCAGATGGTAGACTGGCAAAAATACCTTCTTTTTTTTGAATAATTGTGTTATTTTGGGATGTGAGAAGTCTGAGAAATGTTTTAAAGAGTAATACACATTTTGCACATTTCTGCCATGCATGTGTCTGCAAACTTAGGAGCTCAACTGCATCACAATACATTTACACAAGAACACACAGATCAGATCAGATGGTCGGGGGTCGTACTCACCAGATCCACCTGAAAGCAACGCATGTGACGGGGGAGAAATAAATAAATAAATAAATAAATAAATAAAAGACCTTTAGCAGGTTATATGATGGGATATATGATGATGATGATGAGCAGTTATGTCATATCACACGTCAACAGTGACCGTCACTTCAGTTAAGACTTGGTGTAAAGAGGAGTAAACAGCGGCAGGAACAGAGCGGCTGCCGTGTCCACACCAGGCCGTTATTAAACAGATACTGATCTGCTGGAGGGATTTTTTCACGTCAGCTGTGACTCACACACTTGTGTCAGAAAGCAACATTTTCCACCAGAGATAAGAGATCCCTGGAAACAAAGCCGAGGTGGGCGCAGCCGCCCCGAGCAAGCGAGCATGTGTGTGTGTGTCTGCACTCTAATCAGTTTTACTCTGACACCTCGCAGCAGCCGAGGTGAATCAATTCAGTTAAACCGAGCTGGTTTTAAACAAACGCCTCGCAGACTCAGACTGTGTTTCTGTCCAGCTGCAGATTTCTACATGTCTGTCTGACAGGCCTCAAATCAACGACCACTGTGATGTGACATTTAATTTCTACTGGTTTTAAAGTCATACAGCTCAGGTTATAAAAACAAAATGTCAACACAGATGAAAAATGATCACAGCAGGCGATAAAATGGTCAAAAACAGACAAAAACTCAGAAGCTTCCTCCATAGGAATAACTAAATCAAAGATCCTCCATAATGTCATGTGACTTTGTTTTTACCTTTTATGCTACAAAGCTACCGTAACAACCCATTATCAAGTTTCCCATTAGGGAAGAAAGAGTTTTTGTTTTGTTTCTTTTCAGACTGAAAAACTCTTTCTTCCCCTCTGCCATCAGACTCTGAAACAGCTGATGATCTATGATGAATCTATAATCACTACCAGCACCTTCAGTCTGCACATTATTTATTATTATTACATGCATATTGCACATTCAATACCATTTCCAACTGCTACATCCATCTGTGTGAAGTTTTTAGTTGTGTATTTTCTGTTATTATTGTTTTTATGATTATTTTATTGTTGCTCTTTAGTTGTCTTTCTATTCTATACTTAGTTTTATATCTCTTATGCTGGTCTTTGTGATGTGGACAACAAGGAAATAATTTCCTACTGTGCAAATGACAATACATAATTTATGTCTATAATGTCTTTGTCTTGTCAGTGATTGTGTTTTGGTTGTGTCTCAAGTTCTGATTGTCATTTCTTTTAGCATTTTCTTGAAATATATCGTTTTATATTTCTATATTTGCATGTTTATCTACTTTTATTATACCTTGTATGCTACAATGCTACTGTAATGACAAAGTTTCCCATGTGTGGGATGAATGAACAGTCTTATATCTTGTGTTTGTGTCTGGTCAGTGTGTGTTTCCCTCACCGAGTTCTCCAGCTGCTGGGCGTCCTGGGCTCTGCAGCCCACGACGTGCGGGCAGCCCCTGAAGGCGAACTCCTCCAGCTCGGCCAGCATCCTCTCCTTCTCCTCGCTCTGGGCGTGGACGATCTGCTTCAGCCTGAACTGCACCTGGGCGAAGTGGGAGGTGAGGGCGAGCAGAGAGGAGTTCAGCAGCTCCTGTTCCTCCTCCAGCTTCTTCAGCTTCGTGTTCATCATCTCGTCTCCGGTGCCGGAGGAGGAGCAGCCTCTCTGACTCGGCTCACCGCCTCCACCACCACCACGGCCGCCGCTGCCTCCTCCGCCGCTGCCTCCGCTCTCCTCCTCCGGACTGGCCACGGCGCCCACCGGTGCCCATCGCTCCCCGGCGCCGGCCAACACCGCCTCGCTGTCCGAGGCCGACAGCTCCTCTGTGGACATGGTGACGGACGGACTTCGCTGCCGCTGCTTCACTGCGCCGCCACTTTGTCAAAGGGAAAGTTTTTTAGTTTCGTTCGTTGCGCAGGAAACAAGAAGGATCACCGCCGGAGAGACAGGTGAAGCGCCATCTTGGAGAGAATGATTCATACGTCAAAGCGGAGTCAAGGAAAACACCGGAAGTGTGCGCGTGTGTCTTCAAAATAAAAGCCCGCCTGTTAAGCAAAACGCTAAAAATTGTAACCCCATTTCAGTTGTTTGTTTTTTCATAATATATATTTTTTAATATAATAAAACAAACAAACGAACATAAAAACTCAATTTCACAAATTCATTAATCGAAATGCCTCCACTTTGCCTCCATCTGGCTTCAAAACACATCACTTTAAACTGGCATGTGCAGTCTGATTATTTTCCATCTTTTTTTTTTTTTTAATTATCTCAGTTTTATACAGTAAACCCATAGATTAATTGTGATATTGCCTCTGCCTTGTAAGGTATTTTGAAAGATCCCTAGAAATAAAGATTGCCCCAAAACAACAACCACAAAAATGAATTATAACGTACTGACATCTTTTAAATACCGTCTTAAAATGTACCCTCATTGGGTTGTGAAATGACCTTACTTTGAGGAGGATATGCACCACACCTCCTCATGGGGCAAGAGGGAGATATCATACATTGTCAATATATAGCCTATCTAGTTTTCTTTTGATTCCTGTTTGTTACTGTTGCAGCAGTTCATATGCTGCAACATGAATTAATATTTTAATATCAATATCAGATGTTATATTGGTGACATCCTGAGGTCCTGGGGGTGGTACATCAAACCAAATGTTGTGGTATGAGAAGCTAGGCTTTTATTTTGAATAATGTAACCGGAAATCGATGTTTATGAAGCTTCACCTGCTCGCAGAGGGGGAGGTCCCGGGTTATCCCACATCATTAAACTATCCTGTGACGTACCCGGAGGCAGCTGACGTCATCTTGTCAACATCTTCATACCGTTTTATTTGTTTATTTTAACAGAAAACAACAAGACAGATGGCTAGTTGATGATCTAGTCTAGTGGGTCAACTGATCAGATAATGGAAGAAACCCTGGGGCCTTTAGAGCCACTAATGCTCCACCTAGGAAGACTGACAGAAAAAAATGATTCTTTACTCTCAATAATGACTTGACACGTTGTAATGTTGTAACATGACATCTTGTTTATTTTTATTTTATGTTTTAATGGAAACTGCAAACTGCAGAGACCTCTCCGGCTCCTTGAGAGGTTTTAAGCGGCACCAAGCACAATTGTCCATGTTTGCAGGGTGTGTGCTGAAACTCAAATTAACTGAAGAGACACAAAATTAAAAAAAAAAAAAACAACTTTTGATTTTAAATCGTCATTGCAGGAAAATTACTCATTGATTCATCAGATAAGGTGCCACAAAATGATGTAAACACCAAAGTGCTGCACATGTGAATGTGAGAGAATGACTGTAGTTTCCTCCTCTCCACGTGGAGACACACACACACACACACACACACACAGTTCACATTCATCACTTTCAAGATCATTACAAGGTGCTACATTAAATTATGCCCAACATTGTGATTGATTATTGATGGCAACAAAAGGCAGTCTGAGCAGAAGACACAGTGATAGACAAGGTCATAAATCATACATGTGGAGTGTTTCACTTGATTTTTGATGGTTGTGTAGAGTTTCAAGTAGCAAACTGTGAGCTCGGAGTAACAGGGATCTGACCTGTGTTTAAAATGAGGCTGTGAACTTTATATGTCAGACATGAAACAGATAGAAACCTGAGACTCAGAGGTCAAAGAAATTTCATTTCCCCTCCCTCCCCTCACCCTTTAACCACTGTCCTCTGAGAACGAAGCATTTAAAAATTATCCTAAAATCCCCTTTACATTATTTTCCATTAGTGCATCGCATGCAGAATCAAAACTCAGACAAGCAGAGCTCTCTTTTTGTTGGCGAACATCTGATGCCAGTTGAACCAGCGCAGTCTGGTGTCCTGGTTGCAGCCGCCACCGTCAGTGCAGGTGTAGCCGGTGGGACAGCAGTGCTTCATGTTGCTGCAGCACACCGCCTGTGGACAGGACAGAGGGAGATATGTGTCACTATTATTATTATTATAAAAACAAACTATTATAATTAAAAACTGAGCAGCAGGATCTACTTAAAGCATCAAAATGATTCATTATGGCGCCTATCAGACTCTAATATTTATAATAAAAGCAGTATCTTATAGCTGTGGTGTTGGTTTAGTGATCATATCTTTATAAGCTGCTGATTTACTACCCTGAGCACGCCCGATCTCGTCCGATCTCGGAAGCTAAGCAGGGTCGGGCCTGGTTAGTACTTGGATGGGAGACCGCCTGGGAATACCAGGTGCTGTAAGCTCTTGGCGGCACGGTGGCACAGTGGTTAGCACTGTTGCCTCACAGCAAGAAGGTCCTGGGTTCGAATCCTGGGCCGCCCAAACTCCCCGTGTCTGGACTCCGGTTTCCCCCACCACCAAAACATGTTAGGTTTAGTCAGCGCCCCTGACCAGAGCACTGAAATCTGGAGTTGGTCCCCGGGCGCCAGATGCTCCTCAGGGATGGGTTAAATGCAGAGAAAAATTTCACCTGTACACCTGTATAACTAATCTTTAAACATTCACGTCTTTTTCTACAAAGGAAGTTGTCGCTGCAGCTGTTATATAAACGTGTGGATCGAAGATTTATCTCTGAAATGTGGTAGATAAGAAGAATAAAAGCACAAAAATCTTTAAATTGCATAATATTTGTGGCTTTACCACTTTCATCTGCAGTGAAATATCCATACAGTTTGTACAGGATTTCAGTCTCTCTGGTTTTAATTTTAATTATAAGAATTAACGTCAACTAATAATGACATTAGCAACATATAAATGATGCAGAAGTTCGAGCTCTACAGACTCTTTATTTTCTATAAAATTATTTTTAAGAAGATGAGCTTTAATTCGTCTTAAGTAACTTTAACTTTTTAATGTTTTTATTCCTGTTTTACTATAAATATGATGATCGTTTGTGTGTAGCTGTGTGCAACCAGCAATAATTTTAATTGGCAATTTATATACAGATTTTTAAATAGATTCTCCATCTTAATGAAATTGATCTGAAACATATCAGGTAAACAAATATCCATTGCAATGCACACCTCTTCAAAACTGCCTATTTTGCTACTATACTGTTTTAAGTGTCTTGAAAGGCTCCAACAAATAAAATGTATTGTTATTATTATTAATGCTGTAGAAGAGAATAAGACAAGTACAGATACAATATACAATTTTATAAATATTACACTAAGAAAGCAAATTCTCCTATAATTGTTAATCTGCTTTAAACATGACTTCTCTACGTTATTCTCCTGACTGTCCTCTGTCCTTTTATCTCAGCTTGACAGTTAAAGTGCATCAGACTGTAAATCCTACATTCGGTGACGGACAGCAGCCCCACGTGGAGGGCGACGTCCTGCAGCAGGTCTCTCCGTCTTTGCACCTCGTCCGGTCGTCACACTGGACGTCGCCGTGGGTGACGGGTTCGGGCTGAGGCCCCTCAGGCCGGTGCTCGGGCAGGTAGACGGGCGTCAGCGGGATGGTCTCCAGCTGCAGCATGACGACCTTCTGGCAGGAGTTGGAGGCGACGTTGCAGGTGTAGCCCTGAGGGCAGCAGTGCTCCATGTCTGGGCAACACACACCCTGCACACACACACACACACACACACACAGCAGGAGGAGGAGGAGGGTGAGTGTAAATGATACACCATACTTTACATAGGCAAACTCTGACGGTGTTAACGTACACTGATAGTGAGCTTTACATTTTCATGTCAGAGTAGAGGAGACTGACGGTTGTAACATTGCCTGCTTTGTAGTCAAACTCAACATTTTGGCAAATTGGCCCATTGTCATAATCCCTATAGTTTTAAGAGTAAGTTTGTTGCTTATATTCACCACATTCATCACGCTATGAGATAATAATGGAAAGTTGCGAGACTGAGTTGTTTTAGAGGCAAATGCAGAGACTGTTTGCTGAAAAACTGCCCCCGACGGGAACATGCATCAGCGGTTTTGCATGAATTTACCTCTAAAACAACTCTGTCTGGTAACGTTGTGTTATTATCTCATAGCGTGGTGAATGTGCAGGTCACAACTTGTCCACCAGAGCGTTGTGGAGTTGTTGGATTGTGTATTTGATGAGTTTGATGAGGGAAACCAAGAAATCCCATGAGCCTCCGTAGCGTAGCTCTGAGCAGCTCACGGCTCTGCTCTGCCATTCTAAAAATAGCTTGCACCGACAATTAAAGGTAACGAACCTACTGCTATGACTATAGGGATTATGGCAATGGGCCATTTTTGCCAAAATGTTGAACTATTCCTTTAAATCATGTTTGTGTGTCTATGTAGAAAATCTTTCATGCAAGTTGAGACTAAACAATGCATTTTCTGTTTGTGTTGCAGAGATAACAGCTCTGGCATTTAATATCAGACACATGTAACTAGTTTGTCTCACATTTTGAACACACTGGATTAAAAGCGCTCCAAGATACAGACAGAAGTGTCAAAGATGTTACAACCATCTCCACTAACTCCCCGCTCTCTTCATTAACTCACATTCTGCAGAGGGCAGCAGCCCCACTCGCCCGTGAAGAGCCGGCAGCAGGTGGTGTGTTCAGGGCACTGGCTCTTCCCGTCGCACTTCACGGCGTTGGGGTCGGCAGGGACGCTGCTGAGGGCTGGAAGCTTGGGATACCACGGGATCACCACTTCTCCCCTGGCGCAGGTCGTCTTCTCCTCGTTGCATTTGAAATCTTTGGGACAGCAGTGGTTTCCGTCGGCGCAGCACACGGCCTGCAGGGAAGTGAGAGAGGAAGCGCAACTTTCACATCTCAGAGCTGGTTTTCCAGTTCTTCTTTCAGAGGTGAAAAGAAAAAGCTGACGCGTGAAAAGACACGAGGGCTGGGATAACTGTGACATTCATGACCTAAAGGAATAGTTCAACATTTTGGCCAATGGGAATAGGTTCATTACCTTTAACTATCAGTGCATGGTGTTTTGAGATCTGCGGGGCAGAGGTGGAGGTGAACGGTCATCAAACTCATCAAATACACAATCCAACAACTCCAAAACACTGTGGTGGACAAGTTGTGACCTGCACATTCACCACACTATTAAATGTAACATTACGAGATGGAGTTGTTTTCAAGGCAAATGCAGCCGGAACTACATTCAAGAAACGGCTGCTGGGCGGAGGGATTTCAAAAGTGCAAGTAGTTCATATATTTGTTTCATTTGTCGTAATGTTACATGATTATCTCATAGTGTGGTGAATGTGCAGGTCACAACTTGTCCACCAGACTGTCATGGAGTTGTTTGGGTTGTGTATTTGATGAGATTGATGACCGTTCACCTCCACCTCTGCCTCGCAGATCTCAAAACAACATGCACTGATAATTAAAGGTAATGAACCTACTTACTGCTATGACTATAGGGATTATGGTGATAGGAGAATTTGCCAAAATGTTGAACTATCCCTTTAAGAGAGGCTGCCACCATGATCTGACTAAACTCATGATAGAACTGTTATCTGATGTGTTGAATTTAACCTTATAATTACATAAAACATATAAACACATCATCATGTACCTCGGGCAGCGGGCAGCAGCCCCACTTTTGAGTCTCAGACATGAAGCAGCAGGTGGCCGACTGAGGGCAGCAGGTGTGCTCGTCGCACTGAATCGTGCCCTCCTCAGGCTTCTTTTCCTCCTTTGGCTCCTCTTCCTTTGGCTCTTCTTCCTCTGGCTCCTCTTCCTTTGGCTCCTCCTCTTCCGGCTCTTCCTCTTTTGGCTCTTCTTCTTCAGGCTGCTCCCCCTCCGGTGGGGCTGGTGTAGGGAACGCAGGAGTCTTCTGCTTCATGGGTGTTGTTGAGCCTGAGGGGCCGTTACAGCTGACGCCGGCCGGGTCACAGGTGGAACCAGCAGGGCAGCAGTGTTCATGGTCGTCACAGCAGACCGCCTTGAAGACAACACAACAATAGTTTCAGTCAAAATCAATCAAGTTATCAATAGGGAATACACTTTAAGAGGTGGTTATCAATCATCTGTGTGTGTGTGTGTGTGTTTGTGTTTACCTCGGGTAGAGGACAACAGGCCCATTTGTCGTCTTTGTCTTTACAGCAGGTGGATCCATCTGGACAACTGGCGGTGGAGTCACATGGCACGTCGCCCACATGTGCGACCTGTTTGGGGATGGCGGGCACCTTCTCAAACCACGGCACCGAGCTCGTCTGATTATCGCAGGTCTGAGCAGCCACGTTACACTTTTTACCTTTCGGACAGCAGTGAATGTGATCTTCACAGCAAACGCCCTGAGGATGAGACAGTCAGACAAAAAAATCACACCTGTAACATCTTTAATAGTTTATTATTATAATGTGGTCGTATTGGTTATTTAAAGGGATATGCCAACATTTTTTTTCATGTCTTGCCTCACTCCTGAGTCCATGACCAGCAGATAGACACCATTCTTTCGACTGTGCGTGGAGTAACAAGGGAGATACGGGCAGAGCTGGTGCACCGCTAATTAGCTTAGCTCAAACGCTGGACGTATATAGGTAGCGTTAGCCTGCCTGCTACCTGAGCCAAAATCAGAAGCTGATTTCATTTTAGCTCTAAACTCTGTTTATCGACATTTCAAACATTTTTAGACGGAAAAGTAGTGGTTTAGATCAGCAGTGTGTCATTAATTTGTCTAAATACCAGCTGTTTACAATTTTGTTTCAGACGAATTCGGCGCTACTCAAGCTAGCTGTTGTGACCAACGCACTTCCGGTTACTTTCACAAAATAAAACACCCCTTGCCTGTTACAGAAAACCATGACGATAGAATTTGTGCTTTACTTTGAAACAGGAAGCTAACCTAGCCTCGATGTAGCTAGCTTGAACCAAAATAAACCGTCTTTGCTTGAACCCTCCGTTTTGACCGATCTCGTCCCGTTACCGGCATTTGACCGCTCAAGATGCCTTACCGGAGAGTTTTGACAGCTCTGAGATGAAGATTGGCCCGCCAGTTTTCGTTAAGAGTTGCTGATGAAGAGTTTCTCTGATGACTTTAGGTGGAGGCAGGCTAACACTACACTTCCAGCGTTTGAGCTAAGCTAGTGGTGCGCCAGCTCTGCCCATAACTACCTTGTTACTGCACGCACAGTCGAAAGGATGGTGTCTATCTGCTTGTCATGGCGTATCCCTTTAAGTTATTATTTCCATTATTGTATTGTATATTGATGTGAGTAAAATCGATTTTCCTGTCATTGAGTGCTGTAATGTAAAATGTACCTCAGGTGTAGGACAACAGGCCCATTTGTCGTCCACGGTTTTACAGCAGGTGGATCCATCTGGACAACTGGCGGTGGAGTCACATGGCACGTCGCCCACATGTGCGACCTGTTTGGGGATGGCGGGCACCTTCTCAACCCACGGCACTGAGCTCGTCTGATCATCGCAGGTCTGAGCAGCCAGGTTACACTTAGTGTCTTTCGGGCAGCAGTGAATGTGATCTTCACAGCAAACAGCCTGAGGATGAGACAATCAGACAGGAAACTGAAAAATGCATTTCATTTCACTGCCTGGAAACTATTATGTGCTCTAATGTTAGGTGTAGGCTACCTCAGGGAGAGGACAACAGGCCCATTCGCCTTCTGCGGTTTTACAGCAGGTAGATCCATCTGGACAACTCTTAGTGGAGTCACATGTCACGTCGCCCACATGTGCGACCTGTTTGGGGATGGCGGGCACCTTCTCATACCACGGCACCGAGCTCATCTGATCATCGCAGGTCTGAGCAGCCAGGTTACACTTAGTGTCTTTCGGGCAGCAGTGAATGTGATCTTCACAGCAAACAGCCTGAGGATGAGACAATCAGACAGGAAACTCACTGATACACCTCTAACATCTTCAATTATTCATTATTATAGTATGTTTATATTGGTTATTTAAGTTAGTTTTTCCATTATTGTATTTATTATGTATATTGGTGTGAGGAAAACGGAGTAAAATGCATTTCATTTCACTGCCTGGAAACTATAATATGTGCTATAATGTTAGGTGTAGGCTACCTCAGGGAGAGGACAACAGGCCCATTCGCCTTCTGCGGTTTTACAGCAGGTGGATCCATCTGGACAACTCTTAGTGGAGTCACATGTCACGTCGCCCACCTGTGGGACCTGTTTGGGGATGGCGGGAACCTTCTCAACCCACGGCACCGAGTTCGTTGGACCATCGCAGGTCTGAGCAGCCAGGTTACACTGTTTACCTTTCGGGCAGCAGTGAATGTGATCTTCACAGCAAACAGCCTGAGGATGACACAGCCAGACAGAAAATCACTGATACACTTGTAGCATCTTCAATTATTCATTATTATAGTGTGTTTATATTGGTTATTTAAGTAAGTGTTTCCATTAATGTATTTATTATGTATATTAGTGTGAGGAAAGCAGAGTAAAATGCATTTCATTTCACTGACATGAAACTATAATAATCAATAATGTAAAGTGTACCTCAGGGAGAGGACAACAGGCCCATTCGCCTTCTGTGGTTTTACAGCAGGTGGATCCATCTGGACAACTCTTAGTGGAGTCACATGTCACGTCGCCCACCTGTGGGACCTGACTGGGGATTGTGGGCATCTTCTTGACCCAGGGCACCGAGCAGGTCTCGTCCTCACAGGTCGCAGCAGCCACGTTGCATTTCTTACCTTTAGGGCAGCAGTGAATGAAATCCTCACAACAAACAGCCTGAAGGCGAGACGATCACACAGAGGGAGAATCGTTAATACACCTGTACTGTAGCATGTTTAACATTAAAGGGATAGTTCAACATTTTCAACAAGAAATCCCATGAGCCTCCGTAGCGTAGCTCTGAGCAGCTCGTGGCTCTGCTCCGCCGTTCTAAAAATAGCTTGCATCGACAATTAAAGGTAACGAACCTACTGCTATGACTATAGGGATTATGGCAATGGGCTGATCTGTCAAAAATGTTGAACTATCCCTTTAAAGTTAACTGGAAAACATGGCATTCAGCTGTACCTCTGGTAGAGGACAGCAGGCCCACTCTCCCTGTTCGGTTTTACAGCAGGTGGATTCATCTGGACAGGAGACAGAGTCATTGCAGGGAACATCACCTGGACAGAAAAAAAAAGGTGATCGTCATGTTGGAGGAAGAAAAGAACAACAAAAGAGACACTGTAATCAAATGGACTGATGAGGGTGCCGCGATGAAATACCCATGCAAGTTGAAGAGTGTGCAGGATTTTCTCTTTACAAGGAAGGAAAAACAGAAAAATAAGACGTTTCCTGCTCAGATGAAATCCGCTGAGAGCATCATTCAGGTAAAAAGAAGGACATGAGCAAAGTAGCAGAGATGTGGATGTAAACAAACACTATTTAAAGTGGTTTTCTGAGCTTTCCTTATTGTTGACTAATCTCCTGAAACGACCAAAACAACCAGGAATGTACCCGACCGTCCACCATCAGGCGTCAGCTCATTCCTCTGTGCCACACAGCTCCATTGTTTATTAAAAACAACAGTGACACGACTTTTTCTCTTCATTATTACGACTATGAGCTCAGTATAGTTTGAGGTCGAGACCGTGAAGGTTGCTCTTATTAATCTGCACGACTGTTTCTTCTAAAGTTTAAACTAAAACCTAAACTTTCATTAGAAAAAAGACAGTAATGCTGTTCTCACACTCCACTAACCCTAACCCTGAACTGGAATCAGACGGTCTGGTCTCATTACACTACACCTCAATTGTCACCTAGCAACCGCAACCACGTGTTACTTTCTGTTCTCAAAAACCATCAGTCTATTATAAGAAGTTCATATAATACATCCATGTCAATGACGTTAACGGTTTCAACAGTTGAACTGAGCCAAGACATGACACCAACATGTAAAATTGTTTCTCTTGTTAGAGAGAGACGACGATAATGTTAACGAAAGTTATTAGCTTTCGTTAACGGCACTTAATGTCAGCCACTGTAATGTGACAATCAAGTCCAGTCATCAGTCTTCAGTGTAGGCTCTGGAGGAAATAGCTGTTGTGTTCTAGTGGGAAACACTGACTGTAAATGCCAGTTTAATATTAAAAAAAACAACAAAAAACCTATATAGACTTTTAATGTGACTATGAGGAGTTTTGACCGGCACATGACGGACAAAAGCGAAAACATTTGCCAAGAATGTTTTCATTAATCAAAAATGAAAGTTAGAGGTTCAAAGACAATCAGATACCGTCGTAGTTCCATAAACGATGCCAACTAGCGATCCGGCGGCATTATTCCCATGACCTGCCGGACAGCGTCTGGGAAACTGAAACTAGGAAATGCTGGACGAGTCGACCTCTAAATAATAATATCAAAATAACTATAAAGACAAAACAATATATTTATCGAAAATGGACCCATTAACAAGCAGTAACGTAGATTCATCCACATTAATATGAGCCTTTCAAAGCAAACTCCTCGGGGAATCTTTAAATTCTGTGAAAACTAATCTGTGGACCTAGAAAGAAGAGAAAGAGGAACAGAAACCTCAACAAAGTTTTAAAATTAGTTTTTTGCACCATATAGTAACAGTGATAATTTGCACTAGTGCTACAAAACACTAACACTTGATTGAAGTCTTGATTCATTTTCTTCACAATTTTGTCTTCCTATATATTACCATCACTTATAACATTAACATAAAGGTTCATAGTAACTAGTTTTCAGTAACACATCAGTCAGTATTAATGTTATTCTCATATCAATGTTAACGTTTTCTACTTTTATATTTCAGCAGCTGGTTGGTTGCTTTGATGCAGGACAGAAATCTCACCAGCTGCTCCCTTAGTAACAGATGACACGGTGGTCACTTCCTGCTTTGTGGGCGGAGGGATGTTCGCTGTGGTGACTTCTGGGACTTTTTCTGTTTCTGGCTCTTTGGCCGTCACTGGTTCAGGCTCTGAAAGTGGAAACACGCACAGATGAAGCTCAGATTTAGACAATGAGTAATTAGAATGAGGAAGTAGATTAGGTTTTGTTTTTCTAATCTGACCTTTCTTGTTCTCCCACTCTTCTCTGATCCGAGCAGGGAGCTTAGCCCACATCGGCAGCTCTTTCTTGGTGGAAGCTGAAATACACTTGGAGTGTTCGACGTCACACGTGCTGTCTTCAGGGCAGCAGTGCAGCTTGTCTTCACAGCACACGGCCTGTCGGGACAATGAGGACACACACACACACATGGATAAGACGTCGTAAAGTCACGATAGCTCTGCATGCAAATCCCCCATTTGACTCTGCTGTCAAGGCACAATAGGACTTTAAAGCTTCCCTATATCCTATACAGCCATAAAAGCTATGGAAAGATCATCTTGTACCTTTGGCATCGGGCAGCATCCCCACTTTCCGTCTGCGTTTTCACAGCAGGTGGTTTGATCGGGACACTCTGACACGCCATCGCTGCACAGCACTGCAGTCGCCAGGTCTGCAGCAACAGCAAAAACACATTCATTTATAAAGTCCACAATAACTGAACAGACCTGCAATTGCACAATTACAATTGCACAAAACATCCTCGAGTCTTTCAGTCAGTTGGTTACACAAGAGGTGTTAGCGAATGCAACATGGCTGAGCGCCATCCTGCAGACAGGATTCACGACGATGAGTCTGTTTAGTTTTATAAATGTTGGTGTGAGGAGAGAAGTTTCACCTTGTCTGATGCAGGAGCGACTGTCTTCGCTGCACTGGTGGCTCTCAGGACAGCAGTGTTTCCCATCAGCACAGGGAACGCCCTGTCACACAACAACACATCAATAAAGTTAACAGCCTTTGAACTCGCTCCTAAAATCTGTTTTATTGATGATTCATAAATTATTAGTTTTATATGGAATTAAGGTTCACACACTGTGTTGTTCCCTTTATCGCTGCTATAAATCGGTCCAGATGACAACGTTTCACCTGCCACCTGTCGTTTCAGGCTTCTGCCTCCATTTTGAATCTATCTGTTCTCAGACTATAGCATCACCAGAGTCAAACATCCTCTTTGTGACAGGAAGTCACTGGTCGCATTTAAAAATAAACACTAGTTTTATAAAACACAGTATGGACTCTTACATCAACCACTGTCGCTCTATAGGTGGTTTAGTAGTGGGCAGCTTCATGGTTTTAGTGGTTTTGTTCTGTTTAAACTTCTGACATCTGCTCGTCGACTGAAATTTTATTTTCTGTTTCAATTATTTAGAAAAAACCCCACAGAAATAACATTATTTACCACAATTTTGTGTGTTTTTCTGCAGTTATTGCCATTTTTTTAAATCAGAAAATTCTGCTTAATTATAAACATTATTTAAAGTGTTATTTCAAGTGGTTAACACTGTCGTCACACAACCAGCTTCCTCCCACAGACCAAGCACATGCACCTACAATTTGAGACAGTTCAAGTGCATTTTCTCACCTACTTGCACATGTGCAAACAGTAAATTTGCCTCTTTTTTGGTGAAACGTTGAAGTGGCGACTCAAAGAATCTGGACTCTGTGTCATTACAGGTGTGAGGCCAACATGAGTGAGGATCATGAATGATAAGGAAATATGAGTATTTGCTTTGCAAGTCGATGTGTGTCCCTAAAGTTTCTGCTTATGCTCCCAAATCTCTGCTTGAAAAAGGTGTCTGTTTTATTAAAGTCTTTTGCAAATGATTGGACAGTGTGCGGGAGACCATTTTTTCCTTTGCTTGTGCTGCTAAAAATAAAAGTTAGGGGCCAATGTGCTCCGAGTAAAAAAGTTAGTGGAGTCCTGTTAAATTGCCAATGGGTGTGAATGTGAAGTTGTTTGTCTCTGTGATGGACTGGTGACTTGTCCAGGGGAACCGGTACCGCTAATATCAGATGACTGAAGGTGTTCCTTTCATTCTGAAGGTTGGGTTACCTGAGCCAGGGGGCAGCAGCCGTACTTGGTCAAAGCCTTGAGACAGGAAAACTCCGGAGGGCAGCGTGACTGATCGGGACAGACGTTCTCATCATCCTCCCCCATGTAGGCCTTGATCATCCTGAAGGACTGAAGGAGCAGGGTTGAAACTCTGGCTGCTCACCTTAAAGTTCATATTTCATCTGTTTTCTCTATAGGATACCACTGTGTGTGTGTGTTGTTCTTACTTTGGAGAGTCTGGGCGGAGCAGCAGCAGCTCTCTCCACCCAGGGGACGGACACGGTGGCGTTCACACAGCTGGATTTGTCCATGTCGCAGGTTGTGCCTCCAGGACAGCAGTGTGTGTGATCTGGGCAGCACTCGGCCTGTGACGACGGCAGGAGTAGAAACACTTTGAATACCAAAGTTTTGAAACGCCTATCAGCTTTTATCAGGCTCATAAAGTAGTAAAACACCTCAGAGGATGAATAGAGGCCTTACTTCATTTAATTTTAGAGTAAAGAGGAATAGTTATCTCATGTTTGCATTTAACTAAGTATATACTGAAGCAGACGTGCTTTGACTATGCTATCTCGTCAATGCAATTGTAAGAAAATGTGGCTTTCAAGTTTTCAGGCTGGTTTTAGTATTGTTGGTTTAACTTTAACTGGTGCCGGTTTGTAGCTGTATTTAGTTTTAAATCCACATTTTATATGCAATTCTATAGTTTTAATGTCGTCAAACTGCATTTTAATACAGTCATCACTAAAAATGTGGCATAATGTTGAATCATGACATGAATGTCCTCACTCAATCCAAAAAATTAGAGCTACTATAAAAGAGGAACTGTTATGTTTCTGCTCAGATTAAGGTGCAAGACGTGCAGATGTTACAGCTGTGGTCACCTGATCGAACGGGCAGCATTCGTAGCCGTTGTCCGGGTCGTTGCAGCAGGTTTGACCTTCTTCACATGAGCCTCCATCAGGACAGTCTAAAGCAGCAGCAGCAGCCGCCGAGGCCAGGAGAGCCCAACACGACAACACAACCCACTTCTGCATCTGCACAAAAGAGGAAACACAGAGTTCATCAGTCAAGAGAAAGTAGAAGATGTGCATGTGGAATTTCCCTTTTTACTCGGCAGCAAAAATACTGTATGATGGTTGCATGAAAAGCTGCAGAAACACAGACATGATGATGAACTTGATCAGATTATCTGGACAAGTCCAAAGCTAATGGTCTTCCCTTGTTTGTAAAAACTAAAAACGACTATCTGGGGGGTTAAAACACATATTTTAATATTTTAAGAAACAAATTAAGAGGCTGTGAGAATCTCGTTCACACCTCAGAGGTTTGTTCTCTTTATTATCATTTCACAATGATTGAACAGGTAAGACACAATGGGAGTGAATTTGCAGTAATTTAACACACTTTCAGTTTCGTTCTCCTGTGAACAAAGAAACGCGCTTGTTTTAAAAAAAATCTCAGAATAAACTGTGAACATTTATAAAAGAGAATTACCTCCAGGCGGCAACGCATCTTAATGACCAAACCTGTTTTAATGCAAACAATCTAAAGCGTGAGGTGGTTGTTTAGCTGCGTGTGAATTGATTATCTCTAAATTTAATCCCAGACTGTTCAAAGAGAAGTTGATGTTGCTCTCACCTTGGTAGGAGACCGGAGCGCTGTTGTGTGCAGTCAGGTGTTTGACAAGTGTCTCAACACAATGTAAAACACATAGACATGAATCATCTTGAACACGCCCCCAAAGAGAGAGAGACAGAGAAGGGAGGTTCCCAACTTCCTGAACGCCTCACCACGCCTCTCCTCTGTTAAAACAGTTTGTTTTAATAAAGTTTAGCGAAACTTCTCCTGTTGAGTCGGTTGCACTTGACCGTCAAACAAGCTTGTTTACATGTAACAGCTGCAGCGCACCATGACAGATGCTGAAGTTGGACTCAGATTCGTAGGGGAGAGTTAAAGGGATAGTTCAACATTTTGGCAGATTGGATCATTGCCATAATCCCCAAGTTTTAGGAGTAGGTTCGTTACCTTTAATTGTCGGTGCAAGCTATTTTTAGAACGGCAGACCAGAGCCGTGAGCTGTTCAGAGCTACGCTACAGAGGCTCATGGGATTTCTTGGTTTCCCTCATCAAACTCATCAAATACACAATCCAACAACTCCAAAACGCTCTGGTGGACAAGTTGTGACCTGCACATTCACCACGCTATGAGATAATAACACAACGTTATGAGACAGAGTTGTTTTAGAGGTAAATTCATGCAAAACCACTGATGCACGTCAGGGACAGTTTTTCGGCAAGCAGTCTCTGCACTTGTCACTGTTTCAGGACTCAAACATATTGAAGTTATTTCATCACACTGAAATCATCAGACTAAGTAAAGCTCAAACCAGCAATTGTAACCAGCTTCTGGAGTCTGGTCTTACATATGGACTGGTCTTACATGAGATGAGACAGAAACTTTGAATTCTGAAAACACATTAAAAACACACATACATATTTGCCCCATCTAGACCACATCAGAATAGTTCTCCATTAAAGTTAGGACTAAGGATGAAACAGGTGCAAGACTGTTTAATTTCTAATTTCACGAATGTCAAAATCAGAACAATATTTACAGTGAGGTTTAAAAAAAACTGTCATAAAAACACCTTTTCAAGTCCTGTCACCAAGAATATATAGGTTAAAGTAAGCTAGAGACTCATGAAACCTTTTTCTTTCTTGCAGCTTCTGATGGAAACTCACAAAAAATGAAAATACTGTACTTTGTTGCTATTTAAAACCAACAGGGGGTTGAACTAATGTAAGAATTAATAATTAATTGGTTCATATCTATTTTCCCCTTATAATTTTCCTTAAATATCGACTGGGAAACCAGCTTCTGGAGTCTGGTTTTTCTTGCCTCACTGGCATCATTCGGTCTCACTCGGCAACAGTCGGCTTTACAGATCTGTGACGTCAGTACGCAACCTGAGCGCCTGCACGCTGCATGCGACTCGTGCGTATAAACGGCTGGGGGAGCATCTCGGCCCCCAGAAAAACATGTTTACCAGCAGTCATCGATATAACATCTACCGCGAGCTGCGGCGCGGCGGCTCGGCTCCATGTTAGCTCCCACCCGGAGGGGCAACACGACGCTAATGGGTGAAGACGCCTGTTTTTCACGACGCCGTCAGTTACAGTTACAGTAGAGGTGAGTAACGTCCGCGAGCTCGTGAGCCTAATCAGCGCAGCGGGCTAAGCTAAGCTAACCGAGCTAACTGCTGCACTCAAGATGACAGTTACATGAAAACACGAGTCTGACAGGTCTGACTCAGGGCAGCTGGTACTTGAATTAAATCCACCATTTCCGCCACAATTTATATTTATTTTATTTTTTATTTTTTCTGCCAATCGACGTTAGCTAATCAATGGAGGACAACGAGTACATAATGTGACCACTCGTGTCCGGATGTCACATAACTGTTACTGTTCTGTAGGTCGTAGGGGCATCAGTAGGTATTGATAATCCGTAGATAAATACAAGAAGATGTATTATCAGTTCACATTTCATTCATTAAATTCTTGTATAGTTTTTTTTGGTTGTAATTCTTGTAAAAACTAATTCTGAATTGTATTGAATATCTTTTAATTGATTGATCCAACTCCTAATCCAGGTCATGAGTAATGATTAGAAATTCTAAACTATTCATTATACTGACATGAATAGAAATGGCTTTATGCAGTTATAATTACTCTGTAATGCATGATAATAGTGCAGTCATTCTTACACTAGACATGAAGCAGGTATGACACTGCATTAAATGTGTTTAATAAGTTAAAAGTTTAACTTGAACACTGTTTTTGGAGTTGCAGAAATCAGTGAACTGTTAATTTGATGTTAGTTAATGTGTGTGTCCCTGACAGCATGAGTGTGTTATAAACATGCAGCCAACATGATGGACCTGTTGTGTAACGTTAGGTCAGTTTGACGGAGAAAAACCCTGAACGTCTCACTCACATTTTTTGGGGAGCTCGTCGTTTTGCCCTGTGATTGTTGTTGTGAGTCGTCCCGCTGGAAACGAGGAGGGAACTTATTTGTAAAAGCAGCTTATTGTCCCTGACAAAGGTAGAAGGCCAAGAGGCTAAAAGTGTCACGGTGTAGTGTCATTAACTCTCTCTAGAAATAGAATGAGCCAGCCAGGTGAAAGTAGAGGAACAGGAAACCTTCCTTTTTCCTCCACATTTCCGTAAACGACATTCAGCCAAAAACATCTCAGTTGTCAGTGATGGATCTGTTCCAGGATGTTTCTTGATTCACCTTCATTCCTTATTATTGTGTGTTGTCGCCACCAGCTGATGAAATCTTTATTTATTTGCCGTTAACCCATGTTCTCATTCAGGAGTGGGATGGCAGGCGACGCTCTCACTGGCTGTCTGGTGAGATTAGAGACATGCTCATCATAGATAAGTTATCATAAAGTTTCAACGACCCCATTATAACAACTCCACCTATCCTCACCCTGCTCACTTCAATGAACAACTTCTGACTCCTAGAAGATTGTTTTCACTATTTAATACTCTGCAGATTATTTTCTCAGTTCACTTGTATCTATACAATTTTGAAAAAATAATAAAATTAAACCGCCAGATTCTCTCAAAGCTCGTGCTGACGTCTTTAAATGTATTTCTGTGTCTAACTAACAGTCCAAACTTGAAGGCGTGCAGTTAAAAATGATAATCAGAAGCTGGAATATTTAAGCTCTTTGCTTGAAAAACAACTTTTCTGACTAGTGTAATAATTAAAATAGCTGCAGGTTAATTTCCTGTGTAGCTGGATGATGCTTTTGGCTCCGATAATGACTTAATTACAGTAATGATCAGTCTGAGGTTTCACTCTCATGTTGGGACACTGAGGCAGCAGCAGGCGTCACACACTCCAGGGCTCTGACATAACAGGACGCTGACCCGGTGTACGGTTGCCAGTCGTCCTGCGGGACACCAAGAATCCGTCTTTACCTGTTTTACATAACAAGGAGAAACGGAGACACTTGGAAACGGGAAACAAAGAGGCTGAATTACCTCGTTTGACAGGGTCAGGGGAACACCTGAGTCCCGGTACAAACTGTTCTCACTGTTGCGCTCTTTTGTTTTCAACAGGTGGGCAGGATGGGGGAGCGGGCCGTCAGCGGCGCCCCCGTGGCCGCCACGATCTCCCCGGTGCAGCAGATGCTGGCCTCTGGCACTGGAGCCCTCCTCACATCTGTATTCGGTAAGATCATGGAAACAAAGACTAGAAAAACAGATTTAAGACCGAGAAAGTAGATGTTTGTTCTTTCGCTGCAGAGTCTTTACAGCTGCAGGAGGTAATTGTTGTTATTTAATTAGTTTTAGTTTATTTGCACACTATGTAGCCTACATAAAAACAATGAAAATAGTGAAATTTGTGCAGGATAGTTGGAAGCCAAAAAAGGCTTATGAAAATACCTCCCCTATAAAAACAACAGTGGTGGTCCTCAAATTGAACTTTTTAAGCCAGTACATAATTCACTTCTGTTTTATTGTTTTATTGCATGGATATTTACCTGTATTTATTTGTTTTATATTGTACAGCACTTTGGTCAACTTGGGTTGGGTTTTAAAATGTGCTATATAAATAAATATGTTGTTTTTATTGTTACCAAAGTCTGACGTTGTGTCTTTGTTTGCAGTCACGCCGCTGGACGTGGTGAAGATCAGGCTGCAGGCTCAGCAGACGCCGTTCCACCAAGGTAGGACGAGCTCTTCAGCATCAAACATCAGTTTCGGTGCTGAAACGCAGACTTCACCTTTAACAGCTGCTTGTGGATGCTGTGAAAGTTTTTGTTTGTGTTTTTTTTTTTATCTCGTTGCTTCTCTAACCGCACCACACCTGTCCACCTCTGTGCTTCCTGTGCTGCCCTCACCTCTCCTCTGTCCCGCTTCTCTGTTTGTCTCGCAGCTTTAGCCTGTGAACCTGCTCCCTGGCGCGGCGCCATCCGCCCGTCCAAGTGTAAGTATCTCTCCTGCCGTCGCTGCATGTGGAAACTTAAACCTACGAAGATCCTGCTGCACAGCTTGGAGTCTGATCGACTAACTAACATTTCTTCATTTCAAATCAACAACAAAAAAAAAGACCTTGGCTGCAAATAATCTTTCTAATCTAATTTGGTTTTATTTGTTTTGTGAATGCTGTTCACCCGGGTCACTGCTCTGTGTTGAGCCGACGTGTTTTTGTTTTCTCAGTAGCAGCTGGTTGTGAAATTAGTCTTTTTTTAGAGTTTCTTTCAAGGTTTTGTCAATAGTCCATCTTTAAACCCGCCTTAAATAAACAGGCACAGTACAGCAACGACAAGGACGACGGCCCCGATCTTATCTGAGTGGCTGTGCTGTCATTGCCTCCACAGTATCAGCGCTGACCCGTTCTCTCCTTTACAAACCACTGTTTACATTTAATTACATCAATAATGTAGAAAACTGAGTTTGTGCCAGGTTTATTTTTCAGACTTTGTTAAACTTTTCTGCTGAGGCTGATGTTTGCGTGTCTCTGCTGTGTGTCTCACAGGGAAGTGCTTCCTCTATTGTAACGGACTGATGGATCACATCTACGTCTGTCAGAACAGCACCAGTTGCACCAGCTGGTACAAAACACCGACACATTTCAGCGGGACTCTGGTGAGTGTGAGCCGAGCGGCAGGAAACACAAGCGGCTTCACTGTTTTTTGAGTCTGTTAAAATGAACTGGAGATATGTTATCTTTGTTTGTTTGTGCCACAGGATGCGTTTGTGAAGATCAGTCGGCATGAAGGACTCAGGTCTCTGTGGAGTGGGCTCCCACCGACACTGTGAGTGATTAAACTGACACAAATGACATATTTAAAAGAAAAGCAAACAAAATTTTTTTTTAAAGGTCAGGGTTGTGTACATCAGTGGTTCTCAAACTTTTTTACATTAAAGAACCATAAATTGACACAAATTAGACCACGGACCCACACTGGGCTGAATTTTTAAGCAAACACCACAAATACAAAAATATTTACTTAATGTACATTAAAATTAGGCATGAATTTTTTTTGAAAGATTACAGAGAAATTTCTGGAAAAAAGTTGAAACATTTCTGTGGTAAGATTTCTTATTAATTTTTTTTTTTTGAAAAAAAGTGGTAACATTTCTCAAAAAATATTTTAGAAAATGTGGTAAAATTTCTCAATTTATTTTAGAAAAACATGGTTTGGTAAAATTTCTCAAGAAAAAAAAAAGTTTTAAAAATTAAATTAAAAATAGAAGTTGGTAAAAAAAATTCTCAAACAAATTCTAGAAAAAGTGGTAAAAATTTCTAAATAAATAAAAAATGAATAAAAAGTAGAACAATAATTTCTTTTTAAAAAGTGACAAATTTCTTGAAAATAACCCACCACACGCTGCCCACATGATACATCAATTAATTTGTCAATGAGTCATTTATCTCGTGGAAAACATGACAAATATGAACAAGTGAGAGTGAAATCCTCAGTGAAATAAAACAGATAATATCCCAAGAGGTGGCGAGTTATTCAATAAAAGGCAACAAAAGTGATGAAACAAAGCTGCCAACGTGTTCGTCAGCTGCTTTTGTGACAAATTTACATGTTTTATTTATATGAAAATGTTCCAGTGATATGTCAGACGGTGCACAATAACCTCTGTGTGTGTGTGTGTGTGTGTGTGTAGTGTTATGGCCGTACCTGCCACTATCATCTACTTCACCTGCTACGACCAGCTGCGAGACTTCCTGAGATATGGTCTGGGTTTCCAGGGCAACCACATCCCTCTTGTCGCTGGAGGTCTGGCGAGACGTAAGAGCAAGAAACACAAACACACAAACAAACATCGACAGAACTTGTTAAGCTGTGTTTCCTTGATTTGAAACGTGTGTGTGTGTGTGTGTGTTGCAGTGGGCGCGGTGACGGTCATCAGTCCTCTGGAGCTCGTCCGGACTAAGATGCAGTCGCGCCGGCTGCCGTACAGCGAGCTGCGAGCGTGCATCCGCTCGGCCGTGGCGCAGGACGGGCTGCTGTCGCTGTGGAGGGGCTGGGGGCCGACCGTCCTCAGAGACGTCCCCTTCTCTGGTGAGAGCAACACAACACAACACAACACAACACTTTAATACTGAATTGATTTGATCCCGATTCGGTTCTATATTGATTAATTTGTAGATATTTCAGTTTTAATACCGATTTACTTGGTTATGAACGAGATATTCACAAAACTAACGTTGCAAATTGTACAAAGATGGAGCTCTCTAACCAGGTGTTTTATTAAAAATATTCATGTTCATATTAAATTGACCAAAAAGGCAGTTACTAATTTATTAATGCACATTTATTCAAAATGACTCAAGAAGTAAACAGTGCAACAATGGTGAACCGTACATTAAAATATCAATCACATGCTTCTTAGGTTAAAATATTCTAATTATATTCAAATTTTTTATGTGTTTTTTTTGTTTTATCTCATTATATTCACCTATAACAGCTTATTATTACGTCCACTAAAGGGCATTCCAACCAAATCTGTTATGTAACATTCGCAACACCGTTAAGTTTTTACCTCTTTTTTATATTTGCATTGAACATGTAAATAATAACACGTCCAACACTTCCATGTCAGAAGGAACTCGTCTGACTGTGTTAAATGAGTCTGTCGCCTTTTTCAGCAGGTTTAATAACAGCCACGAACGTTGTTATAAAAGGTTTTCGAGGTTGAATATCTCCTCCTGTCGCTGCTTGACAAGAGTCTAATTAACCAGACTCATATTTAAACACAGTAATCAGCCTCAGTTACAGTGATGATTAACATTTAAATTGTATTACCAACTTGCTGGTGTTTCTACTGTGAACACGGTGAAGCCAGTACATGTTTCAGGATGAATAAATGGCCGTGTCTCGACATGAAGGAGGAAGTGTTTCCATGAATCCACCGCAGAAACTCGTCCAACTGCTCCTGCAGCCAGAACCAATGGATGAACACACTGTTTCCCTGTTGTACTGGTTATTTAAAACGACTGTAACGTGAAGCAAAGCACCAAATGACCTCCCCCTCTTTCTCCCTCCCCTCCCTCCCTCTCTCTCTCTGTTTGCGTGTCCTTGCAGCTCTGTACTGGTTCAACTATGAGCTGGTGAAGGCCCAGTTATGTGAACAGTCTGGAGTGACTCAGGCCAACTTCTCCATCAGCTTCACAGCTGGAGCCGTGTCTGGAGCTGTGAGTAACTCACTCGGCACTGACGTCAACACACACACACCTGCACCGACCTTTATCACTGGACACCAGAGGCAAAAACCAGCGACATGGCCCTAAAGAGCAATTCACTTTACAGCCACAATCTACAGTGCGTCAGTGCGTGCATCCCTAGAGAAATCCTGCGTAATTACAAAAACCCTTAATTGTTGTTGCCCAACTTCACACTGCGATTGCTGCCAAAAATAAAAAAGCAGGTGACGCGCTTAAAGAAAATGCATAGTCTATTAGTTTGGACAAGTTGAGATAATAACAGAACGTTACGAGACAGAGTTGATTTAGAGGTAAATGCAGAGACTGTTTGCTGAAAAACTGCCCCCGACGAGAACTCGCATCAGCTGTTTTGCATGAATTTACCCCTAAAACAACTCAGTTCCATTATTATCTCATAAGCGTGGTGAATGTGCAGGTCACACCTTGTCCACCAGAGCGTTTTGGAGTTGTTGGATTGTGTATTTGATGTGTTTGATGAGAGAAACCAAGAGATCCCACTAGCCTCCGTAGCGTAGCTCTGAGCAGCTCACGGCTCTGCTCCGCCGTTCTAAAAATAGCTTGCACCGACCTACTGCTATGACTAAAGGGATTATGGCAATGGGCCAATTTGTCAAAATATTGCACTATCCCTTTAAGTGTAAATCAACCCCAGGCTGCACTTTTAGGTTCCATTTCAGATTAAAAACCATAGATGGGTAAAACCCTGCCAGACTAGGATGATTCATAATGACAGATTAGAAAAATTAAATAAGTTTGTGTGTAAATGATCAATAATCAGTATTATTGGCAGTTATAAATATCATTGACTGGATGTAATCAAAGTTATTTCCTGTTAAGTGAATTGAAATGACTGTTCCCTCTGGTCGCTGGCACATTTCTATGAGTGCAGGTCACAGTCGTACAGTATGAGTCACTCCTCAGGTGTCTGATAACTCACCTGCACAATAGGAGCGTTGTCCGACCCACTTCCACTGTGACCTGGTTCTTGAGCAATAATTAAGCAAACTCTCCTCCTGATACGAGTGGTTATTCTTCACACTGATAAAACCGGAGCTGCTGATGTGTAACCAGCTGCAGGATGTGACCGACTTTGTGTGTGTGTGTGTGTGTGTGGTGTTCAGGTGGCTGCGATCCTGACGCTGCCCTTTGACGTGGTGAAGACCCGGAGACAGATCCAGCTGGGAGAGATGGACACTCAGGGAGGTCGGTGTTTATGTGGCGCAACCAACGTTAAAATGCGTGTTAACTCCCTTTAAATTCAGTGTGGTTTATATTCTAACATGCGTCTTGTTCCCGTTTCCTTCCAGTTTCCTTCAAGAGAACCACATCCACTTGGCACATCATGAAGGACATCTGGGCTGAGCTGGGCTACAGGGGCCTGTTCGCAGGTAAACACGGAAACAACTGCCTCATGTCAAGTGAATATATGTGACGGCATAATCAAACAGTCAGATTAAATTATGAACTTCATCTAAACAGCTATGTTCAATAATATTAATGATAATAATGACCAAATTAAATATGCAAACATGGCTCTAATAATATATTTACCATCAATTCTCAAATAAAAGCCGAATCTCAAATAGACGCTGGGGCGAATAGTCGATTAATAATCAATTAGTACCCAGCGATTATCGAATAGTACTTGAGCTTGAAATGCCCGTCCAGATCCGGCTCTTTCCTTCTGTTCTTCCTTTTATAAACAGTAAAAACAGAATGATTTGAGAGGATTTTCCATCTTTGCTGAGCAGAAGATTTGTTCTAAATTGAATTTAATTTTAGTCTTTTAGCGCTGTTGTAACTTTATATGTACAGTATATCCTGTGCTGTTTGTAAATGTTGTTAATGTAAATGTTAAAGCTGATTGACTGCAAAATAAAATTATAGCATTAACATACATAACATACTTTAGTATTATAGTATAAATAAAGTAACATTTGACTCTTTAATAAAAGCCTGCCTCTATCTGAGAATCTACAGAGTGTCTGTCAGTTTTACTCACAGGTGTAAACGTTGACTCTCTCCAGGTTTCATGCCGAGGGTGATCAAAGTGGCGCCGGCCTGTGCCGTCATGATCAGCACCTACGAGTTTGGAAAGGCCTTCTTCCAGAAGGTGAACCTGGATCGACACCCTGAGGGCTGTTAGTGTGGAGCGCACGAACACGTCGCCACCATCATCATCATCATCATCATCATCGTGACCATGACCATTTGTAGCTCGAGGAACAGGCGGGTTTGGATTCTGCTGTGAATGAACAAAAAAACCCCAAACAAAGCACACGAGGATTGAGACTTTTCATTCCCTGAAAAACTTCCTCTTAAGACTTGAGGCGTCTGTGCAGTGATGAGCTTTGACCACAGGCCTGGACACTGAAGGACGCTCTGGGACCACTGATGATTACAAGTGATCGTTTTGCATTGTGCAGCAAAGTTGTAAAAGGTTAAATGCTACATACATCGACAGCATCACCACTGTAGTAGTGAGGAAAACGTTCTCAGACCGACGTATATTTAGCATTGCCTGACAAACTGCATGGTGTGTACGGCTCCATTCAATACAGACGCTATAAATCAGAAGCTGCATCGGCATCACCGCATCGCCCTGCATGCCTGTAGCAGCAACGCATGACATCTTTTGACTTTTATCTACCGAGTAGATGACTGACACATCTGGTTTTGTATTCGGGTTAGATTTGACCATCGTTATAGGTAGCACTTTACGTTTGCAACACATGAGCTGTGAAATGGTTTTCATGCTGAATGTTCGTCATGACCGGAGGAAAGCCATAGTAAAATAATAAAACGCACAAAGTTTAATGGCAAAACTAAAGCAAAGACTTTATAGTAGAAAATACAAATTCATAGTAAATGATCTGGGTTCCTCTTATGGGCCGTTCTCCATCCATCCACCAAGTCTGATGTGAATAATTTCAATACTTTATGTGTTATCGTGACGAATAAATTAAACAGACAGCGGTGGAAACAGAATTCCTCGAAAAATAAAAACCACACATTTTGTTTTCACATTTTGCCAAGACTTTCAACTTCCTCCTGTTTGGTGTTGTCGTCATGAAATCGTCATTATGTCCTTGTTAGACATAACTTCAAAGCTTACAGTTACAACACTGGGACATGAAACAAGATGTTGCTGCCTTAACCTAAGAGGTGTAAGTGTTTGTATCATGTCTATTCCTTTACTTCTTTTTTTTATGAATGAAGTGATAATAAATGTTAAGACAGCTTGATTTTATGCTGTGTGTAATTTATTTGCCTCTAAACTTACATGTGGAGCATAACACTTAGAGTATTTACTTTACAAGGTAACAAAAACAACATGCACATAACATATACACATGTAACATAAAAACATTTATGTTCACATGGTTCACATGCATAAATGTAAAGACCTAAGTTTCAGTGGACATGCATGATTACCTATGATTACTGATATTGGGAAAAACTAATAGCCTATGTATTGTTTCCATTTGTCACAAATAATTCTACAGTATTTATTTTTAATATTAAGCTGAAAAAAGATAATTTATTTTAAATCAAAGATAAATTCTAAAAAAAAAAAAAAGTTTCAACAGTTCATATTTATAATATATTATAATATATTTATTTATAATGTGCGGTGTTCATGTTTTCATGCTGTAAACAGCGACATCCAGTGGCAGCAGAAATTATTACATCACCAGGGTGGAAAAAACGGGGGCGTGGCCAGAGTGACGATAATCCCGCGAGACTTGGCTCCATATAAATGCTCAGTTCCCCCCTCGCTTAGGCCTCTTTGAAATCGGACTGGCGACGAAATGGTGAGTTACCATGAGGAGCCACTCACACTTAAGACTTCAATCTGTTTGACATCTGAACCATCCGTCACATCCCAGTTAATCCACACACTCTGACCGTTTATAACAGCCGTTATATTCAAAATTAATGTTAATTTCTGTGGGTTTTAGATGCTAAACGTCAGTTTTAGCTGCTAACGTCCTGACACCGGCGGCTGTTACCCTGAAACGGCTATGTGACATTGGCCGCTTGCAATATTTTCCACATTAATCCGTCACTAAAGCATCTAACATGTATATATGCAGTCGTATAAATGATCGATCCTGTAATTTAAAAGTAAAATGAACGTCTGGTGTCGTTAGCTTCGTTTCTAGCCGGCTTCCTGTACGGCGGAGGAAGCTAACGTTAACCATGCTAACATCGTGGTTTGACTCGGGGCCCGGTCACACGCCTCAGTGACGTGTAACTACTCCAACTATATCAGTCTGCACAAGTCTATACCCACTGACCGTGTGTTTCCTCCTCCACAGTCCCACCGTAAATTTTCGGCTCCGCGCCACGGATCCCTGGGCTTTTTGCCCCGCAAGAGGAGTCGTCGTCATCGCGGAAAGGCCAAGAGCTTCCCCAAGGATGACCCCAGCAAACCCGTGCACCTGACCGCCTTCCTGGGCTACAAGGCCGGCATGACCCACATCGTCCGTGAGGTCGACAGACCCGGATCAAGTGAGTGGAACCGGACTTTATGCTATTTTTTTTATTCCTGTAATATATTTATAGATGTTAGTGGGACTTTTCACAGCAGATGTTTTTATCTTGTTTCACATGAGACCTGGTTAGGATCAAGCTGCACGACTTGCACGTTGATGCTCAAATGAAGAGCAGTGTCAGTTTAATGCATGAAAAGTTGTCATGGCTAAATTTAGATGGGCCTTAAAGGGTCATTTCACTTTACCTCAGCCAGAATCCAATGCACTTTTCCTTCTGTGAATAAAAACATCTGCTGTGAGAAGTCATGGTGTTCTGCCTGTGATGAGTCTCTCGACGGGCGGACAGAATGGGTTCAAACCCCTTGCTGAATGTCGAGCACTGAGCGCAGTAGAGGCTGTAAATATAGAGATGTCTTCTAGAGCCATGAAAACATATTTAACTTGTACTATTTCCTCTACAGAGGTGAACAAGAAGGAGGTGGTCGAGGCCGTGACCATCGTGGAGACTCCTCCCATGATCGTCGTGGGAGTCGTCGGCTACGTCAACACCCCCCGTGGCCTCCGCTCCTTCAAGACCATCTTCGCCGAGCACGTCAGCGATGAGTGCAAACGTCGCTTCTACAAGAACTGGTGAGAATCAAACTACACTCAGTTTCTGTATCAGTGCTTGAAGCAGTTAGTTGCCCAGTGGAAATGATACATAAAAACATCAGATGTTGTTGTTTTCACTGAGCGAGTCTAACATGCGGTGGCCCCTCTGTGGCAGCTCCGCTCAGGCGCCGCGTGCCCTGATGAGCTCCGGGCTCCTCTGGCCGGTGGAAAGTGCTTCTTAGAAACCGAGCCATGAGCCAAAATCCTATTGGCCGAATGAGCCCATATCTCCCATGGCGGGGGACGGGCGAGCAGCCATGATGCACTGTGTCCTTCCGCTGGCCCCCCCGGGGTCATGAAGGACCTGTGCCGACCTCTCTGTCTCGCTGCGATCGCAGGTACAAGTCCAAGAAGAAGGCCTTCACCAAGTACTGCAAGAAGTGGCAGGACGAGGAGGGCAAGAAGCAGCTGGAGAAGGACTTCGCCGCCATGAAGAAGTACTGCCAGGTCGTCCGCGTCATCGCCCACACACAGGTCAGTTGGTGTTCGACCCCCAGTGAGGTCATTGTTCAGCTTCCTGTTTGTCAGTGATGAGACCACGGATCTTGCGTCAGGCATGGCGCCCGATACTGATGAGGAGACCTTCCATGCTGCCTTCCTTCTGAGACCACACAGCTGTTTAACATCTGGTGGTTAAATGAATACTTCCTGTGGATTTGACCTGTTTCGTTCTTCCTGTGCAGATGCGTCTGCTGCCCGTGAGGCAGAAGAAGTCTCACCTGATGGAGGTGCAGCTGAACGGCGGCTCCATCGCCGACAAGGTGGACTGGGCCCGTGAGAAGCTGGAGCAGGCCGTCCCCGTCAACACCGTCTTCACCCAGGACGAGATGATCGACGTCATCGGTGTCACCAAGGGACACGGATACAAGGGTGAGCACCTAGGACTTAAATATATACAACTTGAGCAGCGGGTCCTCCGTTGTCTGTTGGCTTTAAAAGTCGGACGCATCACGTCGACTCTCTCATCACGCACTGTTCGTAATCTGGTTCGGTCTCAATCTGAACTCTGGTTCCATTCCAGTGCCATAGCGACGCGCCAGTGAGGCAGGGGAGCGGTGCCTGTTTGTGCTGACTCCCTGTTCACTCTCTGGATACACTCTCTGATCACGCTCCCCCCAAAACTATCTTATCTTATTTGACAAAAACTCAAGACCTTTCAGTCTCTTAGAGTCAATTAATGTTGAATTAACAATTAAATGACATAATTTAAAAAAAGATCTGATCGTCCAGATCATCAAAAAGATCATCCAGACAAACATGGGATGGCGTTTCCAGAATTTCCTGCTACAGTAAATGGAAAATGCCTCATCTCAATGATGCTGCTTTCAGCCACTTTGCCCAAAAACTCTTATATCTGGCTTTTATGTTATAGTCTCAGTTTTATTCTATTCTACAGTCCTATCTTCTCTCTTTTAGAGTTCTACATTTCTATCCTGCATTTTATTCTCAGTAAACTTTGTTTTTTGCTATAGTAATCTTTAGTCTCCACATCATTCTCCTTGTTTCAGTTATACATATACTTTTGAACAGCATTTATTTGATTTGAAAGGTGCTGTATACACAAAGCTTGATCTCCACCTGTACAAATGCAGAAATGATAACATACTTATCCGTATTCATGTGACGGCTCTAAATCACAACTCTGACCCGTGTTTGTTTCTGTCTCGTAGGTGTGACCAGCCGTTGGCACACAAAGAAGCTTCCCCGTAAGACCCATCGTGGTCTGCGTAAGGTGGCTTGTATCGGTGCCTGGCATCCGGCCCGCGTGGCGTTCTCCGTGGCCCGCGCCGGTCAGAAGGGCTACCACCACCGCACAGAGATCAACAAGAAGATCTACAAGATCGGCCAGGGCTACCACACCAAGGACGGCAAGCTGGTGAAGAACAACGCCTCCACCGAGTACGACATCTCCAACAAGAGCATCAACCCCCTGGTGAGTGTCCGTCGCCATGGAGCCCGTGAACGTTTCTGAGGACGACCTCCCGTCTGGAGATGAAACTCACCGCTCGTCTTTTATCTTCCTTTCTCCGCAGGGAGGATTCGTCCACTACGGTGAGGTGACCAACGACTTCGTCATGGTGAAGGGCTGCGTTGTGGGAACCAAGAAGAGGGTGCTGACTCTGCGCAAGGTGAGTTCAAATCAGGAGTGAGAGCTCATGCACTGCTTAGAAAGATAGGGATATTGGACAAGAATATCCCTATAAAAGATATCATGAAAGACTTAAGAAAAGGATTCAATGGTAATTTATCTCAAACAAAAGCAACAACCACATCGCAATGTCTCAATAACTTGATTTTGTGGTTAATCACCTTGTAGAAAACAGCATGCTATTCAATAAGCACTGAAACATTGAACAATTGGACATGTGCATTCAAAAGTTAGAGAAAGTTAAATTACGTTCACTTAAGATTTATTTGTCCTCATGGGGAAATTTGTCTTCACTCTTAGAACGAAAGACAGCATCGTACATGGTTATAGTGGATTTTAGGTGCATTCTGAAATTTAATTAATTAAATTAAGAAATTTAAGTAGTGTACATGAATGAAAAGTTATTTAAACACTAAATAAAAACAGTAAATAAACGACAAAACAGACGTGCAATAGAATAGTTAAAGATATGGAAATGGGTTAAAGTAATTTATTAGGGAATGAAGTGCAGTGTTGGAAATCAGATGAATAACAACATTAGCTGTGAGAAGTGTTGGTGTTCTGCCTGTGATGAGACTCTCGACGGGCGGACAGAACGGGTTCAACCCCCTTGCTGAATGTCGAGCACTGAGCGCAGTAGATGCCATGAATATTGAGCACAAAGATAAAGACGTATAAAACTTGAAGATTAAAAAAAAAAGTAATTTCTGTGAAATGTAAACATGCCCCGTCTCTCTTCCTTGTCCAGTCTCTGCTGGTGCAGAGCAGCCGTCGTGCTCTGGAGAAGATCGACCTCAAGTTCATCGACACCACCTCCAAGTTCGGTCACGGCCGCTTCCAGACCGTCGAGGAGAAGAAGGCGTTCATGGTACGACCCCAACTCTTTTTGAAAGACTGTTCTCGTGTCCTGCACTGTTCGTAACCTGGTTCAGTCTCAGTCTGAACTCTGGTTCCATTCCAGTGCCAGAGCGAAGCGCCAGTGAGGCAGGGGAGCGGTGCCTGTTTGTGCTGACTCCCTGTTCACTCTCTGGATACACTCTCTGATTCACTCTGTGGCGAAGCAACAGGATCTGATGTGTCTTTTCTTTTTCTGTCTGTCGTTTACAGGGACCACTCAAGAAGGACCGCATTGCCAAGGAGGAGACTGCTTAAAGTCCCCGAGGACCAATGGTGTCTCTGCTGCGTCGACTGTCACCATCTTTGTTGTTCTGCAGAGTTATTTAATAAAAAATACAAAAAGAACGATGATAGTGTGGCGTTTAAAATTATTATCCTGAGGGTTAAAGTTACCGCCTCATATTCAGATGTAAAACACATTCATGTCTGTTTCCAGCTGCACTTCACTACTGATGGACAACTGACATGCTGGTTTACATGAGAAGGCAATTGGTTTTTAATAACACTAAAGACCATCTGTCTGAATTTAATCCATTATAAAGTTTTTCCACTTCTACACAAAACATCTGTACACAGCAAACTGAAATGTGTTGGAGATGAAAGAAGTCAAAGTGATAATTTCACTTTAACCATGAAAATTAATATTTAAACTTAAAAAGACAACAGTGTAAAGGTCACTACAATCAATTCATACACAGATCCTGCTGAGTAAAGATTTGAGCATCAACAGCCACACTTCTACAATGTGTATATATGTAAAAATGTCAATAGGTGTGTATATTTGTAAAAATGTTTGGTTTGTTTCAATTATCTAATTTGTAATTTGGTTTTCATTGAGTGAAATGAATAAACTAAAGTACACAAAACAGATTTACAAGTAAAACTGGTGGAAAAAGTCTGTTTTCCTTCATATCAGCAGAGAAAAAGTGAGGATGACGATCCTAAACTTATGAAACAGGTTTCCATCCAGAGGTGCTGATGCAGCCAGATGTTTGAATGTTAAGCTTTATGAAATTTATAAAGAGAAGTGTCCCTTTTTATGAGTGTAGAAATATTGACATCTCAAAATGAAGCTGATGTGTGTGGCTGGTAAATTAAACTTTATAATGGATTAAATGGTAAGACTTAAAAGAGTCTTGCTTCTTTCAGCCCCCTTTCATTCAGGAGTTAATTTTCTTTTTTCCTCAATAAATAAACTTAAGTACATAAAACAGATTTACAATGTCAGACTAGTGAAAAAAGTCTGCGTCCAGCACAAATTAATAATAAAAACTAGGCTAATTTTCTAAAACAAAGTGAGTTTTCCTGCATCTAACTTTGTTGAATCAGCAGTGAAACAGCTGTTCGGTCCCTCCACATCTGTATTGGAGCATGAGACTGTAAACACACCTCAGAACCAGACTGGACGTGGTTCTGTCCGGTCCGGCGGCTGAAAAGCTGTCAGCTGATGATGATGATGATGATGATGATGGTGGTGGTGGTGAGAGCATCATCCAGCCACCGATGCAGAGCTGATGGACAGACAGACAGACGTTGTTGACTTCAGCTAACACGGCATGTTTTAACAGGACTCTATAACGCTTCGTCCGTGTCCTTGAGGCCTTGCATTCGGCTGACAACGGGAACTCCAGCAGTCACAGCGCGGTAATTAAGCCCCAACATCATCCATTCTGACGCATCAGTGCCAAAACCAAAAGCTGCACCTCAGCAGGTAACGAGGAGGAGACCCTGAGAGGCTCAGATGTCCCGCTGAACGCCGCCCCGAGACGCCGCTGCATAATATTCAGCACTCTTAGCAGAAATGTGGATTTCCTGTAAGGATTTCCAAGGTCCCTCCTCCTCCTCCTCCTCCTCCTCCTATTAACCCGCCGTCCAGGGAGCCGAAGGACAATCGTTCTCTGTAGAGCAGCAACTTCAACGATCTGACGTTTCCTCTGCCAAAGCACTTCTCCTCCTCCTCCTCCTCCTCCTCCTCCTCCTCCTCCTCCTCTCTGCAGCGCGGAAACATGTAGTTTATCCTCTAAAGGACACTGATGGTGAAGGGAGGCCTGAGGGACGGCTGCTGGACACATGGAGGGGGGGGGGGGTTTGGGGGTAGGGGAGGGGGAAGAGGAGAAGGTGGAGTAGGAAGACGAGGAGGAAAGAGGAGGAAGAGGAGTGGGGGGGAGGAAGAAGAGGAAGAAAAGGAGAGTGAGGAGGAGGAAGGAGGGGTGAGGAGTAGAGGAAAAGGAGAAGGTGGAGGGGAGGAAGACAAGGAGGAAGGAGGGGGAGGATAGGAAGAGGAGAAGGAGGAAGAGGAAGATGGGGAGGAGGAGGTGGAGTAGAAAGAGGAGGGGGGTGGGGGTAGAGGAGGAGGAAGAGGAGAAGGTGGAGTAGGAAGACGAGGAGGAAGAGGAGTGGGGGAGAGGAAGGGGAGGAAGAAAAGGAGAGTGAGGAGGAGGAAGGAGGGGTGAGGAGTAGAGGAAAAGGAGAAGGTGGAGGGGGAGGAGGAAGAGGAGAAGGGGAGGAAGACAAGGAGGAAGGAGGGGGAGGATAGGAAGAGGAGAAGGAGGAAGAGGAAGATGGGGAGGAGGAGGAGGTGGAGTAGAAAGAGGAGGAGGAAAGAGGAAGATGGGGAGGAGGAAGAGGAGGAGGAAAGAGGAAGATGGGGAGGAGGAAGAGGAGGAGGAAAGGGAGGAGGGGGAGTGTCTTTGTGTTGGTTTTGCGTCTTTTTTTGTGTATTTATGGTTTGCTTTGTGTCTCTTTGTGGTCATTTTGTCCCTTTGTGTCGTTTTTGTGTGTCTGTCGTCAGCGCGGCAGCAGCGGGCGCGCGGGCGGAGGCAGCGGGGGTGAAGCCCCGTGTCACGGCGGCCAGGGGACAGTCATGGAGACGGCCCCGCTGTTACATAATAACCTCCGGAGGCGCTGACCTCTGCCCCGCTGCAGCACGAGCTGAGCCGCAGTTCAAAGCTCCCAAGGTGCTCTGCTTTACATAACGGCCGCCGCGTGCTAAATGTGACAGTTAACGCTCCAGAATTATGCCGTTAATTGCTCCCGGTGTCCCGTTCAGGAGAGGTGAGGCGTCCCAGCAGGCGCTCTCTTTATGACCCGCTGCATCTGCTCAGACAGCATCTCTCTGCACTTTTCATAAAGGCCTGTCCACTCCATTCCCCTTTATTAGCCCGGTCCTCCATCATCTCTCCAACGAGCTGCTCCGCGCCAGAGGAGCAGAGGAGCAGCGGAGCAGGGCCGGCTCCGGAAAACCACTGGACCGGGGCGCAGGTGTAAAAAGGGAGGGGGCAACAAGAGAGTTTTAAAGCTTTGATAACAAAATAAATGTGATTTAAAGGGGACATATTATGGAAATAATTACTTCTAGGTTGGTGTTTGTCTTGACTTCCGGTCCCCAGAATGTGAGAATTGACAAAAAAAAAAATCTGTAATTTTCAGGCTCCATAGGTTAAAATCTGTGTGGTTTTCTGAGCTGTTCCCTCGGTACCGGTAAAAGGGGCGGGGCAAACAGTGGCTCATTTGCATTTAAAGGGACAGGCACTGAAACCAGTCGTTCTGAACAGGGCTGCTTAGAGAGGATGAAAAGAGCTGTGATGTTTGATCCTTGGTGTATTTTGACCGAAACATGTCACAGACGTTTCTTTAAGACACCTGGGAACAATTTTAATTTATGGATAAGAGGAATAATATGTCTCCTTTAAAGGGGAACTACACAAGTCTGGTCACTTTTCCATTACTTTGCTAACCCTCATCCTGGCCATGTGTATTTGAGCAGTAGGCTACATGATGTTGTATATCATATACGATGTTATGATGTGTATATTTGTGTAGTTTTATCTGTCATAAACAAGACATTTTAGGTGGTGTCTCAGAGACAAGAGCTGGGACACCGAGGCTCTAGGTGGAAGGCAGAGAGCCTCCATTCTCCCTGTAACAAGTTACAAGTCTTTTATTAATGAGTTAAGCAAAAAATTCTGCATAGTTCCTTTTTAATATTTATACGATTCTTTCAATAGAATAAATCAGTGTCATATTACAAAATGAGTAAATAGTATTGATATTTGTAACTTTAAGTATCAAAGTGATTTTGTCTCCAGATGTTTTAGTCATGGAGCACTTGACACTTCAGTCGTTCTGCATCATTTTCTTTGTCATATTGTTGTTTTATGTGGCTTTTTGCATCATTTTGTGGTCGTTTTGTGTCTTTGTGATTATTTCATCGTACCTTTCTGCCTTTCTTTCTTCAGGTTGTGTCTCTTTAGTTGTTGTTGTTTCCTTTTTGTTGCTGTTGTGCATCTGTTTGCTTTTCCAGTTGTAGGCCCCCCGGTCCTGCACTGTGTGGCCCCCGCTCTGTCATCCATCCATGATGCTAACGAGCCGACTAGCTGTGGCCCCGCCCTCATCGCGCCAGTCCTCCATCATCTGAAACGAGCTCCTGAGGCAAAGCAACTGTTTGTGACTCTACTTTATATGACTGCATGTGTGTGTGTGTGTGTGTTATCGTGCGATGGAACCTCCAGTCCTGAGGTAGCAGCTGTTGCTAGTGGGACAGCAGCCAGGTAACCAGGGTGCATGCTGGGACAGCAGAAACCGGGGCCAAGCATTTGATTTATGGAAGTGTGTGTGTGTGTGTGTGTGTGTGCAGTTGCTTGTACATGTTAGTAGGTGTGTGCATCTGTGTGTCGGTGTGTGTCCTGGCGTGGTTTGTCGGCCCGGCTGGCACGGAGTCAGTCGGCGGTGTGGCGTCCTGCAGAGTGAGGGAAGTGGCTGCGTGGTGCTGCAGCGTGGCGCCTGACAGGAGGACAGGCTGTCGGGGGCGGCGGGGGGAGGAGGAAGAGGAAGAGGAAAAGGAGAGGGGGGGGGGGGGTTAGACCACACACTTAGGACCATTATTACACAGGACGGAGGCTGCTGGTCCTGCAGAGAGAGGAGAGGGTGCAGATCTGACATGATCAGATTCTGCAAATTAACTCCTCCTGGGTTAGGAAAGGAAGGAAGGAAGGAAGGAAGGAAGGAAGGAAGGAAGGACAAAGGGAAAAAAGGAAGGAAGGACAAAGAGAAAGAATGAAGGAAGGACAAAGGGGAAGAAGGAAAGAAGGAAGGAAGGAAGGAAGGAAGGACAAAGGGGAAGAAGGAAGGAAGGACAAAGGAGAAGAAGGAAAGAAGGAAGGAAGGAAGGAAGGACAAAGGGAAAGAAGGAAGGAAGGAAGGAAGGAAGGACAAAGGGGAAGAAGGAAAGAAGGAAGGAAGGAAGGAAGGACAAAGGGGAAGAAGGAAGGAAGGACAAAGGAGAAGAAGGAAAGAAGGAAGGAAGGAAGGAAGGACAAAGGGAAAGAAGGAAGGAAAGAAGGACAAAGGGAAAGAAAGGAGGACGGAAGGAAGGAAGAAAGGAAGGACAAAGGGAAAGAATGGAGGAAGGAAGGAAGGAAAGAAAGAAGGGAAGAAAGAAAGAACGGAAAAATTAAGGAAAGATTGTGGAAAGAAGGAAGGGAAAAGGAAGGAAGGGTAGATGGAGGGAGGGAACAGATTAGGTCAAGGAAGGAAACAGAAGGACGGACGAAGGGAAAGAAGGGAGGAAGGAAGGATGGAGGAAGGGAACAGAGTGGGTCAACAGGAGGATTAAAAGTTCCCATCATTGTCCATCATCAACCAATCAGGATTCAGCAACAACATCACAGTGTTGGTTGGTATCTATCTATCTATCTATCTATCTATCTATCTATCTATCTATCTATCTATCTATCTATCTATCTATCTATCTATCTATCTATCTATCTATCTATCTATCTATCTATCTATCTATCTATCTATCTATCTATCTATCTATCCCAGCAGCAGCGTTCACACGTCAGACACACTGAGCAGAGAGAACAGGTGGAAATCACAGGTTTTTCCTCCTCCTGCTCCACATGATGAGAAACCTGCGTCCACATCATGGAGACACCGTGTTGTCCTCCTGTGTGTGTGTTGTATGTGTTGTATGTGTTGTGTGTGTGTGCAGAGGACGGAGCATCTCGGTGTGTGTCTCTCTGGGGCCTGGCAGACTGCAGCTCCTCCTGCACCCCTGCACCGTGGCATCAGTATTCAGGGCCCGTTTGTGGACACGGCGTTCCCTGGTGCTGATGGAGGGAGGCAGCAGCAGCAGCGGCGGCGGCTCCGTCTCCCATCACGCCACCAGAGGGCAGAGCACCGGCGCTCCATCTCACTTCACGCATCCCAGAGCACTTTGTGTGTCTGTCTCTCTCCTCTCTCTGTGTGTATGTGTGCGTGCTGTAGCCTACTTTGGTTCCTCCTCTTTATCTCTCTCTCTTTTTCCTTTTCTTTTTTTTTTTTTTTTTTAAACTGCCCTCTATTCAGAGCTGGATTTAAAAGCTTCAGATGATTTGTGAAACAGCAGCGCCGCCGCTCACGCTGCTCTTTGCTCCATATGTTGGTTAATGCAGGAGATGATGGAGCTTCACGCTGCTCGTCTCAGCAGCGGCGGCGATGCAAATGTGTCATTTCAGACTATGTTTGCTCCAATGATTTTTTTTTTTTTTTTTTTTTGCTTTTGCAGTTGGTTGACCGTGCTTATAGCTCTGTGTTGCCACTCAACTCTGCATGACCCAAAAATAACCCGGGGTGAGCAGCAGCGCAGTCAGCAACTGTTCTCTGGTCAGCATAAACAACAGGCTTCACACACACAAACACACACACACACAGAGGCTTGCACATGCAGATTCACTGTTTGCATGCACAGGACAAAGATCAACATTCCTGTGCACAACATTCAGGTTGCATTTGGTTTCCACAGCAGTAATCCTCAGAGAACGAGACGTCCAGCGCTGCAGCTTCTCCTCAGCGACGTAAAGTTTTTTTTCTTTTGCTTCAGAGCGGCTTTAAAGGTGCTGTGAACACATATATACTCTGTTCCCATGGGTGCTGCTCACTTCTCTGTCCCGGAACGTTGTCCGGTAAAGTCAGAGAAAGGTCATTAGTGGGTTTGATGTGAGGTTATGTAACGTCACAGGCTGCCAGAGAGAGAGTCAGTCAGTGTGTTAGCGCTCAGTATCTCCAGCCAGGAGGGGACAGTGTGTTCCTCAGGCCTCATCTCCTCCTCACCCTGCTGCTGCTGCTGCCATCCACCTCCATGCCTCACCCCCCAACCACCCTCCCCTCCCCTCCCTCTCCCCCCTTCTTCTCTCCTGCTCAGCACTGCAGTGACACTTTGATCACCACAGCAGGAGCGAGGGGAGCAACCGAGGGGAGGGAGGGAGGGAGGGAGTCAAGTGGAAGAGAACAGGGGGTCAAATACTGGAGAGGGTGCACCAGGTGATGAAGGTTGTCTTATTATTCTTTTTATTTTTTCCCCTGACAACATTAAAATGCAGACGTCAGAGCTGCAAACTTACTTGGAGGTCAAAATTAAGGATGTAAATGACTTCCAATGACTTAAGGACTCAAAGTTTTAGTGTTAAGTAAAGACTTCAGCTAATTTGTGACTTCAGAAGGTCAAATGAAACCAAGAAAGGCAAATTAACAGATAATCATGATTTATTGGATTTGTTTTAGTAGTTTAGTCAGTTATGATGCACTATTTATCAGTATTTAAAGTAATTATTTGGAGGTAATCTTATTTCCTGTTAAATAAAAGCAGCAATAATCAATACTTCTATATTGACAGTGTGTCAAATGATAGAAAACTCCAAAAGAGCAATCAGCGGAGTAGGTTCGTTACCTTTTATTGTCGGTGCAAGTTATTTTTAGAATGGCGGAGCAGAGCCGTGAGCTGCTCAGAGCTACTGTACGCTACAGAGGCTCATTATGGGATTTCTTGGTTTCCCTCATCAAACTCATTGAATACACAATCCAACAACTCCACAACGCTCTGGTGGACAAGTTGTGACCTGCACATTCACCACGCTATGAGATAATAACACAACGTTACCACACAGAGTTGTTTTAGAGGGAAATTCATGCAAAACCGCTGATGCACGTTCCCGGTTTTGCAGGAATTTAACGTTGTGTTATTATTTCATAGCGTGGTGAATGTGCAGGTCACAACTTGTCCACCAGAGCGTTGTGGAGTTGTTGGATTGTGTATTTGATGAGTTTGATGAGGGAAACCAAGAAATCCCATAATGAGCCTCCATAGTGTAGCTCTGAGCAGCTCACGGCTCTGCTCCGCCGTTCTAAAAATAGCATGCACCAACAATTAAAGCTAACGAACCTACTGCTATGACTATAGGGATTATGGCAATGGGCCAATTTGCCAAAATGTAGAACTATCCCTTTAATAACCCTAGTGTGCATCATCAAATGCCAAAGATGTTCAAGGCTGTGACGAGCAGGAAGGACGACCTATAGAGACATAATGTTGCCTACTCTCACTTTCTTTGTGCCCTATTTCCAATAGACTACCCTTTGTGCCCTCCAGCAAACAGAGCATGGAAACCTGGCCCCGGAGCATCATGGGGCCTCGCTCCGGCTCCGGATGCATGGTGGGCAGCTGTGGGTGGAGCTATCATTAGCATTAGCTCTGGAGCTCTTGCCCTGACCCGCTCTGACATCTCTGTGCAGTGTCCAACTCTGTTATCCTGCCAGGAAAAAAAGGAGAGAAAAAAACTAGCGGTGACTCTTCAAGGGCATGTCTCTCTCCTCTCCTCCTCTGGATCCCAACTCCTCTCTGTGAGAAGCCAGAGGAGGAAGTGGAGGATCCGTTTCTTCATCCATCCTCCACCTGCACAGTGAATCAACCTGTCAGGAGCTGGATGCAGCATAATGCAGATTAATGTCAGGTGCAGGAAACCACCTTTTAGTCTCTGGACAGTTTTGTTTTAACCATTTCACAGCTGTCACATTGAAAAAACACGTGGGTAAAACAAGAGCAGCATGTGTTGATCTGCTCTAATTTTAACAGATCTTTAACATTAGAGTTTAATCTAAGAGGTTGAGTTTCATTTCCTTGAGATTTTAGGAGATTATTCCTTTATTTTTGCTGAAATCGAGCAAATAAGATGTAAAAATGTGTGGTGGCGGCTAAGGGCTTATGTGCAGAGACAAAATGAGAAGAGAAGACGGAGGAAAAAAGAAGAAAAAAATGGACGTATTCATTCCTAAAACATATTAAAAATGCGACATTCAGACATTTGCACCGGGGCCGTTGCTGCTTTATGCGAAAGCCAGTGTCACTAAGCCTCCACACACACACACACACACTTTCTCTTTAATGTAATCCAGGCTTGTAAAATGACTTCTGCTTATGAATTCTGAATAAAGACGTCTATACATATAAAAGAGGGCCTATTCATTTAGACTGCTACGTTGACATATTTTCCCTTCAGACTCATGGGGAGCGGCTCGTGTCAGAGACTCAGATAACGGTGAATCAGGATCTCAGCACTTTTTATAATAGAAACTTTTTTTCTTTCTTTCTTTCTATCTTTTTTTTTTTTTTTTGATAAATCCGCTGCCCTTCCTAAACTTGTCCAGAGCTTTTGGGGAACAAGTTTAGCGAAGCATATGTTATCATCACACACTATAGTATATGTATGCTGCATATATACACTACAAATATTCACACTCTTGTCTTATGTACAAAATCATACATGGACTTGTGCCTCCTGTATTGATATTGAACCAGTTTATAAAAATGGTATCAACATCTACTCAGAGTGCAGAGGAGACTGTGTTGTCCCGTTTAGAAAAAGTTATTTTGTATTATTTTGTCTATACGGCTTATCAAGATATATTAATGTTTCTTTTGTTTGTTTTGCTTTGCTATTTGTGCAATTGCTTTTATAGGCGAGGCTTAAATATGAGCCCATAATGGGTTTCTATACCTCACCCGCATATGTATTTTTTTCAGTTTAATTGTTTGCTTTTATAATCGTGCAAATAAACATAAACATAAACCATATAAGCTCTTTTAGCCAGTCTGCGTTTCCATTAGGGCAGCTCGAGAGCGTGAGAGGAACTCTATTCCAACTCACAGTAGAAATATTTCAAATTATGCCTCTTTTAAATACTTTTTAAAAATAATTAGTGGTCAAGGCTGTGAACATTACATTTTCCGTCATGTTGTCTGTCAGTGTATTAATTGTGGCTCCTGTTTGAGTTGAGTTTATGTTAGTTTGTGTGTGTATGTATGGACTTTTAGGTCTTTTAACCACTACTCAGATTTAGCTTTCTAATCATTGAATGTATTATTTATATGTTGACAAATAAATCATTTATTTGATAGTGCATAGTGAGATAGACAGGACAGTGGGAGGCAGACAGATGGGGAATGACATGCAGGAAAGGTCTGCCCTGCACAGGGTTCGAACCGGGGACCCACTGCGCCATGCACCGCCCCAAGTAAAATATTATTTAAAGGGATAGTTCAACATTTTTTGCAAATTGGCCCATTGCCCAACAGATGTAAATGCATTGTCCCTGATCTATAAAATATTAATTAAACACAGAACAGTTTCTACAGGTTTTTATTTATTTAGTCCTTTTCTGAGAGGACCTCTCTCTGTTCTCCCACACATACATAAAACACGGCGTGCCTTTGAACCCCCCCCTTTTGTCTTGCTAACAGATTTATTGTGTAGTTGTGCCTGGACATCATATATGAGCAGGTCTTTACACAGCGACAGCGGCGGTGGCGGCAGGAGGAGCGTGTTGAGCCCAGGCAGCGAGGCTTTTAGGGCAGTGGTGTAGAAAGGTGTTGGATGTTGTCTGAAAACCTGCAGCAGCAAGCGGACTGAAGCTGCTGCTGTTATTGCAAACCTGTGTTTCCTTTCTCAGGGATACATGGTCCTGGATAGGAAGATGTTTCAAACACAGAGAGAGAGAAGATGTGTGTGTTTAGTGGTGTATAAAGAGCTGTGTGTGTGTGTGTGTGTGCAGCGAACGCCGAGGTCTGATAAACTGTCGGTTTGAGCTGCTTTCTATTAAAAAGCAAAGCGGATCCTCTCTCTCTCTGTACATGCAGCAAACATGGCCTCATGGCTGTGGAGCTGGGAAGAGCACGGTGCATGTGTGTGTGTGTGTGTGTGTGTGTGTGTTTTCTGGCTTTATTAATCCACTTACAGCCACACACTCATGTAGACACTGGGGTTCGGATGCAGGCGTTCAAGAGCCAGCGCTGATATTTTTGGATTGCGGCTCCCAGTGGTCGATTACAGCGTGTTATCACCATTTTACAACAGCGAGCGGAGGCTGTGGTTTTAGCCCAGCACACGGGGGTTTTTATACGTCTCACAACTCAGCTTTTAGTTTTATGGCGGGTGTTTGAAGGCCGAGGCTGTCGATATTTTCTGTTTTTTGAAGCCGAAATCTATTTTCTGAAACATTTTCATCGTCCTTTTGTCTTTGTCAGATTGGTTCTTTGTACTGCTATTCCTGTGAGGACCTTTTCTAATGACCCCCATAACCTTACAGGTGAGGATGTGCTTAAAATACATAAATAAATGATGGGTGCAGTTGCAGCAGGTGCGACTCCAACACATTTGTAAGACGAGCTGCAGTCCGACCACAAAAACTTTGTGTTCGGGCTCGAAGGTGAAGCTGAAAAGAGACAAAGTGGATCATTAAAATAAGTGGTAACACGTTGACTCTTTGTGTTTGTACCTGCAAAAAGTGACAGAGATAATTGTGATGATTTAAAAAAAAAAAAAAAAAAAAAAAGGAGCTTGAGAGAAGTTTAAACTGCAACACCTTGGCACAGTCGCCAAACGCTGCATAAAGTGGGTGTTGATGGTGACAGGAAAGGTTTTGTGAGAAAGGTGTGTGAGCTCTAACTTTAACCTTGATCCTAAAACAGGTTTAACTTTCAAATCACTTTTTTTCATCTTAAGAGTTCACCAGAACGGATAAAAGTATCGGGATGAAACACACAGTTACACACACTTGCGTTTCAAGGGTCAAAGGTCATTTGTGACTTTGGGAACACAAAGTTTGACACATAACTCAACATCAATTGATGCAGTAACTGTGATCTACACTGACCAATGGAAGAAAAAATCTGGACTGATGTTTATGTTAAAGGGATAGTCCAACATTTTGGCAAATTGGCCCATTGCCATAGCAGTAGGTTCATTACTTTTAATTGTCGGTGCAAGCTGTTTTTAGAACGGCGGAGCAGAGCCGTGAGCTGCTCAGTGCTACTCTACGGAGGCTAATGGGATTTCTTGGTTTCCCTCATCATAATCATCAAATACACAATCCAACAACTCCACAACGCTCTGGTGGACAAGTTGTGACCTGCACATTCACCGTGCTATGAGATAATAACACAACGTTACCACACAGAGGTTTTTTTAGAGGTAAATTCAGGCAAAACCGCTGATGTGCGTTGCCTTCAGGGACAGTTTTTCATTAAGCAGTCTCTGTATTTCCCTCTAAAACAACTCTGTCTGGTAACGTTGTGTTATTATCTCATAGCGTGGTGAATGTGCAGGTCACAACTTGTCCACCAGAGCGTTTTGGAGTTGTTGGATTGTGTATTTGATGAGTTTGATGAGGGAAACCAAGAAATCCCATGAGCCTCCGTAGCATAGCTCTGAGCAGCTCACGGCTCTGCTCCGCCGTTCTAAAAATAGCTTGCACTGACAACTAAAGGTAACGAACCTACTGCTATGACTATAGGGATTATGGCAATGGGTCAATTTGCCAAAATGTTGAACTATCCCTTTAACTGTAGCCTATACTTGGGACTATGATGGAAATAATACAGTCAGAAGTTACTCAGTGTGTTTTTGCATTAGCCTCTTTGTCTTTGAAGGGAACAATATGAACCAGAAGATGTGCATGTGACCTAATGTTTGCATTCTACATAAAAACAAAAACAAAAACACATCTCACAAACATTTTGCTCAGTTAGTCGAACTGTCACATGATCTGATGGAGCTGAGGTCATGTGGTAAAGGTAAAACAGGTGAAACAGGTGAAACAAGATCTTTTTTTCTGGTTCTTTCTTAGCATCCTCAGCATCAGGACCAGTCGTTCACTTTGCTCGTCAGATACAATGACGCGACAGACGGAAAAGTGTTTGTGCTGGAAACTGTTAAACAAAAAGGTGTGACGGGGTAAAAAAGTGTGTGTTAGAGACACGCAGTGAAACAGGGTGATTTGTTCCCCCTAGGGTTCGTATTTTATTCATCAGGACTTGATGCATCCAAGTATAGGATCATTCGGTTTTGGCACCTTTAAAGATTTCATTTTTCAAATTGAACAACACATTAAAAATCAAAAAAAAAAAAGAAGAAGAAAAAAAAAGAAAAAGAAACAAAGAAATGACTAAGGCTGTGTGAGTTTTAAAAATAAAATACATACATACATATATTTATATATATTTATAAAGAAATCAACCAAACCATTTAAAAAAGCAGTTTTGTTCAATGTAGATTGTTTGGTTTGTCTTCACAAAAGCAAGAAGATAAAATGAACTAAAAAAAAAAAAAAAGAAAACATAAGAAAAATACACATGAAAACATTAATACTTTAAACTTTTAAGCGTCTTTGCTTTTTTTCCCCTTATAATTATTAACCTTTAAAACTTAAGTTTCTCAAGAGCAGATTTGCTGTAATTTAATAGCATGCATTTAATTTCTGAAATTGTGAGTCACTTAGCTTTTTCTCTTGTACTATTTCATATTTAACTTGTTTTTTAATTTTTGTGTGTTTGGCGTCCTCTTCTTTTCCTTCCCTCTCTGCTGCTTCCTTTTTTGATTTTTGTAGAAGTCGTGTTTGGAGTCTTTTCTTTTGTGAAGTTTGACCCCCTTTTTTTGTTGTGTGTGTTGTTGTTGTTGTTGTTGTTGGCTCTTTCTGTTAAAAAAGGGGTTCAACTCTCCCGTTACGACCCCTCCCAAAAAAAAAAGAAAGCGAACAGGGACTGAGAAAAAGACGAGAAGGTTCTGTTAAAAGAATAGATATTACTCTACTGCTGACCGACCGTCTGTATCTGCCTCCTAAAGGACCTTCGCTTGTTCTCGACCTTCGAATGAACAGATACTAAAAGAGTCTTTTCTCGTGTTTCCAACAGCACTTGGTTTAGTTAACTTGTTGTTGTTTTTTTTTGAAACTTTTTATCCTTTTTTTTTTTGCTTCGGTAAAGTCTGTAACTCTTGATTATTAACGTAATAATTTATTTATAAAAGTAATACATATATATATATAGTACCTTTGTTAGAGATTACAGATTGGGCTAATTCTTACTGAATCCCAAACTGTAACAATTCACAGTTTTAATGCAAAAAAGATGAAACAAAAATGAGTCAATAAATAATAAAAAGAGGTGTGTTTATGTCCGAGCGGTGGGCTGCGGCTGAGGGGGAGCTCGACCTGTTGCTCCAACCAAACCGTGGGGCAAAACTGTCAAACCAAAGGGCAATGAAATCATGAACTCCATTCTTTATCTCATTAATGCCCGCTCCCTCCTTCCCTCCTTCCCTACTTCCTTCCCTCCCTTCCTTCCTTCCTTCCTTCCTTCCTTGGCGCCTCATCTCAGACTTTGTTGAAACTCTCTCAACAATGGAAAATGGAAAAGTCATGCAGCTTAAACGAAAAAGAACAAATGTCTATAAACAAACATGGAAATCCATCTCCACCAGGGGCGTAACCGCACCCACAGGGGTTCCCGTGTCTCCTGGTCTCCGCCGCCGCCGCCGCCGCTCTCCGTCGTGTGGACTCCCTCATACCGGCGTGGTGCGGCGGTTTGCTGTGTTGGTGTGGCTCGAGTCTTTCAGGTCCTTCTGGATGCAGTTGTGGACTTGCAGGAAGTTGTGGTCCCTCTCGGAGTTGTAGGTGGCGGTGGGCGTGCCGGAGGACTTGAGCGTGTCCCGGGGCAGCGTGTACATGGAGATCTCCGTGGACGGCAGCGCGCTGAAGCCCTTGAGGCCCACCGGCGAGGCGTCGCGAGAGTGTGACGGGTCCGTGGAGCGGGAGGAGGAGCGCGAGCGGCGTCTGTAGCGGTAGCGGTAGCTGGGGATCCGCGTTATGGCCGAGCCTTGGAGGTAGTCGGCCGCGCGCGCCCCTATTCGCAGCTGTCGATGGCGGTCGATGAACATGTGCACGGCCAGGACGCCCACCATCTCAGCCATGATGAAGGAGAGGGCGCCGAAGTAGAAGGACCAGCCGTACGAGTAGCTGTTCTTCTTCGAGTCGCTTTTCGAAGGGTCCCCCGCGTTGGCTGATATGTAGACGATGATCCCGATGATGTTGCTCAGGCCTGAGAGGGCGGACATGTGGGATGGGCGCCGTGCGACAGAGGGAGGAGGGGAGGGGGAGGTGGGGGGTTATGGGTAATGAGTTCATGAGGGAAACGGACAAAGAGAGGAAAACAACGGAAATTGCATAATTCAGGATGAGCTCACAGAGTTATTCTTGGTGTATGGTCAACTTAATGTGCAGTATCATGCCAAATATGTTTAGAGCGCTGATTCATGCACTGTACGCGGCGCTCTAATCCGGTCCGGCCCCGGTGACGGATACGAGACTCCTAATCTTTGCCCTTGCAGCGAGAAACAGGACGACTTCAGGTCTTGACGCAGATCATTTGGGACAGCGAACAAAATAATCCACATAGGACGCTGCGTTACAGCCCATCATACACATGTGTATATATAGATATATATAGATACGTACATATACTTTGACTTGTTAGTTTAGTCACACACGGAGAAATGTTTGACATGGTGTATCTGGGAAGATGGATCGTAGGGAAAGTGTGTCAGGGACACCGTATTTTTAGAGACGGTCCCACTGGGTGGCTTTTAGCCTAGCAACAGGACTGAGAGGAGCGAGAGGAAGACAAAAGGAGACGGGACTTGTAGCTGCAGAAAAACCAAACAGCCGCAGACAAAACAGTCTCTGAATCTATGTCATGGTACAGAGTTATAGCTGTTAAAGGTGTTGTTGTTGTTGTTGTTGTTGTGGAGGGAGTTTTACACTGTGTTTGTTTTCTGCAGGAGAATAAAATGATGAGATAATAATGTAAGAAATAATGATGATCATAGCTTAGCACAATAACGGGAAGTTAGCCTCAACCACTGCTTTATGTAAACAAGGCAAAGGTGTTTTCTTCTCCTGCTAAACTTAACTGACACGAATTAATGCGAGCGACCAATTCTCTAACGGAGCTGCATGTCAGAAAGTAAATAAGTGAATTCCTCAGAAATGTCCAACTGTTCCTTTAATAAATAATAAACGGGTTGAATCACAGTGAACTCTATCACCCTGTTCACACCTGAGATTAACATGCGTCTCGTATCAAGATTGAGATCCGATCACATATTTGCACGGGTAAATTAAAAAATAAAAAATAAATAGTAGTATAGTAAGTATTTCTGCCCGCGTATGTGGATACAGGACGCATTATTGTTTACACTTGTGTGCAATGTGGTCACAATCGGATCGGATCGGATCACAGTCCGTCCTCAGTGTGTCTGTGTGGGTGTAAATTCCATACTTTTTTCAGACTTCCTGGTAAAAAAACATCTAATAATTTGTGATATTTGTGTAAATAGATGTCCATAATATTAAAAAAAAACATGCAATTAATCATTTGTTTTCATTATTCTGAATAAGTATGCCATTATGTCATGTGGTCAAGCTCTATCCAATCTCTAAAAACGCATGAAAAGCTAATGTATTATTTGTTGCTGAGCTGAAATAAGATCTCATATTGTAGTATGAGAGTATTGCTTTGTCAAAATGTGTTGTCCATCTTGGAAATATGAAGAGGACGTCCCTGAACAAAGCCTAATAATGTTAACATTAAGGCTCAGGATCTGTCAAATTTGCAGAATAAACAGTAAAATCACCTCAAAACCTGACGTAATAAAAGATCAAACAAAGATTTTATTCCATGAAACCTAAAATGCATCCATGTTGGCTGCAGCTTCGACATCAACGACCTGCAGAAAGGAGTCTGTCTGTCTGTGCACAGCGGACAGATGGACAGACGGACGTCTGGTGCTTTTTGCCGGAGTTTGACCCACCTGCAGACACGAAGAAGATCCCGGCGCTGAGGATGATGTTGTGGCGTGACTTGTAGAACTCGCTGGCAGCTATACACAGGCCGCCCATGAAGAGCAGGATGACGCTGAGGATGGGGAAGATGCTGGAGGCTCGTACCGCACCTGGAAGTCAGCGGAGGACGGAGGAGGAAGAGGAGGAGGAGGAGGAAGGAGGCAAGAAAGGAAGAAAGAAAGGGAAATGGTGGAGATGAAAGGATGACGAGTAGAAAGCAGAGGAGGCGAGAAACAAAGAGAGAGAATCACATTAGAATCCGTTTCAGCATCTGCTGCTCGTCCTAATCAACACCCCATCAGGCCTGTGAAAGACTCCATCAACACCGTCTAGTGAGTGTGTTTCCCCACAGTGAGCCTGTTATCCAACCTTATGTAATCACACCGCTTGACTCCCCCCCCTCCCTCCCTCCTCCCTCCCTCCGCTGGCTGCTGTATGAGGCATCATGTGAACGACGCCGGTCCACAGAGGAGAAACACGGCTCTGGATGTTTGTGAGATGATTCAAGCAAAAAAAAAAAAACATTACAGCTGACATCGCATCATCCTGGCTCACAGCAAACGAGTGAAACAGCCACGAAATCTTGCGCTAAGGTGTCCAGATGTGCAGCGTGACAGTTTTGTTGTAAGTATATTCTATTGGTTCAGAATCCAAACCAGTCAAATTATGGAGGGACGTCGTACAGTAAACAAACATCTGGTGCTGTTTTGAGATTCCTGGCGTTTCCTGGTTGCCATTTTTCACATTTTTAAAATTTTATTTCTCTCATATTCTCCTCTCTCTGCAAACTTGGGTTGTTTCCAGATGGAGTAGATGATCTGCAGGAAGTGACGTCATAGACGACATGCAAACTTTACTTATCGGTGCCTAAACCCAACCAATGGCTTTTTGCTTTTCCCCCCCTATTTTCAGAATCAGAATCAGAAAACCTTTATTGTCCCCTGCAAATTTTTCTTAAACATGTGCATATGTGCACATAAAAGAAACACAGACAACAAATAAATATAACACAAATAAATAAATAAATAAATAAACCCAACAGAATGGCTTTTAATCGGAAGCTTTTTTTCCCACACCATTTTCAGAATCAGGATCTAGAAAAACCAAACCCTCCCCCTCAGTTGTCCCCTTCCCTCCCTCCCGCAGTGTCTGTTTGTTTTCTCTAAACACAGGGGGTTCATAGCTGCCCGGGCGCCAAAGAAACATAAAAACACAGACAACAAATAAATATATAGTGACACAAGCCAGATACAAAATCCTCCATCAAGTGAAAAAAAACCAGAATGTTGCCTTAAAAAGAGCATTAAAATGATGTTGATGGCATGTTTTTTTTTCCTTACTAAACTTAACCAGTGGGGAGTTCTGGATGATTTTTGTTGAGTTTCTACGTCACTTCCTGCAGATCATGTACTCCTAACTAGCTCGTCAACAGGAAGCAGCGTGTACTTTTCAACCAATAAGAAGTGTTTAGGGGCGGGACACGGCCGCAAAATGTCGTCCAGATCGGACATGGGTATGATGATGAAGAAGGAGGGGGGGAAAAAAAGTGGAGACAGGAAGTGGTGTCGTAGCTGAGGTCACGCCGGGGTGAGAGGAGGGAGGCGAGCTGCGCCCCGGGGTGTCAGGTGAGATCAGAGTCAGCGAGTCTCAGAGAACAGACAGTTAGTTGCCCGCCCCCCCCTTCCCCTCCTCCTCCTCCTGTTTAACGCTTAAACTTTCATCACGCCGGTAAAATCTTCACCACTTCATTTCGTCTCTGCCGACTCAGCACTTTCTCCCCCCTCCCCCTCCTTCTCTCCCTCCCCGCCTCAAAGTGCTGACGCCGGCCCGGGTGGCGCCGAGCTGAACTGGGCCACCTGCACCTCCACGGGGACCGGGGGGGGGGGTGGGGGGGGGGCTCCTGGAGGAGGCCCATCTGCCTGCCCACCTGCTGCCACTCACCCCCCCTCACCCCCCCCTCACCCACCTCTCTACCTGTCAGGGAGTCGTTTATCCTACAGCACCCTAAGGCGTCGTGACAGTGGGTACAGCGCCCTGAGCCCGCAGGTGGGCCGATGACAGGTGAAGCCGACAGCTGCGGGGCTGGAGGAGAGCGCCCGAGCGAGCGGTCGTCATGGAAACACTGTTGAGTCCTCAACAGTAACTAAAGGAAAAGTACAACACGCCAATCATTCCCAGAGCCGCGCCCACCACCTCTGACTGAAGCTTCAACTTGACGGAGCGACGCTTTAAAGACGAAGCCACGACTTCAGGAGACACAGAAACAAGTCTGAGCTCGTTTAACTCCACTAACGCAGACGATTCAAGAAGAACGAGGTCAAAATGAGCTGCTGTTGCATTAACAGACGATAAAAAAGAGAAAAAAGAGATCAGACATTAGAATAAAACTGCAGCCGCCTCCATGCAAGATAACATGGACATTACATAATTACAAAAAATTTCATATAAAAACAAATGTTTTATCCCGAACTGTTAAATTAAATCACTATTAATCTTGAAAGTGAAAATCACATATTCTCCAAAAAGTTTAAAACTGTCTTAAAGGCTCGGTAGGCAGAAATCTAGAAAAAAGCCTTGAGTTGAGTCCACACGGTTCTCATCCCCTCCGCCAGTCCGTCACTTTCTTACGTTTTAATATTTTTTCATGCGAGAAAGTGACGGTTTAGATTCCCAATCAACGTCTGTACTTTTGTCGGAGGAGTGCAAGCAACAAGTTTAAACATCCTCCTCCCTAACCAACCAACTTGCCGAAAATGTTATCCTCCATAATGTTTGAGTCACGGGTGAAAAAACCTTTTTGAACACATGAACGATAACATAGATTTATATTTCGTTACGAATAAGAGCTGCTGCTTTGTGATTGGTCAAAATCTACCGTCACGGGTAGATTCTTTGCAGGCTGAAAACAGAGGACAGTCTTTTTTCACATCACTTCATTTACATTATCCTCAAGGTTATTGTGTAAGTTTTTGCCTAATACTGTCAAAAGAAAGCTGCCTACCTAGCCTTTAAATATGTTAAAGATCAAGATATCAACACAAGCAACAAGTTTAAACATTATGTTACCAGACAGAGTTGTTTTAGAGGTAAATACAGTACATGCAAAACCACTGATGCACGTTGCAGTCTCTGTATTTCCCTCTAAAACAACTCTGTGTGGTAACGTTGTGTTATTATCTCATAGCGTGGTGAATGTGCAACTTGTCCACCAGAGCCTTGTGGAGTTGTTGGATTGTGTATTTGATGAGTTTGATGAGACCAAAACCAACCGGAAACCAAGAAATCCCATGAGCCTCCGTAGCGTAGCTCTGAGCAGCTCACGGCTCTGCTCCGCCGTTCTAAAAACAGCTTGCACCGACAATTAAAGGTAACGAACCTACTGCTATGACTATAGGGATTATGGGAATGGACCAGTTTGACAAAATGTTGAACTATCCCTTTAAGGCCACATTTGTCATGTAAACAGATTATCGTCTGATTGATCTATATGATCCTCCTTATACAGTATATTATACATAATCAATGTGGTTGTAATCATTTATATACACCCTGTAAACAGCCAATCAGAGCGCAGGCCTTGTTAAACATCAGGAGCTCCTTCATTAACGCGGCTGTGACCTGTCGACACGGCGACGTCTCTGCTCCACCTGTCTCCATCATGTCATCGCTCAACATCACCACATGCTCATCTCTTTCTTTAACCTTGCCCGGAGCCGCCCCCCCCCCCCCCATGCCGCCCCGCCGCTGGTCCTCCGCTCTGCGTGATGGAGACGACCTAAAGACTTAAATGTGGTTTCATCCACCAGCGTCCATTTGTCTTCGCCCTGTCTGTCTCTGTCTGCTGCACACGGTCATCGCGCCGCCGCCGCCGCTGCCTCATCTTGTCTTTCCCTCTCCTTCCATCTCTCCCTCACTTAATTCTCACTCGGTCAAAGCACAAGACGATTTGAAAGATAAAGTGTCGTCTCGTCCTCCACCCCCCTCTCACTCCTCACTCGTCTTTTCCCTCTTTCTGCCTCCTCCTGTCCCAGTCGTCTCCTTGCTTGACCAGAGTGGATTGTGGGGGTTTAGGGTTACCGGTGAGGTGGGTTGATTAAATATTAAGTTGTCCTGAGAGTTGACCCTGCTCCTGTGTCCTGCTCTAAATGCATCCATCTCCCCCTCCATCCCTCCATCCCTCCATCCCGTTAACCCTGGAGGTATTGACACGGTCGTTCACAGCACATTACCTGCGAGAGGGCACCGCGGCTCTTTTTCATCCATCAGCCTCATTTGCGAAGACAAAAAAAAAGAGAGATCGAGAGGCTCCGGCCAAATTTATTGATTGTTGACATTGAGGCTGTTTAATAGTGTGAGATCTCAGGGTGACACCGGAGCTGCAGGAGGAGAAACCCCAGAGAGGAGGAGGAGGAGGAGGAGGAGGAGGAGGAGGAGGAGGAGGAGGAGGAGGAGGAGGAGGAGGAGACACCGCCGTCTTTACACTGGAGGTAATTTCACCGGCCAAAGACTTTGTGCATGTTGGTCCAGACTGATGCTCTGCCGCCTCCTTCATACAAGATATAAGATCACATGTGTGTCGCCTGCAGCTACAGCCCTGTTTACCTCTGTGGGATTAAACTATGGAACAGTTCAGAAAGAAAATACAAAGAAATTATTTCCAATACTGTATGTACAGGAATGAGGGTGAAGGTGCTTAATTATTTGGGTATTTAGTACTTATTATTACTTGTTGTGTTGGTGTTACTTTCAGTTTGTCCATGTGTCATATAACTATAGTCCTATATATTAGAGATAATAGAGATAAAGATTAGTAATAGGGCCTAATATATTAGAATGAATCCAACTAAATTAATTTATAAATAAACCTATTGTATAGATTATAATGACAAGGTTTGGTAGTAAATAAGTTTCACTTCTTCCCACTCCTTTCTGGATATGAAAAATCTCAATATTTTCATTTTTCATATGTTGTCTTTGTAAAGTATTTATTTGTTTTGTCCGTCCATGACTTGATTATTTCTTATTTCTTTTAACATGTCTGAAATAAACTGAAACTAACAAACTAATTGACTTAATCACCATTAATATTGACATTTATAGGCTGAATAGCAGACAGGACACTGAGAGTAACGATGTCGACACAAGCAACAAAGTCTAAAGTTTTTCTCTCAGTGGGATTCATTTATAGGCTGAGAAAATCTTACATAAACTTTAATTTAACTCATGTGGACTGTCATATTGCTGAAAAACTGTGTCCCTCCTTAATGAAAAGCTGACTTTTTCAGAGGTAAGTGACTCCTTTGAGGGCAAAAACACTACAAACATCCAATAATGTTACAGTTCAACATTAACACCAGTGATATTGATCTAAAATCATGACATACTGTATAGTAGAATTAGAGTCAAATAAGTGACTGTCTTTGAGTACAATTGCTCATAAAAAGCAGCTGATCGGAAAATCTTGTTAATTTTTAACATAATTTTTCTAATATATACTATATATCATGAGTATCTGCCTTCAAATCCTGCACCATTTGCACCTGGTGACATTCAGAGACCTACAACCTCAGCATCTACAGCTCATGTGCCTCAGATTTGCAGGTTTCTTCTCCGACGGATCCTGAGACCAGCGACGGTTTGAGACGTCGGATCTTTCCGGGATCCGAACGGATCCAGCTCATCTGCATGGATTCGAGGGATGGACTGGACCCTGCAGTGCTGCTTCTCTACTCCCGTGCAGCATCCTCCCTATTAACATCCATGTTTAGCAAGCGAGCGCGCTGAAAAGTGCAGTGACCTTCACAGTGACCTCCCAGCATGCACTGGGACGGGGCTGCAGTTTGCTGCGCCAACATGCCCCTGGGTTTGGCTGACCACGCTCTACCTCGGAAGAAAAGGCTGAAGTCCCTGCAGATTTTTCATGGCAGGATGCACTCTGTTCTCCTGCATAATCCTGCGTGTGCCAGTGGCCACAGAGCGCTCGTATATGAAGCTGTGGCTCCGAGCAGCTTGTTGCCTGCAGTGAGGGGCCGACGATGCGATGGGGTGGGAGGTGGGGGGCGGCAGTGGAGGAGGAAGATGGGGCAATAACTATAACTATTCCCCCCGAGGAGCGGAAGCTGCTTCCGTCTGAGAGGTCACCTATTTAAAGTCCTTTCCCAGCACGTTCTGGAGGTTTCACATCTTCACTTCCCGTCTTTTCACCGTCGGCTGAGCCTCTGTCAGAGTTTTGAATCTCGCCTGGAGGGATGTTTAAACACGCGGCCCCCGGGGCGAAGCAGGCAGCAGGCAGCAGGGAGGGAGACTGACAGGCTGACAGATAGACAGGTCTGCTGCGGACGGCGTGGTGCAGGTCCATGATGATACACCGCGCTGCACAGGGGCCAGACAAATATATTGATTTGTTGATATATTGAGCTCATGTTGACCTTCTATTAAACTTTAGCTCTTGGCTAACGGCGTCAGCCACCGCTCTGACATAATGCAGATCTCTGATGAACACAGAGCTGAGATAAAATGTGATTATTTTGTTTTTTTCCTGCACTAACCAAAAAAAAAGAAAAGATTGTGCTAATTAAAGACTTAAAAAAGCCTTTTAACTTTATTTATGGTCCAATTTCAGGAGGATAATTTGCACATTTAGTGGAGGGCTGAAATAATAATGTAGTGTTCTTGGTATTTTAAACTTTAACCTGGAACAAGTTTATTAAATAAAGCATATCCTTTATAATAAGTATATAATAATCACTCATTTGTAGTAATTTTCCATTGGTTAATTTCAATAAAAAGAGGGTTATTAGTGTTTTTGTTTTATGCCCCTTCTTGTTTCATTTTACATTTGAGATGTTTATATGCCGTCCTAAACTTTTCATTTTTCTTGTAAAGCACTTTTTTTTTTATAGTGTTATATAAATAAAGTTTATCATCATTATTTTCTAGTAAAAAACTTTATTTGTGGTCCAGCTCTCGTTTCGCTGCATGTGATTATTTGTGCACACTCGCTGCTCATTAGCGGTGCTGTTTCAGCTCCACCCTGCATGAAGATTATCTCAGCCAGGGTGACTTTACTCTGACGGGAGGGACGGCGGCGGCGGTCCTACGAGAGCGTGCAGCGCCGTCGACTCTCTCCCCCTGTGTGGTTAAAAACCCGCTGTCAATCTCCGGCTGCTGGAAAAACAACGACCCCGTCCAAATGAAAGCTTTGACCTCGGCGCTAATAGCCAATGACAGCGACGACCTCGGCGGCGTCTTGTGTTTCTGAAGCTCTCGCCTCGGCCCACATGAAAGGATGCTCTCAGGAGCCCTGTGATTAGCCCCGAGGTCGCCGTTTTGATTTGGGTCGAGGTCACGATCACAGAGAAGCGGCGAATCTTCTGTTTCCTCCCCTGCGACACCCACATTAACGTGACACCCAGTTAAGGACAGTTTCTGCCGCTCCGCGCTCTCATTGGATAAACACTGACACGTCACATCAAGTTCCTGCTAACGAGTTTTGAGTTGAACGTCTCTGGTTAAAGTAAGAGCTGTTGTTGTAGAGCGCTGGTCATTTTGGTTATAAACATCATTAGATGTTTGCACATTAACCTAAAAAGAGGTTTTGCTTGTAAAACCAAAAACACAGGTGAAGAAGTGAAACATACGAGTTAAACTACGAGTTTATTCGCTCCAATGTTTGCTACAAATGTTAGCATGTCTGGCTAACTAGCTTGCAAGAGTTGCCTGCCGTTTGTTTTAAACATAATTTGGATGTTTTTAACTAACTTACTGTGTTATTATATTGCTTTTGAAAAACACCAGTTCAGGACCGACACTGATGAAGATGCTAATAAGCTACGTCATGGGCGATCTGGACATTTCAAACTTGTTAGCTACTGTTAGCTGTTTGCTAAAAATAAAGATAGGCTAATTCCTTATCCTCAATTGTTTTTTTTTCTGTTGTAAAGGATAAAACAGAAATGCTAAGTAGCTTTTTTTTTTAAAACTTCAATCTAGGCTACATAACTACACACATTAAAACCAAATCATGATTCTTGTTTTAAAATAAGATGCTGGAAACAGTAACACACTGGAAAAACCTTCGTAATTTGTCCAAAAAGATGTAGGCTAATTAAACTGGGAAAAGTCATGGTGGCCCCCCCCCAAAAAACGTTTAAACTACATAAATATAATTGTAAACAGTATTATTTGACAGATACTGACAATAATTATGGGATGGAGGTTTCAACATGGTCACCTGACTGAATTTAAAGATTTTTTATTTTTTAATCAACCTCATAATAAATCACTGCAAGCTGCACCAAACCAAATCTAAGTCCTGTTAAAATAAAATTACTGCTTTCCTGAGCCTCTGATTTGTGTTTATTCTGGTCGGAGGCTGTTTGCCTCATGATGATTGGCACTTTTCTATTTACCGCCACTATCACTGGTTGTTTTCCTGTCAGCAGCCGAGATGAGAATTGGCACATAAGTTTACTTTCTCCAGATGGAGGAAATCTCACCTACTTTGTTTTCACTGAGCGAGAAACTCTTAATATTGTCACTGTTTGGTTTGGTCTGATCCTCTCGTTTTCACATGTTGGAGGAGTATTGAGTCATTTATTCATGTTCCCTGGCTGCACGCCGCTTTACTCTGCAGGACTCGTACCTGCAGGCGGTGCCTCGCTCTGCCCGGCCTGTTGGTGGCTGCACCGGGACGGGAGCTGTAGTAACGGAGGGTGATGGAGGCCGGTTAGCCCCGCCCACCTGCCCCACCCCGCCCCGGCCCGGCTGCCCCGCCTGCATGCGTGCCAACCTGCTCACAGACAGGCTGAAAGCAGATACTGTGTGTACTGTATCGATTGGCTCGGCTGCAGCTCAGGCTGGTGTCCGAGCGCTGGCACTCTTCAGCGCTGGCTGACACACAACTTAATGAGAGTCAACATCCGTGCAGGCCCACAGCGCCCGGTTCCTCCTCGACACTCACAGTAGCATCCAAAAAAACGGTAAATAACGTGAATATTCAGAGGCATCTGAGCAGCTTTGGATCAGATGTGAGGATGCAGCTGATCGGCTTCAGTCAGACTCTCTCTGACAGCAGTTGTTTTAATTTCACAGAGAATCAGAAAACAAACACATGAAGGAGACAATCAGCTCAACTGCAGCTCTTCATATTCATCTTCACGTATAAGGCTGAATCTCAGGCTGGATCTTTATAGAAATTACTGCTTCAGGACACTGAATTATAAAAAACTGCTCATGTGATTAATCATGTGACTTCTGCGGCAGAGAGGATTTAGTTGTGTCCTGTCTTCACATCAGCATTTACCAGCATTTTTCTGTCACTTATTAGGACCCTACTACTTTTTGGAGGAAAAATACTCCTTTAGGATTAAGATTTTACAGTTAATGTTGTTACATTTTCACCACAGAGACTCACTTAATAAGTTGTTAGAAATACACTATGTTTTTGTTTCTTACAAAATAATGCTGAAATACACCAAAATACTCAATATCCTAAATAATGCACTACTATTTTAAATTAAAGGTGTCTGGACCCAGTATTGACACATTATATCTTATTGGACCATAACTATTTGTGCTCTAATATATATAAGGGTTAACTATTTAATTCACAGCAGCTTTTTCTTTTTATATCAAGCATCTTATTTTACAAACTGATCACAGGTTTTGTCTTGTTTACCTGAGTGAAGTACAAGTACCTCAAGTACCTTTACTTTTGACCAGTTGGCAAAACCTCACGTCTCTAAAACTTTGTGCACAAACACACGGTGCAGCTGCAGCACATGTGAACATACATGTGAACGAACACGGACGCACTGTCCTCTTTACAAAGGCGTCTCCCTGCACCTTTCTTTCTTTCTCTCTCTCTCTCTCTCTTTCTCTCTCCCTCTTTCTCTCTTTCATTGACAGGGTTGAGAGGAAATTAGCATTGGCTCTTAATCAGCCTCCCCCAGCCCTGAATGTGCTGATGTGCAGGACAGGGTCATGCTAATCAGGTGCCTCAGCTCCCAGGCACATTGATTTAATACTACAAACGCTTATTAATCCCCTCTACACCTCCTCCCTCCTCCTCCTCTTCCTCCTCTTCCTCCTCAATACCGAGCCCTTGCTCCGTCCTCGTCCTGACCAGTTGCCCCCGTCAACCCCGGCATCAAACACAAACTAAAACACCTCTGAGGGGGGTAAAAACACCCCAAAAAACAAAAAAAACCCGCACACACTCACACAAACACACACACACAGGCTGTGAAACAATGTGCATTAAGGAAGGAAATTAGCTTTGGTGGCTAAATCCAAAAAATTTGCAAGAATGCTTACGCAGCTCTGGGCCTGTATCTGAAAGCTCCTGCTCCGTGATAACGCAGCTCGCAGGCACGACGCTGCTGCTGTGTGACTGGAATTCATTAGGAAATAAAGGGCAGGTTTCACTCACTGGCGTTTTACTGTACGACGAAGCAGCACAGGAGTGAAAGCCGAGGTGTTGTGGCGTTTAAGGACACCTCGGTGAACTCATTAACGACTCACTTGATTGTGTTTAATGTCTCTCCTCGGTCTGCTTTATTCAAACAAGATAGAATAATAATTTCTGCTGCAGAGAAGAAAGAGATGAGATGATTAATTGATTAGTCATTTGACAGATTTTGAGGATCTATTAAAGATTTACACATTTTTTAAAGAAAAACTTGACTGTTTTCACTTTTTATACACTAAACAATTCATTAATGACAGATTAATGACTGTCTAAGTATTGTTTTCTATGCAGGATCATTCGTCTCAGATTTCTAATGCTACCTTAAAGGACAAGTTCACAATTTTAAATCTCTCTTCTGGACAAGCAGCAGCAGAAGAAAGGATCGGTGTGTGTTTAAGTTTGGGTTTTTTGTGTTAAAACTGAAACTTCCCAGCCTCCGTAGACGTATGCATGCAGCGGCTGTGACAGTTTCTGCTCCAGGTCGACTGAAACTCCACCAAAAAATAATAATTAAGCAGCTTCCTGCAGCACAAACTCCACTGTTGCAACAAAAACACTTCTGTGAGTAACGTCTCCCGACCAACAGCGAATAATCTGACACAAAATCACTTTATAATTAACACCGGAGCCTTCAGAGGGAAACAGGAATTATTTATGACTTCTGTAAAAAAAATTTTTTATGCCTATAAGGGCTTTTATTTTGAAGGAAGTACATTTAATGCTTTTACACTTTCTTTAGTGCTCTTGTGAATGTGACGGGTGATTCCTGCACATTCAGTACACACCTTCTACCACTGAGGTGAGATTTGGGGTTATTTTTCTTCCTTAACATGTATTCCTTCAGAAAAGCCAAAATAAATGGTAGAAAATCCACATTAAGTTTTTTTTTACTTCATTTTGTCTCTTTCATCGGTACATTTATCATAAATTCACCAGAAGTTAACGTGCTACTGTGACAAACTGCTGTTCCTGTTGTCTGACCCATGTCATGTCAGGTATCATTGTAAAGCTCTTTCTCTCCTGAGCAATTATGTAGGCTGCAAAAATTGTCATCTCCTCTGTACCCGCAACCAATCGTAAAAGTGTGATTTACATTAACAATCTATGGAATTCTACAGTAAAGGCCGTTTTCTCAAAATGGGTTTTTCCTCAGACTCTGAGCTAGAAATCTCCACTTCAGCAGCTCTTACAGACACAAAACCTTCCAGTTTGATTCCTCTCTATATTCTGAAGGTTTTCACAGAGGGGATTGTTGATATATCTTTCACAGCCTGATTTATACAACGTTTTATTCCTAAAAACATGGCGAAGTTTGATTTTTTTAGGGCTGGTGACAGTATTTTCTCATTTACAGAGTGATAAAAAGAGATATCCAAAATCCTCCTCTGTAAAAACTTCTGACTCTAATGTGTCAACAAAATAAAACAAGAATTTTGAAAGTAGCTTCATCCATTGTTCAGATTTCGGTTCTGGAAATGTATGCAAATTAGTGCATATTTCATCAGATATTGCCTCATTTACATATTTAAATATAAAATCAGACAAAACTTGCAATACAAAAAATATTCGTCTTAATGTGAGTGATAAACTTGGGAAGTTTCATGGTGATATTTGTTATTTACATTTTTTACCCTATTCACTTCCTGTGTCTCCCATTGAATACTGCTCACACACACACACGTCGGGTCAGTGGAGCACAGTAGAAGAAGAAGAAGAAGAAGAAGAAGAAGAAGAAGAAGAAGAAGAAGAAGAAGAAGAAGAAGAAGAGCTCCCTCCCCTCACACTGAGATCCCTTCACATGACAGGCCTCGCTCACACAATTAAAGTTCCCTCCACACACAACACATTTCAATTACTGTAATTACGCTCCACTCCGCTGCTGATGTCCCCACAGATCACGCCTGAACGTCTGCATGACGGCGCTCGCTCGCTTTCTCGCTGCTGCTGCCAGAGCCGAGCGCCGCCAACATCACACATACATCATGCAGGAAGTCAACGCCACGCCACGCCGAGCCGCTTTAACTCCGTCACACTGATGTGAGTTATTAAGACTGAAATGAAACGAACAAACAGGAGCTCAACACTGACCATCAATATTTATCCATCAGTCGTTCTTATTAAAATATCTGGTCAGATTTGATCCATTGAATCAAGTTTTAATTGTAATTTACTAAATAAACCTTTATAATAGTTAATTATATATATATATATATATTCTTAAATCTTCCAGCAAAGGAGAGAATAGTTTACATAATTCATATCTAACCTTTCCTACAAATGATCATTTTAAAAGTAAGTGCATGATTTTTTATCTTTAATTCAGACGGAATAATGGAGGCTTTGAGCGATGTAGTTGGAAAAGAAAAGAAAAGAAAAAATGTCTTTTTTTTTGTCACAGAGTGGAGTCGAAGTCGGTGAAGTCTTTTACTTTTTATGTTTGCATTTCACTGTTGGTCATTGTTGCACTGAATTATTGTGTTTATGTAGTTTACACCAGACAGGAAGTCAAACCTGTGAGTTTCAGGATCAGGTGCTGGTGTCTGACCTTTGCTAACTTCCACAATAGTTAGAATATATATATTATGTATATGTTTTTCTGATTACATTATTTAGACCATATTTAATGACATTTTTTACATCATAATAGTTTATTTTATTCCTATTTAGGAGGAGACATTTAACTGCCTGTTACTTTGTGACTTGTGTATGTGACGAATAAGAAGCGGCGTGTCCGTCCTGTTGGACTCAGGAGACATTGCAGGTCAAACAGGGACAGATGAACCAGCTGCAGGGACTCAAGACCTGGACCAGAGGAGGTTCTTGCTCCGGCCCCTCAAACCAACATCTGTACAACACACTGTCACATCTGGAGCACCAGCGGTTTGTTTCTGTATCGCTAAAACTGTACGTGCACTCACTTCCCATGATACGGGGCCGATACTGTGCAGGTGAACCTGAAGTGGACACGGAGTTGTCAGTTTTAGTTGGATGAGGTCGAAAGCTTTAGAGGTCGACACGTTTCTTTTCTTTTTCTTTCACCTTTATGTATTCAGGGAGCGAGCTCTCTTTTCCGATGACGCCCAATATGTTCAACACAAATCAAACTATAGTCCACATTTACATACAAACTGCAGAACAAGTTCTTAAAGCTGTATCTAGAGAAATAAGTTGACCAAGTTTCAGAAGTTATTGCACTTCTGAAGGGCATAAATTGAAAGGCAGTCTTTCCCAATTTTGAATGCAAGGCATCCTGAATGTGTTACAAATGTGTAAGATGGTGAGATAAACAGGTAAAATGTCAAGTAAAGCTTTGTATATAAAAAGCAAAGCTGCACTAGAAGAGAGGAGGTAAAGTCACTCTACAATACAATTAGCTCTGTATTTACACTGGATGGTTAAAGATCTAATAAATGTATAATCTAATAATCTAAATAATATAATAAAATGTATATAAGTGTATTTTCAGAACATTTTAGTGTCATAGTGAATCCTTGACTTGTACTCACATTGACCTTTGACCTTTAACCACCAAACACTAGTCAGTTAATCTCTGAATATTTGGACCAAATCTAAGAGATATGACGTCATCATCACACTGAGCTGTGAAAAAAATAACCATCAAAAATGTGCTAATTTTTTCTTCACACTTTCAAATGTAAATGAAAACACAGTGTCTGTTTTTTTTCCTCCTATAAAATATGTCAGAGTGAGGCATCGCTTCACAGTCTGTGACCTAGAAATTTGCTCACAAAGCAGATTTACATGATGAATCTCATGCAGATACGTCGCCGCCGCCGCCGCCGCCGTGCACACTGTACCGTACGCTCGCCGGTCGTTTCCTCTTTCACGCCGCAGCAGCTGGAGGTCATTTTAGCGTCTGATCATTTAACTCGTGGATCGGCTTTACAACAACAACGATTCTGCTCTGAAAAAACACAATAAAACAAAAGCCCACAAACTGTCGAACCTCTCTGTTTTATGTTTGGAGATTAAAAAAAAGGACACGAGTTATAATAATGTTCTGTTTCCTCTGGCAGCGAGCGCCGCCGCCGCCACCGCCACCGTGGAGGGAATTTTCCGGGCTGTTACGACTCACAACTTGTGAATAAAAGTGAGCGTGTAAAAAGTGAGGTGAGAGGGTGCAGCTGTGTTTTGATGACGCCCTGGTGACAGCCCAACGCCGCCGCCGCCGCTCGTCCTGTGTTTTCTATTCCCGCTTTAATACGAGGACGCACTCTCTCACCTCTGTGTTTTACAAGCTGCGCTGCCTCCGTGTTCACCGCTAATAAGATATAAAGTTGGAGTGCTATCACTCACACGGTCAACCAGGACAAAAATGATTGGCCTTTAATTTATTAGGCCATGTCTGTGTGCTGCACCGCCACCGCCGCCGCCGCCGCCGCCGCCGCCGCCACCACCGTGTGTGTGTGTTTTGTGTTATCAGTCAATTGGATTCCTTATTTGTTGCCGTGGATACTGTGAGGAGAACAGGACGCTCAATGTCACGGTGACCAGCTGCTCAACCAACAAACACTGTGGCATGAGACGGATTTTATGAGATTTAAAGGGATAGTTCAACATTTTTGGCAAATTGGCCCATTGCCATAATCACTGTAGTCATAGCAGTAGGTTTGTTACCTTTAATTGTCGGTGCAAGCAGTTTTTAGAGCGGCGGAGCAGAGCCGTGAGCTGCTCATGGAGGCTCATGGGATTTCTTGGTTTCCCTCATCAAACTCATCAAATACACAATCCAACAACTCCAAAACGCTCTGGTGGACAAGTTGTGACCTGCACATTCACCACGCTATGAGATAATAACACAACGTTACCACACAGAGTTGTTTTAGAGGAAAATTCATGCAAAACCACTGATGCACGTTCCCGTCTGAGGCAGTTTTTCATCATTCAGTTTCTGCATTTCCCTCTAAAACAACTCTGAATGATAAACGTTGTGTTATTATCTCATAGGTCACAACTTGTCCACCAGAGCGTTGTGGAGTTGTTGGATTGTGTATTTGATGAGTTTGATGAAGGAACCCAAAAATTCCCATGGGCCTCCGTAGCAGCAGCTCACGGCTCTGCTCCACCGTTCTAAAAATAGCTTGCACCGACAATTAATGGGAACAAACCTACTGCTATGACTATAGGGATTATGCCAAAATGTTGAACTATCCCTTTAAGATGCAATCTCAGCCCATGTGATCATGTTAGAGCAGCCCTCCCCCTCTTCTCCTGTATACAAACTGGTACTGAGACTGTTGCCCCCCTGCTCTGCCCTACAAGCCGCTGCGTGTTCTGCCCCAGACCCATTGATTTTATCGGCCGACACCAAAGCCAGTTCAGGCCGGCGTCCAGTCTGCCGCGAGGCCTCGGGGTGACACAGGCGCTGACTGGCCTGCCCTTCTGTCATCAATGTCAGAGAAATACTCTCAGATCAACGCATGCAAACACCAGAGGCGGGGATTAACGCTGGCTCGGGGCAAAAACACACAAACAAACACACACACACACACACACAGAAAAGTTCAGATGAAAGTTCAACACCGCGGTCGAAGCGGCTGCAGCGTGATTACAAATATGTAATTTTTCTGCGTCATATTTCATTGATGGAGCTTCTGGCCACAGTAAAGTGAATGAGAGGAGACCAGAGCTCCACTTCCACAGTATTGAGTCACAGTTACATCATGAATAAAACGGACTTGAACGTCGTAGGGTTAATGTCTCGCTGAGCAGCTGCAACAGTTAGAGAAACTAACACTAGATTATTGTATAGTTTTATTCAGACTGTCAATTGATTCAATTATTTAATCTTGATTTGTTGCATGAGTGACAACAGTTAATCACATATTTTCAATTTACAATACTGTTACCATGTATGACCCAAAAGAAAAATGACAATTTTATCATTTTAGCCCCTGAAGGAGGTCACAATGACTGAAAGTTTGCAATTAATTGATATATGCAGTGTTTTAGTGCCGTTGCTGTTTTGTTGTTTTCTAAGCCCCTGAATTGGAACAAAGCAAACTGTCCACATGTCTGAACACACCCTAAAAAAGGCTAAACGTACTTGGTTTTATCAATGGATTAATCCGACCACAGTTTGTGGCTTAAGTCGCCACTCAAGAGATTTTTTTATTCTGAACATCTGATTCAAACTTTGCATCAAGGTCAAAGGTCAAAAAAGCTGAAAGTACGTCAGAAAAGAAAAAAAAGTGCTGTCAAAAGGAAATTTGCATGAATGCATTATCAACTATTTGACAGTCTTGACAGAAAGTATCAATACACGACCTACAAGTATCAATCTGTTATCATGTAAACTGCAAATATTCATTTGAATTTTAGGACTTTTGTGATATTTTGTAAGAATAAAAATGATTTAATTGAGATAAAACATTATCTTTTGTTAAGTTTAAGCAAAACTCAAACTGTTTAAAATAATAATATCACATCATGACTTCAGGGTTAAGTGATAATATTGTAGCCTATCATGAATCGTCTGGTGATTCACATCCCTCATCATCAGGTGTTGATGCTCTGAGGTTCAGCTCTGAGTCGATTACTGATTATAGCGACTTAATTATAATTATAAAGCCACTTGATTAAAGCCTGAGATTCCTAATGTCGTTCTGAAAACAGAAAACACTCGATATTTGCATCGTTTCTTTAGCATTTATCATAAAAGCAGCTGTAAAACAGAGTAGACTGAAACTGGGGACACGCGCTCTGATGACTGGGAGGAAAACAAACCAGTTGTTGATGTGAAAACAAACAAACAAACAAACAAACAAACAAACATGCAGCCTGAAGCAGGAGAAGACGTTCATGCCTGTAAAACGAGCCTCGATGAAAACCATCAAAATATGAACTGATTAAAGGAATCAGCTGTGACGTGAGAACAATAAACAACCTCATCGTCGTCCTCTGAGCTGCGCTGATTGTTTTCATGATTAAACGATTAATTGCGTGACATACGATATGTCAGAAAACAGCAATAAATGACTCATTATACAATTATCATAGAGTATAAAGTGAATTATATTTTCAACTGGTTTCAAAACCATAAAAGGTAAAACAACATTCTTTTATTTAAGCGTAAACTGAAAATATTAGTCAGGATTTAACATTGAAAGACGTCACCTGAATATATGTTGATATGCGTGTGTAAATATGTATATGATTGTTGTTCCTGCTTATACAATTTAATTTAATTCTTCTCTTCATCATTATTATCATCATTTATTAATTTATTAATTTGAATGAGGTTAATGTGTTATTGTGGGCAGGAGGGACGAGAGATGGACATTTTTGACTTGTTTCTGATATATTATAGACTTAAAGGATAATTACCGTTTTTTTTTTACAACAATCTGAGTCCGGGGTTAGCTGTTATCAACATCCGGGGTCTGTAGGTTGACCTATTGACCTCTGACCTGGATGATGTCATCTCTGTAGGTTGACCTACTGACCCCTGACCTGGATGATGTCATCTGTGTGAGTAAATTATCGTATTATATGCTAGAAAATAATAAATAAAACGGTAATTATCCTTTAATGATTAATCCTGAATATAACATTATTGTTTCAGGTGTTATTATTTCATATGTTAAAGACACAGGAACCACAGAAGAAGAAGTCAGACTCCCCTCTCAGGTCACTTCCTGCCTCCACGTCTCCCTCTCTCTCTACGTTACTGTTTCAGTTTAAGTATCTTGCATAACTGGGCGTCTTCTTCTTCTTCTTCTTCTTCTTCTTCCCCCCTTTCTCTTTCTTCTTCTTCTTCTTCTCCTCCTCCTCCTCCTCAGCTGCTTAGCGCCCAGTAGAGCAGTGGATGATGGGAGCTCCGACACGGCATGATCTAAAAACCCACTGGCGCTTTAGTGAGCCTCAGCTGGCTTATATAACCCCGTGTGGATGTGCAAACTGCCTTTCTGTTGGGAGAGCTGAGGACTCACGGAACAGACACACACACACACACACACACACACACACACAGAGGCTACTGATATGTGTGTGTGTGTGTGTGATGGAGCGGGGGTGCATGTTTAGGAGAATATAGTCCGATTTGTCCGTTTTCTGCTCGGCAACATCTCCCTCCTCTCCTCTACGCTGTCATGTGACGTCACCGGTGTGTCCCCTTGATTTTTTGGACCGGCAAAGCTTCTCACCCCCTTCCCAACATGTGATGTCACTTCCTGTCGGGGCCTTCACCTGAAATGACATCACTTGTGTTGCATAACGATACCCAACCCCCCCCCCCACCCTCTGCGATGCTTCCTCCAATGCCTGCACACGAGAGCAGAGCGGCAGCTTCTCTCCGTCTCTGGCCGCCCAGAGGCGCCGTGAAACTCCTCATTATGGAAATACCAGGTGTGTGTGTCCGTGAAATGGGAATGGGCAGGTTTAAAAATACATCACACAGAGCAGAGACGCTGTGTCCCCTCTGACCTCGCTGTGCACCCGCACGCACAGAGGAAAAGAAAAATAAAGCTTCTCTCCTCGCGTGGTGGTATATTATCCTCAACTTAGGTTAGTTCAGGTCAAATGAAATCTGAAGGACGATCGGAACTTTATTTGTGACGATCGACAGTTTATGTTCTAATAAATGCAGATGTTATAAGAGAAAAAGACGCATATATATTTACAGCATGTATAAAGATGTTGGATTAGCTGTTGAATAGACGAGACAATGAGGGACTCTTGATCACATCTTCTCATCAACACATCAATATAGCACACATGTTTTAAAGGGATAGTTCAACATTTTGGCAAATTGGCCCATTGCCATAATCCCTATAGTCATAGCAGTAGGTTCGTTACCTTTAATTGTCGGTGCAAGCTGTTTTTAGAATGGCGGAGCAGAGCCGTGAGCTGCTCAGAGCTACGCTACGGAGGCTCATGGGATTTCTTGGTTTCCCTCATCAAACTCATCAAATACACAATCCAACAACTCCAACAACACTCTGGTGGACAAGTTGTGACCTGCACATTCACCACTCTATGAGATAATAACACAACGTTACCAGACAGAGTTGTTTTAAAGGGAAATACAGAGACTGTTGATGAAAAACTGAACCTGAAGACAACGTGCATCAGCGGTTTTGCATGAATTTACCTCTGTGTGGTAACGTTGTGTTATTATCTCATAGCGTGGTGAATGTGCAGGTCACAACTTGTCCACCAGAGCGTTGTGGAGTTGTTGGATTGTGTATTTGATGAGTTTGATGAGGGAAACCAAGAAATCCCATGAGCCTCCGTAGCGTAGCTCTGAGCAGCTCACGGCTCTGCTCCGCCGTTCTAAAAATAGCTTGCACCGACAATTAAAGGTAACGAACCTACTGCTGTGACTATAGGGGTTATGGCAATGGGCCAATTTGCCAAAATGTTGAACCATCCCTTTAACGCAGCGCGGCGTGGCGAGGCCTCGCTGCTGCAGCCGGACGGAGACGTGACAGTAGGTGCCGTGCAGCTCCTGACACCGAATATCACGGGTGTGAGGGTGAAGAGAGAGGAGGAGAGGCGGCGATGGAGAGAGGCCTGACCTATATAAGAAGGAGGCTGAAATATTTATGGATGTGAGTGTCCTAATTGGCAAGCCACTGGGAGCACTGCGGCCTTCTCCTCCAATCACAGCCTGGGAAGAGGTTAACACACACACACACACACACACAGTCACTCACACACGGCGCCGGTGGTCCGAGGGCCCGAGCTCAGCCTCTGCCCTGTCACCTCATCATCACCCACAGCCGGAGAGACGCCTCGTTACGAGCGGGAGCTGCAGCCTCTTGCCGAGGCGCCGGCCGCTGTTGGAATCATTACCAGAGCTGTTATCATAAGCGTTCTTCTCCGTGGCACATACGGACGGGAACAACCGCTCAGAGCGCGAAGTCAAACACAACCTAATTGGCCGGCGCTTAATCTCCAGCGCTGCCTCACTCACGCTGCACCGGCTCTGACCGCGAGAGGCCTCAATTACCGTCCACACGCTGACGGAGACGAGGAGACGAGGAGGGGACGAGAGGATGGACGCTTTCTGATTCCTAGTTTCAACCCAGCGCAGACTGCAGCAGGGCGGGGGAGGGAGGGGGGGGGTCAGGTCAGGGGTCAACAGGGACTCTGGACATTGATGTGTTCATGTGCTGTGACAGAAAGTGGGAGAAGTCGACGAGCCTCGTTTGGTTTGGAAAAGAAGAAGCACTTCCATTATCGATTACATCTGTTGTGTTCATCAACCTTTAAAGGAGCAGTTCACAGCTTTTCAAATCAGACTTGAAGAGGAACTATGCAGGATTTTTATCTTAATTAACCAGCTCCAGAGTCCTAGTGCTGGTTAAATAAATGACGTGTAACTTGTTCCAGGGAGAATGGAGGCTCTCTACCTTCCACCTCGCGTCTCTTGACTGAAAACCAACCTTGTTAAGATCAGAGCCTCCGACCCAGTGTCCCAGCCCTGTAACCCGTAACCTCTTGTTTATGACAGATTAAACTACACAAACATACAAGTTGTAACATCGTATAATGTTATCTACCGCTCTATTGACTGATTTCTCGCCGGCTGTGTTGTAAACGAATGCACATGGCCGACAGGAGGGTTAGCAAAACAGCCAAGAAGCGACCAGACCTGCATAGTTCCTCAGCGCTCTGCATAGCCTCCAAAATAAAATGTCTTTTTAGTGTAAAATCCTCTCATTGTGTTTCTCTGAGTTGCAGTGAAAGAAAAAATTATCATCAGGAAAGAATAAATGACTTGTCCATCATAGCATGACGGCTACGAACTGAAAACTGTGCCAGACTAACTGATCCTCCACATACAATAGTTATATAGTACATCGACTGTCAGCTCCATTGAGCGCTGACTGTAATAGTGAGTAAACTCATTTCCAACATGGAGAAACTCCACAAACCAACGGTTTTACAACACGATGATCCAAAAAAACCAGTTTCTTTATCCAAGCTGAGACGTCCAAACCACAAAGACTGGACCAGAACAAGGACGGATTATGAGACAGTGGACCAAAGACTCATAAAAGAAAGACATGTTTCATCTCTTTGTGTCCCTCCATGTCTCTGTCATCCATCCACCCCGCCAAATTAAAACTCACGTCAAAATAAAAGCAGATTTACTGAAGCGACGTCTGTTTATGTGTGGGAAAAAGTTTTCTGTGAAGAGACTACTGTATCTGCAGCAGTCTCTCTGAACGCCATTATTTATATCCTGATACTGTTTATTACACAACAGCGGAGCAGAGCCGTAACCATAGAAACATTTTTATCTTGCATCTGTTGCTACACTGTGACAGTGACCATAGAAACGGGGCTGTCTCCGCTCCAGCATCATCTCCACCGTCCCGGCAACATGAATGAAGATGAGAAAAAAAAGAAAGAAAGAAAAATCAACGTTCATTTATCCACCGATGAAAAGTTTAGTGTGTAGTGGAGTGTGTGTAATTCACAAACAAGTCCAGTTAATTGTCCGGTGAGAGCGGAGTATTGAACTAACCATCCTAACTGAGCTTCATGAGCTCCGAGTCGTTGTTGTGGTTTTTAGGATTAGCAGGCAAATGAGTTGGACGAGCGTTCTCCGTCTCTGCTTGCACAAAGGAGAGGAGAGCAGAAATCAATGGGCTGTGTTTACAGGGTATACACAGCCGACTGTAACACTGCACGTTATGTTACACACAGCCAAGCAGTAAAAACAGACAAGCTGCTTGGCAGGGCTCAGCCTGGCCAGCCTCGCGCTAAGAGCAGACAGAGACAGCAGTGACACACGGGCCAAGAGCAGTTACTGGCACCGAGCGCCAGTCTGAGACGGAGCGGCGGAAAAAAGAAAAGTGGGACAGACTTCAAAAATATTCTGGAGAGTTGAACATGCAGAAGGAAAGGACGTTTGTTTGCAGATACAGTAGCTACTCACGTAAGAAGTACTCAGACGGGTCCGCTTCGTAATCTGTTTCCTCGGGAAAGTGGTCGATCTGTTTACACATCCCTTTGAAGTTTCCTGTGGAGACAAACACACACAGAGAGGCAGAAGGAGGTCAGTGGAGTTCAGAGAAGAAGAAACCAAACAGGTAAACTTTTATTCTCTAGGACTGAGTTTGATCGATCGCAGACAAGTAATCAGCAATAATTCATTCACGACTCATCCCAGCTCTGGATTTATAAACCAGCTGACGACCACAACAGATATAGAGACAAAACCGGCTTCTCATGTACTATATTTTGTTTGTCTGGTTTTCTTTAGTCAAGTTCATCAAGTAGTTTCAAGATGTTTAATTAAATTTAATGAAAATACATCTCATACTGGATATAGATCCTCTACATCAGACTCAAAATAATGACAACATACAGAAAATAAACACAATATACCATTATAAACTTCAATAACCCATTCATAATATCACTTAAGTACATACTGTATATCAGAAAAACAAACAAAACAAACAACCAAATAAAAAACCAAGGCTACAATTTCATAACCTCCATTTATAATTATATAAAAAATCCTTATTTGACCAGAAATGATCAAGTGTATCTTTAAAAGAGTTCACTGACGGAGCTGCACTACATCCTCAGGAAGCTCGTTCCATACTTTTACAGCCCTAAGTGCATAAAAATGTTTTCTTTTGTCACAACAACACCTTTTTAGTAGAAGTTTTAAGGAGTTCCCTCTTAGTTCATTCCTATTATTCCAGAAACTAACGACCGGCTCCACTGAGGAATCGTATATTTAGTTTATACGCCTCCATCATCCCCTATACCTCCTATAGACAAGAGTTGGCAGTTTTAAGTGCCTTAATCTTCCTTCATATGACATCATGTGAAGCATGTGAGCATCACAGATTGCTATTTGCTGACATTGATTGCAGCTCTACTCTACGTCTCTTAAGCCCCCGGGGTCTACGATCACGCAGCCATGATCAGGTCACGTGAGGTTTTTAAAGCGGCGTAACAGAGAAAAACTGGGTTAGCTGGAGCACTGCTGTCAAGTTCACTTGTGAAACTCTCTCCCAGTTTCTGTTTGACGTTGATAGACCATGTAGAACTGGAGACATGATAGTAAAAGAGGGAAGGGATGGACAGGCTTTGCATTTCTTTTGATATATTTGTCATTTTAAAAACGTAAGTAGTGGAACCTGGTGGAAATCAAGTAGTTTCAAGATGTTTTTCTTTGCTATTTGCTGACACTGATTGCAGGTCTATGTCTTTTTCAGCAGTTTTGCATGAATTTCCCTCTAAAACAACTCTGTGTGGTGACGTTGTGTTATTATCTCATAGTGTGATGAATGTGCAGGTCACAACTGTGGAGTTATTGGATTGTGTATTTGATGAGTTTGATGAGAGAAACCAAGAAATCCCATGAGCCTCCGTAGCGTAGCTCTGAGCAGCTCACGGCTCTGCTCCGCTGTTCTAAAAATAGCTTGCACCAACAATTAAAGGTAACGGACCTACTGCTATGACTATAGGGATTATGGCAAAAATGTTGAACTATCCCTTTAAAAAAGGGGTGAAGTCCACTTTTTTGTGTATTTTTGGATACAATATGTTATTTAAGCTCATACAGGTGAAGTTGTACTAAATGATAAAGGTTTTTATATAAAGGCCAAATCAAACCTCTAAAGGGTTAATAACCCGTAAACCACGGACCGTCTCTCTGGTCGTGGTCGTGGCGCTCTCTCTCAGACCAGGAGATGCTCTGCCTCTCCGGCAGCAGGTTGCGGCTTGTAAACAAGAGCGGTGCAGCTGCTCGGATCTGGAGCGGCTCCAAATGCGGCGCACGGGGAACCTCATCTCTTAATGCTTGTTCATTTGGCCGACACCTCGCCGCCGTCCAGCGCCTCCGTCCATCCAGGAAGCAGAGAGACGGCTTCCCTCGTCCCCTCCCTCCCACTTCCTCCTGTCTGCCCCCCCCCCTCTCTTATCTGTGGCCACTCACTGGGACTTTGAGGTCACTCAAGATGGCGTGGCGGGGGAGGCGCCCATAAGGTGGCCATTAAGGCGACCTGCTGCTGTGGCGGCGGCGGCGACAAGCGGCGAGCGCGCAGATGCCTGGGCGTTTGATTGGACCAGATTAACGTTTCATTAACTTCTTCATCTCCTTCTCCCTCCTGCGTCCATCTAATTAGGTGAACAGGTGTTGGTTACCATGGTGCCAGGTGTTGCTGAGGTGGTCTTGGCAGCAAAAGCATGATGGACGCAGCGGGCGGCGGTTATTAGTTTGTGAACGGTTGACATGTAGCGCAGAGAGAGGGATCTCAGTGACGACCACTCAGACATTAGAGAGAGAGAGTGTCACCTGGAATATAAACGCGTCACATCATCAGCGCTACCTGTCGACTGGAGGCCGCCACCGCCGCCGCCTCAGAGACAGACACAGAGCGGTAGGACGTATTATGGAAATATCACTTTTTGAAGGCTCTCTAACATATATGTGGTTGTTTGTCTTGCCTTCCAGTCGCCAAAATGTGAGAATTACCCTTTTTTAGGCTCCATTGGTTAAAATCCATGTGGTTTTACGAGCTGTTCCCTTGGTTGTCTGATAGTGATGTCATTAGTGTTCGAATTAGCATAATCCCACCCCTACCTGGTACCGGTAGAAGGGGCGGGGCAAGCAGTGCCTCATTTGCATTTAAAGGGACAGTTTTTCAGCAAGCAGTCTCCGCATTTACCCTGTATTTACCTCTAAAATGGCTCCGTTTCATATCGTTCTGTTATTATCTCATAGCGTGGTGAATGTGCAGGTCACAACTTGTCCACAAAAGCGTTTTGGAGTTTTGGGATTTTGTATTTGATGAGTTTGATGAGGGAAACCAAGAAATTCCATTAGCCTCCATAGCGTAGCCCTGAGCAGCTCACGGCTCTGCTCCGCCGTACTGAAAATAGCTTGCACCGACAATTAAAGGTAACAAACCTACTGCTGTGACTATAGGGATTATGGCAATGGGCCAATTTGCCAAAATGTTGAACTATCCCTTTAAGACACCTGGGAACTATTTTAATGTGTTGAAAAGGGGCAGAATATGTCTCCTTTAAATGAGTCTAAAAGTGAGTTTCCATCTACTACAGTAAATTCATGAGAGAGAAATAAGACCAAAGATATAACACTATAAAAAAAAAGAAAAAGATATCGATGCAGAGAAACTTTATCAGAATCGCTGCGACCGTACGACCTGAAGAAAACTCACTAATCCTCGCTCCGCTCCTCCTTCACCTCCGACCGTCTCCGCTCTGGCCTCGTAATCAAAAAAACACTTTTCAATTTTCATCAACAGGTTCTGTAGCAATTAGGACTAAAGACAGAGGGGGGAGATAAAGAGAGAGGGAAGCAGGGAGAAGGAAAATGTAATGGGAACAGGACGGGGAGATAAATATAGGAAGGGCAGGGAACAGAGAGGTTTTGAAGGACGGAGAGAGGGAAGATGGAGAGGGAGGGGGAATACATCAAGTCTGAGTGTCACAGTTTGAGCCGGGGTAACTGCTGAGCCATGAAAAAGTCCTCCAGAGTTTAACCGACCTGCACGGGTGTGAACTTGATGTTCTCCTGATATGTGACGAAGAGAAAGTTCCTGGAGATCAGGACGGAGTTTTTACTCTGCAGGTAAATCCTCCTAAGACGCTACGGCGGCCATCGCTGCTAGCTGCTAGCTGCTAACATCTCAGGCTGATGATGGAAATATCACTACGCTCCTCTGTCTCATCTTTAAAGGGGAACTACTTTATGCAAATCCAGTCACATTTTTCGCTGTTTTGCAAACACGTGCATTTGTTTTTAACGAAGCTGGAAAGAAAGTAATCAATGGAGCAGTGGAAAACATTAGCCTATACATGTGTTAAGGTGTAGCCCAAAATATAATAAATTATCATTAGTTAGCCTACTGTCATTTAAAAGTACTTTGTTACATTACAATATTACTGTTTCTGAATTGTAATGCATTGCACTACTTTTAAGTTACTTTCTCCAAAATAACAGCAGTAATATGACTATAAAGTTTATTTGATTTATTGCCTGTCAGCTCCAGATCATGGGCCCTGGCTACTTGGCCAAGGGGATGTCCCTTACATTCCGAGGGAGTCAGCGACCCGGGAGTCTGGGTCCCTCTTCAGTAATACATTCAGATTTAGCCTTATGACTGTGTTGGCCTCTAATATGTTATGTTAATGTTGATGCATAATTATTTATTTGACACTGGCACTTTGCACTTTATATGTGTGACAAATACTTAACTATTTATTGACAGATTGCACTAGGCCTATGTTTTTTTTTTTTAATACTTCTTTAAAAAGTTCTTTGCTGCTATAGAAGACTTCTGAACAAAATTTCGTTGTATATATTTTATGCAATGACAACAATAACTTAACTAACTTAAAGTTACTGAAACTATGTTTCATATTGTTGATCTACAGTAAAGAAGAAAACGTGGAAGAATATCTGAGAAAAGAGCTGGATGGCCACAAACCGCAGAATGAAATTTGATTCGAAAGGAGCAAATAAACGTATTGTTGATCTACAGTAAAGAAAAAATGTGGAAGAATATCTGAGAAAAAGTAAAATGTGGGACGAGAGCTGGGACACCGGGTCGGAGGAACTGAACTTACAAGGTTGGTTTTCAGCCAAGAGACGCTGAGTCGAAGGCAGAGAGCCTCCATTCTCCCTGGAACAAGTCATCTAACCATCACAATTACTCCAAAGCTGTTTAATTAAGGTAAAAAACAAACAAAACATCTTGCAAAGTTCCTCTTTAAGTAAGTCATATCTCTCGAAGAAGAGACAGCGGAGGCGTCGGCTGTAAACACAAGTGATCAGAAAGACGACTTGTGTTTACATACGACAGCAGCGCCGGTTCCCGGTGGAGCCGTAGCAGCAGCAGCAGCTCAGCCCACAGAGCGCCATGTGTGTGTCTTAACAACGTAATCAAGTGGGTGTACACAGTAAGATGTGGTTCTGCAGCTGGCCGTCCCATCCGCCGCCGCTTTAGCTGTGCGATTTTGTAACAGCAGCTGTGGCGAGCGAGCGAGCGGCGGCCTATTGGGGGAAACCACTTCAATTAGCCTGCTGAAAGATTTATGTGACACTTAACCGCTCCTTTTCTTGTACGACATGTTAAACTCAGCAGGCTGGTAAATGGTTTGTAATGTGCGTTTTCATTTCGGAGGCCTCCCCAAACATGAGCGTAGACGCCCCACGGAGGTTTGAGGGGGGAAACCACCCAGGAAGGTAGAGGTGTTACGAGAGGCTCAGGTGTGACGAGGGTCAGAACGTTTATAGCTCAAAGAGAAACACCTGTATTCACTTAACAAAACTGGGTCCTGCTGCCGTTTGCTGCTCCACATTCATCTGCCTGAACCAGGACACACACACACACAGACTCTAAAAGTCGTTTTAAAGATCACAAATGTTCTGTTAAATATTAATAAACTGTAGCCACAAGAGTCAGGACGCAGATTTATGTCCTCAACGATGAAAAAACAAGTCACACCAGAGGAGCGACTGTTCCTGTTAAACATGGCTGATTCCTGGAGGAGGAGGAGGAGGAGGAGCTGCTCACACCTGGAAAAACTTAGCAGCAAAAGCAAACAACAGGTACTGAGATGATTTTTTTCTAAAGTTTAATTAGCAGTAGAAGTTTCTAAAGTTGCAGTCTGACTAAAGGTGTAACGTGATGATTAGAGGGTATAGGACAGACTCTAGGATCGTGCTGCGTTCAAGTCACAATGGGAAGTATAAATGAGTTCATGGTCTTCTGACTTGATAGCCATTAAAAATCCTTCATCCAATTAAAACCCATGGTTAAAAAAGTTATTAAAAAGTGCAAACTGTTAACGTCAGCTGCTTCTGACACAACCACGTCTTTGTCACCGCAGGGTCGCTGACAGCTCTATGTCTAATCCTCCAAGGTCTAACCTGAGATATGATAGTTAAAGTGGGATGGGATGTGCAAACGTCACATTTCTTTTCACTTATTCGTCATTTTTTGTCATTTCACAAAAGCTGATTGGCTGATTCTACTCTTCTTTGGGGTCTAATATGTTAATAAAGTTGGTTAAAGTGAAAGAATAACTGTCAGATCACAGGCTATAGGTGAAGTTGTGCTTAAAAAAAGATATAGATGCATATGGTAATTGGTTTATCATGTGGTATATTAAACACCTCTAAAGGGTTAAAACCCCATGATTCACAGATCATTTCAGCCTGGATCATCTCTCTGGTCGTGGCTCATAACACAGGACTTTGATCAACACCAGGCGATCACAGTACAAACTGGAAGCAGCTACTAAAGGACGACCTCCACCACCCTGACATCCCTCCCTCACCCTCACCGAGCACATCTGGAGCGGCTCTTTACTCCTTTGCACTCATCATTTATAGTCGCTCGTGCTTCTCCTACCGCTCTGAAACTTTAGAGTCGCTCACTTTGCTCGTACGTCACTTTGCATAACAGCGACTGCCAAACGTGTGGATGTAAAAACACCGGAGCAGGAGCTTAGATTTCAGGTCAGTGAGAAGGAAAACCCGCAGAGAGATTTACTGTAGATATTAAAACACGAGATGTCAAAGGTTTTGCATATTTTTTTGGCGTTAAACTCTCTGAAGACAAACATCAATGACGTGAAGAATTAACTAACGAGGTGGAGAAAAACAGGTTTTTCTGACTTTGAGGGCAGAGAGTGTAACTTTTAATCACCGTCACCGTCTCTAAGGGCTTCAGTGATTTAACACAACAAATGAAAAATGAACTTCAAACTCGCATCGAGAGAGAGAGAGTGAGGTTTGGGATGGAGTGTGTGTAAATGTGTGTGTATAATAGAGATGGTACCAGGACTGACTGAGCTGTAGCCGATAAATCGTTAGCTAGCGGCTAACGTTAGCTATAGCCTAGCATCGTTAGCTACTAGCTAGTGAGTGACCGAAACAATGATTTTCCCCCACTTTTCGGAAAAGTCATGTAACGCCCGTTCAACCGCTCTTTAGACAAGGATGTCTTCTATCACAGACACCATTTTTCTGAAGTTAATTCAAAATTTGTAAGCGATTTAAATCTGCCTAAATGTCAATGGTTTCCAATGGGAGTTAACCCTTACCCATTGTTTGTCCAACCTAGCAACAGGATCAGTCAGTTGTGTGTTGTTTTGAACAGGAGTTGCCCAGACTCACTCCATCAGCCCCCCCCTCCACCCCCTATAGAGGGAGTGAGCTATGGCCCCCCCTGCATCCTCTCCTGTCCTCTGCAGCCATAAAGCACTTCATTACCACAGAGCCTGGAGAGACGGAGAGGCACTCGAGAGTGGAGTGCAGCCGAGAAGAGAGAGGGGTGTAGGTGGGGGGTTGTTGTGGCAAAAGAGGCAGTAGTGGGAGCGAGGGGGGGGGTGGAGGGTAGATTTATCGTCGCCCCCCGCCGCAGCGTGGCTCTGGGTCTCGTCCTGAGGGAGCGGGGTTCACTCGGTCAGAGTCGAGCCCATTGAGGAGCAGGTGACGTTGCTGCGCTGCTCTTCATTCATGTGCTTTTATTTTGGAAAGAAGCTTTGGTAACACTTTATAATAAGTACACACTATTAAGAATGAATTAAGAATGAATAAATACTGAATTCCTCATTTAATAACACATGAATACTCATTAGTATGTAGTTTATAAACATAGTTAGTGCTTATCAATGATGAGTAAAACATTTTAAAAATGTACTTATTATAAAGTGTTACTGAACTCCTACATGAGAGAAGTAACAAATTACAAGGAAAAGTAACTATTGTGTTACTTAAAAACAAAATAAAGTGCTCAAATATGTATTCTTTTGTGACAGGACTTCTTGAATCAAGTAATGGCACATTTTTTTGTCAGTGGTAACAGCGATATGGGATAACGGGGGAAACAGTAGCCTAACTTTTCTGATTACTCGAGTCGTCACTGAAATTGTTGTTTGATAACGCCATTATTCCCAACATAGAGTATTTATCTGAGCAGGACGACAAGTTTCTGTCTGCTGAAGACTTTCTGTAAGTTTCCACCGATCGGTATGATATTAACATGAGCCTGTATTCATCTGTCAGAGATAAAACCACACTTTGCATTTGTGTATTTAAATACAAACAGAGGTGACTGCTGGTGGTGCACACGCAGCTCTTCACGTTGCCCAGATGATCAGAGAATAAAATATTAAAAAGGTGCGCGATGATGAGTAACGCTGGATTCAGACCGGCGATCATCATCAGACTATAAACATACTGTATCTGCATCTGCAGGTGAGAAACAGTGGACGAATCCTTTCTGGACGCCCAAAGGAGAGAGAGAGAGAGAGAGACATCCGGGTCGGGCCTGCCCACACACACACACACACACACACACACACACACACACACACACACACACTGAATCCTCCAACAGTGATCAAACACAATCACAGCTGCCACACAAACACACACACACACACACACACAGACAGACAAAGGTTTGATGAGACACAAACATGGAGGAGGTGCATGATGGGATGGCGAGGGTGCAGTGAAGAGGGGGTGGGGGTTACAGGAGGAAGAGGAGGAGGAGGAGGGGGGAGGGAGGGGGGGCAGGGGGTCATGAGGACTCTTAACTGAGTGGGAGGTTCAGTTTCAAAGAGGAGAGAGTCAGAGACGGAGAGAGATTTCTGATTCGTCAGTGGGCGAAAAACTTTCCAGGCAGCGGTTGCGGCGGCGGCAGCGGCCACCAAGTGCGTCAGCCCCCCCCCCCCCAAACAGACCAACAACAACCCCCACCCCTCCATGTTCTCCTCCTCCTCCTCCTCCTCCTCCATCATCCTCAGTCCCTATGGCAGCCGTTGCCATGTGGACATCAGGACCCGTTCGCTTCGGTTGCCATGGTTACAGCTAACCGGTGGATGAGGGGGAAGAAAGTGGTGGTGGTGGTGGTGGTGGTGGTGGGGGGCGGGGGGGTTCACATGGACAACAGAGCTGGTGAGGTGTCATTAACCCCTGGACACACACACAGTGACACAGCAGCCTGAGAGCTAACTGTTAGCCGCTAACCGACGGTGCGTTCGAGTCCCGTCAGGTGATCGGACACACCAGAGCGCAGCCACTGGAAAGAGATATATACTGGTACTGCACACACAAACACACACAGACACACACACACACGGGTCATTTAACCGCACAAATGAACACAAACAGTCTCCTCTGGCCTGGTGTTGCAGCGCCGCCGCGTCCTCATGTGCATGCACTCATTTCATGCATGTGCAGGTATGTGGTGGTTGTGGTGGTTGTGGTGGTGGTTATAAATCCCCCCGTGGACGGGAAGGTAATGGGTTCACGCATGTTACACGCTGACATCTTCTCTCTCCTAACGAACAGGCGCCCGAGCAGCGGTGACAAGAGCTCTAATCGCCTTATTCATCTTCATAATCACACCTTATTCATCCTTATAATCACTATATTCATCTTGGTAATGACCCCGCGAAGGCAGGGAGGCCCATGTGCACCATCACACACACACACACACACACACACACACACACACACACACATACACACATACAGATGTAGTGGGGCATCTCAGGCTGTGAAAACAAGCTTTTTTCACGTCAACGCTGGAGCAGAGTCATCATCATCATCATCGTGTGAGGATTTAAAGACACTGTGAAATCACAGTCACCACATATTCAGTTTTTAAAGGAGAATTACGGTCATTTTCGAAATAATGCTCTACAGCTCTAGGTCCCCGAGTGCGACCGTAGGAAAAGACTCAAGAAAAATATGCGCAGCCAGAACCGAGCTCTCCTCCTGCTAGCTGCGCTACACTGCAGTTAGACGGCGAAGTAAAGGGGGCAGAACTTTAAAACCGTGACTTTGGCCTCTATTATGCTCAAAATATCACTACACATGCTTTGCAACATCCACCAGTTCCTTACCACACAACACTGACTGTGCATAAACTCAGAGAGAGCAGAGTTAATGTGTGTTAATGTGTGTTTTTGTCATGTACAGTAGCTCTGTTCATGCTAGCTTCCTTGGTAGACCTGACTAGTCGATTGTCGAGCATCGGTGCAGAAAGTGGAAGGAGAATACAATATGTCCGGATCTGATGTTGAAGAGATGGAGGAACATTTTGAATTTGTTGTTCGTGCCTGTTTATTCGAACTAGAATGAGGAGCAGTCTTTGTTGATGTGGAAACAGTCCTGAGCTCGACAGTCGACTAGTAAGGTCTAACCAGGAAGTTAGCATGACGTTAACACTGCTCTCTCACATTAACAGAGTTTATGCACAGTCAGTGTTGTGTGGTAAGGCACTGGTGGATGTTGCAAAGCATGTGTAGTGATATTTTGAGCATAATAGAGGCCAAAGTCACAGTTTTAAAGTTACTTTGCTGTTTAACTGCAGTGTAGCAGCTAGCGGGAGGAGAGCTCGGTCCTGGCTGCACATATTTTTCCTCGGGTCTTTTCCTTTTGGTCGCCCTTGGGGACCTAGAGCTGTAGAGCAATATTTAGAAAATGACCGTAATTCTCCTTTAACTGACGTGACCGTGCGTTTCAGAGTGAGATCGAATACGTGGGACACGACGGGCTATAATCTGATCTGGGATCGGGATCTGAGAACGGATGTGAGTAAAGTTCAGGTCTGGATTCGTCTCCACCCACTCCTCCCTCACCCAACGCTGCTGAATCAGAAGGAAGAAGGAGGAAGAGGCACAGCTAAATATAATCCAGTCGCTTCAACAGCAGTCATTCACTTTCAGAGTTTAATATTCTCTTCTCAAGTCTCTCTAATGTTCATTTTATTCAACTTTTCCTGCTGTTAACAAACTCATTGACTCGTGGTGACGTTTCCCCCCGTGAACATCTGGGACTTCTGGGAAATGGTGTTTGTTAAAAGCAAATGTGATCCATAAATATTGACTTATACAGCAACATTAAAAAACCCAGCATCATCGCCCTCCTTATCTAAACATATAGAGCGAGCCACGTGACGTACAGTACTGTTGATTATCTGAGTGCTGGGTGTAATTAAAAGTGTCGGAGGGACGGAGCAGAGTTCTGGTTGCACTTGAGCTTTTAACATCATGTTATCTGATTTCTGTGACTCACATTTGACTGGATATCAAAATACATCTGACCTCAGGGGGCAGCATGACTCATCTGAAATATTCTAATATTGCACAATAGGAGAAAGAGAGCTGGCTTTAGATATATAAATAATGGTATCGCCGCAGCTTTAGGCTCCTTATTTATCATTTATACGAAGTTTATAAACATTTAATGGTTGTACGGAGCGATTCAGAAATCTTTTCATAATATCTAATAAAACGGAGGTTGTTACGGGAGGAATATTATCAGCTGAGCGGCTGTGGGTCGTGTGTGTGTGTGTGTGTGTGTGTGTGGGAGGCAGCGAGGTGCTGTCAGGTTGGAGCTCGTTGGACGATGACTGACGGATGTTGGACAGTCGTTTGACCTCCCACGGCTCCGCTCTCTGCCCCCGGACGGCGTGGGACGTCCACCTCTGCGCCCGTGTCCTGACAGGATGTGTTGATGGGAAAGACGGAGGAGATGAAGGTGTGTGTGTGTGTGTGTGTGACGCTGCAACAGAGCAGCGAACCTCCACTGCTGCTGCTGCTCCTCAAATCACTCTTTAATAAACTGCTGCTGTTTTTAGATATAGAAACTTCACACGTGGCCGCCGTCGCAGGCTCCGCTTCATTCTCAACAGGACAATAAATAATGCAACAGAGGAGGACGGAGACTTTGATTTCCCACTGCTTTTATGTGTCTGTTAATAAAAAAAAAGTAAACTTTAGCATCAACAATAGCTTCATAACTGACCTGCACTCAATGTACAAAAAGTTTTCATCATCAGATCGTTAAAGGGACTACAGTATGAGGAGTTTCGGAAAGCGAAGTGTTTTCACTACATTTCCCATGAGCTCGGTGAAATTCTTGGAACGGTGCAAGAATGTTTTCATTCATCAAGAACGAGAAGTCAAAGGCGATCAGACGATCAGATACCGTCGTAGTTCTGACCATAAACGATGCCAACTGGCGATTCGGTGGCGTTTTTCCCATGACCCGCCGGGCAGCGTCTGGGAAACCGAAACTAGGAAATACTGCACGAGTCGACCTCTAAATAATAATAAGACAAAACGATATATTTATTGAAAATGGAGCCATTAACAAGTGGGTAACGTAGATTCATCCACATTAATATGAGACTCTCTTATAACCAAAAGCAAACTTATATAAGTCGATTATCATCTATATTCAGACTTTTATAGTGTCTTCAAACTCCGCAGGGGAACTAGAAACTGTCTGGTATTTTGCAGAAATGACGTCCTGTGATTGGTCGATCCACTAGTTTGTTTGATCCACACAACAACAGTGGACAATTTTTCATCAGAGGATTTTCACCTGTTTCTACTGATTTCATTACATTTTCCAGGTGTTACCTGTAGAGCTGCACTGAGTTCATACTGAACCAAAACGTTATTGATAGTTAAACAGTAAAATGTTGAACCTCTGATTTTGATTTGTCAGAAATGTTTGAATCTTATTTTGAGGAATCGTTGCAAAGAAATCTGAATTATTTCCTCTCAACGTCACTCTCAGCCGCTGAAGTTCATCTGATGGGAAGAAGTTTAAACTTCCCACAGTAGAAGAGAGATCAACTTTACTTCTTACGGCTCCTCTGCTCTTTCTTTTCTCTCTCCATCTTTTTTTATCGAGGCCTCCTCTCTGCCGTCTCGTCTCAGGGGGTCTGATGAGTGGGAGGGATTTCTCCTCCATGTGTGGACGCACTGGGACGTGTGAGGTCACGGAGCGAGTGAAGGAGCCGCGATGGACGGATTGGACGAATGGACGGACCGACAGACAGACGGAGGGTTGATTTCACAGATCCAGGAACGAGAGGGGGTGGGGGTGGGGGGGTGGGGGGGTAGGACCAGTGAGTCACCGGTGTCAGAGCGCGAGTGCGTCACGGCCTTCTGGGCCGACGGGGCAGAGAGAGAAGGAGAGAGAGAGCGAGAGCGTCCACTTCTCAGAAGAGTCCCTGAGTAGCGGCAGCAGCGGCAGCGGGAGCGGGAGAGGCGGGAGCAGGGAGAGGCTTTCCCAGAACTCCGGCCAAGTAAACACCTCGCGCTAATAACAGCATTCGCAAAAGCAACACCTCACCTACGCCAGTAACAACCATGTAATCAGCTCCACGGGGGGAAACTGGTCTGCATCTATTTGTGATCCGGCGCTCTGAGTCTTTTTCAAACACACTCAGCCTCATTTAAACACAACAGGTCGACTGGACCTCAGGGATTTCACTGTGACATCACTGTTAAAGGGATAGTTCAACATTTTGGCGAATTGGCCCATTGCCATAATCCCTATAGTCATAACAGTAGGTGTGTTGCCTTTATTTGTCGGTGCAAGGTATTTTTAGAACGGCGGAGCAGAGCCATAAGCTGCTCAGAGCTACGCTACGGAGGCTCATGGGATTTCTTGGTTTCCCTCATCAAACTCATCAAATACACAATCCAACAACTCCACAACGCTCTGGTGGACAAGTTGTGACCTGCACATTCACCACGCCATGAGATAATAACACAACGTTACCACACAGAGTTGTTTTAGAGGGAAATACAGAGACTGCTTGCCGAAAAATTGCCCACGACAGGAACGCGCATTAGCAGTTTTGCATGAATTTACCAGAGAAAGACAAAAAGTTCAGTCAATATCCACTTGTGGTTTTTGTGTAAAAGAAAGAAATAGAGAGATAGAGAGAGAGGGAAAACTGAAGCTGTGGTTTGTAAAGTATCAGTGTGAGTGGGAGGAGGCAGCGCTGCACCAACCATCAGCTGTTCCCTCCACGCCGCTGTAGGATCTAAAGCGTCCTCTCTGCAGGACGGAGCCGACGCTGCTGCAGCACAGCACCACCCTCCAACCAACCTCCACCTAATCCCTCAGACCTGAATTAATGGACCTGCAGGAAGCTAAACGCCGCTGCGTCCACGGCAACACGCGCCATTTACAGGACTGAACAAAAGGAAACACACACCATGGCAGCGAATGATGACGATTAACCACCAGATCTGGAGCAGTTTGGTCAATTAATCCATTAATCTGCCATCGAACCCTAATTATCATTTGGTTATTTCAAATATTTATGAAGCGAAGATTTCAGCCTCTTTAATGTGATGATTTGCTGCTTTTACTTTGACAGGACATATGATATAAACAAAGAGGAAACAGACAAATGATAGATCTGTCAATTACATTAATTTATAAACAATAAAAAGGATTGTTTGGAAATGAAATTAGTTGATTTGGTTTGTTTCTTTTGGATAAAATGTTAATAATCTTTTATGAACCAGAACATTTTTCATGTTTGTAAAGTTTAGATTTTTCTCCCAGCCCTTAGTCGACATGAGGGTGAGCAGATAATGAGTGAAATTTTAATCTTTGGTGAACTATTCCTTTAAAACAATGGCGTTAGTAAACGTTTACATACAGAATGACAGGGAAAAGCTCTCAGATGGTGGTTGTGTGTACTTCGTCGTCGATACCTGTCCTGGTCCGTCTCAACCTTCAGCTCCTTTTCCTCGTCTCATCATCACTGATCAGAGAGCAGCTCAGCTTGTTGTCAAACTCGCAGCGTTACAGAGAAACAGCGGTGATGTAACGCACCTTCTGTGTGTTAAGCTCTCACTCAGAGTTAGCAGCAGCAGCAGTGCAGCTCACAGCTGTGCTTAGCATCTGAGCAGGAGAACAAAGCGTCCTTTAAACTTTCTCACCTCGGGTTTATATCCACAGCCTGGAAAATATCACACTCGCTCCAGCTCACTTTAATAAACTGGCAGCAGCAGCAGAGGATTGTTCACTTCTCTGCTGCTGCTGCTGCTGGTGATGATGAAGCTGTAGCTGATGCTCATGCGCTGTGATGAAACCCTAAATGATTTGACCCCACCGCCGGCCCTGTCCCCCCCCCCCCCCCCTTTATGATTTACATCTCACGCCCTGGAAGTGAGCTCACGGTATCAGCGCAAAAAATCTGCACAGTGAGCACAGCGGGACGGCAGCTGGGCGTCATAAATTCCCTCTTAAAACAGTTTCCCATTGATCTTATCAACGTCGTGCCGCACTCTTTATTTAAATCAACTGGATCCACCGGCCGCCATTAATAACAGCAGGAACACTTGAGGACAGATCTAAAAGGAGGAGGAGGGGGAGGTTTACTTTTACTGGTGACGATAAAAGATCACAAATCAAAGGCAGTCGATGCAGCTGTTTCACCGGATTATAACGATCAGAGCTGGATTGAGAGAGAGAGCGGCAGGAAAACAGGAAAATGGGGTTGTTGTTTTTCCATCTGCAATTATCACTATGATTGTTGTTTAACTTATTGGCTTTGGGAATTGTTTTTTTTTTTTTACAACTTCCTTCCCAGTTAAACTCATTAAAATGAACCAGAGACACAGACACTGAATGTGTGGACGGACGGAGGGGGAGAGCATTTGTAAAAATTAGTGGTAAAATTAACAACTCAGCTGCTAATTATATCCCCAATCAATCCCCATTAATAATTTGGTCAGTTTTAGTTTGTACTGCTGTCCAGTTCAATTTTCATAAACCTAAATATGAAGTTAAACATTACATAAAAAGGTTGTGCCCTTATATTTAACATTAACAACAATTTTCCAGCAGTTATAAATATAAAAGAACAGATACAAGTGAAAACTTCAGGTTTTATACACTGTACTGTAAAATATCACAGGTACTTAAACACGACGACAGGCTGAAGACGCGTCTGACTCTGATTTAAACCGATTACGTTTGAGTGACACGCTGAGCCACATGTTCAACCAGTCACATGACGAAATAAGGCGTCGATCAGAAGAAGAGTCAAAGCACAGACAGCAGCAGAGCATCCTGGGTAACGCCGTCAAGTAATAAACACAGTATCACAACAATAAAGCCGCTCACAGTTTAGTTTAATAACTTAATAGTCACTCACAATAAATGGGACAGACTATTAACACTATTATTGTGAATGAATATCTGCACACTGATGTTATCAGTCAATTAAATATTAAAAATCCCAATCAAACAGTCAGAGGTTAATAAAGACACTGCTGACAAACTGAGTGTCCTGTCTGTTTTATCACGGCTGAACGACATCATCTCTTTCTAAGTGATCACCCAACACATCCATGCAACAAAGCGCTGGTTCCTTCCTCCGGTCTGTAAACTCTGGGTTCAGACCCGGTGGTCCCGTCTCTTCGCTCCACACTGGGACACTTTAACTCAACATATGCACTCACACCCTGTCTGTCTGGCTCACAGCTCTGGCTTCAACACCGTCCAACCCAATGAGGCTGAATGGTGAAGCTGGCCGCCGGCGCCTCTACCTGGATCTCCTGGCAGACGGTCTGCTGCTGCACGCCCTGCACACGCCTACGACCGCTGCTGCATGCGTTTCCGCCTCACGGTTAAACATGCAGAAGACGACACGGCCGCCGTTGTGCCTGAGTCAGCGCTCGGCCTCGGCTGCATGGGAACTGGTGGACAGAATCAATAACTATGGACAAAACCAACAAAGCTGCTGCAGCCTCTGACCTTCGCATGACAGACAAACCTGAGCCGAGCCAAAACAAACGGCAGCGGCAGCAGCAGCAGCTCCGCTCCATCAGGACGGTCGGACCTCGCATCAGCGGCGGCGAACACCAACCAGACCGACAGTAATTCTCCTTAACAGGTCATCGAGACGATCATCAGGTCTGACCTCCCTCCACACACACACATACACACACACACACACACACACCCTGCTCAGTGTGTGTGAAGGTGGAAGACAGGATGTTTCCAGATGTTGTCACTCTGATGGTTAAAGACACAGTAAATCTAAACCTGTGACTTCATAATGTGATCAAATTCAGGAACAACTTTACAGTATAAAACATTCTATTATTAAAGGGATAGTTCAACATTTTGGCAAACTGGCCCATTGCCATAATCCCTATAGTCATAGCCGTAGGTTCGCTACCTTTAATTGTCGGTGCAAGCTATTTTTAGAACGGCGGAGCAGAGCCGTGAGCTGCTCAGAGCTACGCTACGGAGGCTTATGGGATTTCTTGGTTTCCCTCATCAAACTCATCAAATACACAATCCAACAACTCCAAAATTACCAGGCAGAGTTGTTTTAGAGGCAAATTCATGCAAAACCGCTGATGCACGTTCCCATTGGGGGCAGTTTTCTGCATTAAAACAACTCTGTCTGGTAACGTTGTGTTATTATCTCAGCGTGGTGAATGTGCAGGTCACAACTTGTCCACCAGAGCATTGTGGAGTTGTTGGATTGTGTATTTCATGAGTTTGATGAGGGAAACCAAGATTAATCCCATTAGCCTCCGTAGCGTAGCTCTGAGCAGCTCACGGCTCTGCTCCGCCGTTCTAAAAATAGCTTGCACTGACAATTAACGGTGACAAACCTACTGCTATGACAATGGGCCAATTTGCCAAAATGTTGAACTATCCCTTTAATAATAGAATGTTTTATAAAGTTGTTCTTGAGTCGATTCACCTGAGATGATGTCACTACGCTACAAGATGATGATGATGATGATGATGATGATGATGATGATGATGATGATGACGACATCAGGACTAACAGGAACAGCAGCGGGAAAAAGCTGTGAAAGCTGGAAATGACGTGTGTTTGGAGAAGATGAAGAGCTGGAAATGAAACGTTGTGCAGCTCAAGTTCATCAGAGCCGTAATCACACGCTCTCTGAGAGGAGGAGGAGAGAGAGAGATACGTTTGGCTCCGTTTACAGCGATCATCATGACTCACTCCATGTTCATATGTCAGTCTTTCTTTGCAGTGAAAACAGGATGTTTTTGTATTCCAGCTCTCGCTAATAACACATGGAGGAACGATAAGTCATCATCATCATCATCATCATCAGCAGCACCCGGCAGAGGCTGGGTTACACCTCCACGTTCTCGGAAGGAGACTCAGAGCCGCTCGCTGCCAACTCCTCGAGAGACTTGGAGAGATAAATAAATGGTAGCGGTGAGATCAGCGCTCTGCGGAGGGAGGGAGGGAGGGAGGGAGGGCGCTGGTGAAGCTGAGGACACGGTGACGAGGAGTTCAATGTCAGGAACAAAACACTGGCACAGTCAGCGTCCGTCACTACGGAGAGTGTTTCCTTATTAACAGACCAGAATGAAGTGAATAAACATCACTCTGCCTCCAGTTTGTCATCACAACACAACACACAAACACATTCACACACTCACACACGGATGATGATTCAGTGTCTTGCTGAGCAACGAGGGGTCGTCTGGGTTTGAACCATCGACCTGTTTCCAGTCTTTATGCTAAACTACGGTGGCCCTGAAAGCTCAATGCAAAGCAAACATGCAAAAGCACAATCACAATCATTTACTGTTGTTTTACTTGTGTTTTCTTACGTTTGCACGTTTTTTTAATTCATACTTTTAATATCTATACCTGACAGCAATAGATATAAACCATGAAAAAACAACTAAACACAAACAGAATTTTAACTTATTTCACAGCAACATGACATCTTAAAGGGGTCACATTATTAGAAATATCACTTTTTGAAGGCTCTTTAACATATATCTGGGTGTTTTGTTGCCTTTCAGTCGCCAAAATGTGAGAATTGACAGAAAAAATCAATAATTTTCAGGCTCCACAGGCTGAAATCCACGTGGTTTAATGAGCTGTTCCCCTAGTCGTCTGACAATGATGTAATTAGTGCTCTAATTTGCATAATCCCACCCCTACCTGGTACCGGTAGAAGGGGGCGGGGCAAGAAGTGGCTCATTTGCATTTAAAGGGACAGGCACTGAAACGAGCCGTTCTTGGGGTATTTTGACCAAAGCATGTCACAGACGTGTCTTTATGAACTATTTTAATTTGTGGAAAAGAGGCAGAATATGTCTCCTTTAATCTCAAAATGAAAACTAAATATTAACATATTCCTACCTAATAATCTATACCAATTTCTCATGATTTTTCCTGTTTTTTTTCCACTTTTAGATCTTCTGAGTGTATTTAGTTGAAGACTGTGGGTCACACACGACTATGACACATGATTATAATTATGCATTAGCGACATCATTCACAACTAAACAATCCATTAATCAGCTAATAATCAACAAACTAAATGCTAACCATGCAGCTGTGGTGTTTTATCGAGGACATGCAGATGATTTAATGTCAACAAATCTTATTTCCCCAAAATAATAATTTAGCGACATCGGCTCCTGGTCGTGAATTAACTGTGATGTTTCACCATCGTTTTCTCTTCTCTAACATGTTTGGTAAAAGATCACTCCCACCACCACCATCACCGAGCCTCTGTGTGTGTGTGTGTGTGTGTGTGTGTGTGTGTGTGTGTGTGTGTGTGTGTGTGTGTGTGAGGCCTTTCCCCAGGCAAACAAAGTACTTGTCGTTTTGAGTGCAGTGAGAACGGGCAGATGGGAAACACACACTCCCTGTTTTAATGTGAGTTTTAAGTCTGGCTTTGGAGAATGTTTCAGCCCACTTTGTGTTCACTTGAATCTTGTGAGGTGTTTCCTTTTTTTTTTCTCTCTTTTATTTTCCCCCCTTTGTTTTTATTTTTAGCTTCATCTCAAACCGCCGCCTTATACACTTTGATTATCGTCTGAATTTCCAGGAGCAAAAGCAGCAAAAACAAACGCGAACTGAATTAACCTCCTCACATCAAACACAATAAACCTTTAGCTGCTGCTCCGCCGGGCGACACCGACTTATCCATTTTAATTCACTTATAAATGTATTCTTTTAAATCAATTTTAAATCAAACGTAGCAGGTGAGAAGCGCAGTTTAACAAAGGTGGATAAAACAAGATGCTTTTTACCAAAGATCCATTTACTTCAATGCATTTTCAGCAGCTGATACAATTATATGTCTATATTTGACCGATGACATGAGTCCTGCCCCACGTCACTGGAACAATAATCACTATTGTTTGCTCATTTCATCAATAAATTGTAAACAAACAGATAAAACAAACAGCATGAGTCTGAATAAACCTCCATATTTCATTTCGTAGTGAGCAGAAGCAGCGTGAAGCTGCGGCTCCGCCTGAACCACCTCATACCTTTCTGTCAAAAAATAAATAATTAAAAAAAAAAAAAAAAGTGGGGGATTTAAACAGAGGTTTCAGTCAATTTGAATAATACCATCAGTGCCCCCCCCTCCTCCTCCTCCTGCTGCCCCCCCCCCCCTCCCTTCTGTGGAAAACTGCCGACCTCAGCAACACTGGAGCAGTTTGGTAGATAAGGTTATTGAGCAGAGATAACAAAGTCTTTGCAGAGAGAGAACAAACGCAGAAGACGAACTCAGAGCAGCAGCGTCCAATAAAAGGTGAAGTGAGGTAAATGCAGTTACATTATGATGAATATGACGGTGACGGGGGAGGAGGAAGGTGAGGAGGAGGAGGAGGAGTGGTGGTGTTTTCCTGTAAAAACACAATTTCTCATCCACCACGTTACAAATCCTGTGTCGTCTCGGATACGACTGCACGTCTCTCAAGTGGAAACGTCGCTCAGTTCAGTTTACAAACTCACATGATTCCTATTATATGGCTTCGGACAGGCCGATCAATAACTCTGATCGTGAACCCCCTCGCACTCTTTCTCTCTCTCTCTCTCCCTCTCCCTCTCTCTCTGTCTTTGAGCCAGAGAGTGCGATCATGAGAACGTGCCTCGGCCCCCGGAGCTGCTCCGACATCGACTTTGTGGACTCATCCAAAAGGATATTTGAGCTTTTTTCGCTTTTTTTTTTTTCTCCCACCAAAAGCTCCGAGCTCCATTTTAAAAAGCACCGATAACAGTCAGGAATCAGAAAATGCTCGCTCACAGTGTCAAAGTCACCTTTCCCATCTCTGCCAATTACAGTAAGTTCTCTGAGGTGCAATATACTGTAGCTCAGCCCGACATCACACATCAGCAGGAGAGACAAATTCCAGCGCTGCGAGACAGCTGCTTCATGCCCGGGATTACAAATTGAATTGTCTGAGGCAGAGTAATATATCTGAACGCTAAAATGCAGAGTTATTCACTTTTTATTTTATGAAGTCTCAACCCTCATTTTAAAAAAAGACCTAATGCCGTGTCGTAAAATGGAAGCTGTTTGGAAAACCCAGAATGAGTAGTGACTGCTGCTCGCTCAGCGTCAGGCACCGAGGTTCAGACGCCGTTGTTTTTTTATTTAAACAAAAGACCCTGAACGCATCGTCCACAACAGGTCGGATCTGCTTCGAACGATGCAACATATGATAAAAAACATGTTGATGAAATACGTCAAGTTTTAGTGAGCTCAAGTGGACGACGAGCAAAACTATACAGATTCACTTAAAAGGAATAGTTCAACATTTTGGCAAATTGGCCAATTGCCATAATCCCTATATAGCAGTAGGTTCGTTACCTTTAAAGCAGATATCAGTGATCCGGTCGTTTTGGCTAATGCTGCGTTCAAGGCAGGCTTTTGAAACCGTAAGTTACAGCTTCAAGTCACGACTACGACTCTGTAGCGTTCCAGGTAACCCGTAACTCGTGTTTTTACCGTCCTGTTGCCTGTGAAAGTCACTATAACGGCCTCTCGTAACTTCCGACCCGTGAACTCGTACCAGATCGAACTGGTATGACTTCACAGGTTGGAAAAACACAAGTTACGAGTTTCCTTGAACGCACCATGAGTTAGCAGCCCCCGCCCTCGTCAGGCAGCTATTGGTCCTCGTCCCTACGTCACCACATTCACGCACATCCCTTGGCTGCACACACAGCCCTTCATGCCGTTCTCTCTCCTCATTGGATAACACTTGTATCCCACAAGGAAAGTTTTCTCCTGGTTTACAGCAGAGCAGAGTGACGGAGAGACTCGTGTTACGGCTGAAACACTCCATGTAAGTGATTGCTGACGGAAAATAGGACTATTTAGGACTTATATTAACAAAAACATTCCACTGATATCTGCTTTGTCGGTGCAAGCTATTTTTAGAACGGCGGAGCAGAGCCGTGAGCTGCTCAGAGCTATGCTACGGAGGCTCATGGGATTTCTTGGTTTCCTTCATCAAACTCATCAAATACACAATCCAACAACTCCACAACGCTCTGGTGGACAAGTTGTGACCTGCGTTTATACATGCATACTACCACAATATATCAAAAACATCATAATTAATATATTATATATTAATATCCTACATTTGTAATATATTTTCTGCATAATAATCCTAATTTTAATACCAACAATGAAGTCGTATGGTCAGCTGCATTAGGTCAGCCTTGAGTTGTTTGTTGTTGAGTTGAGTTGTGCATCTCTTATCATCTCCAGGAATCACTCTTGATACCTTTCTGTAGCTCTCTAAAAGCGCCCCCCCTCCCGTGTGCCCCCCACCCACCCACCCATCCCCATCACCTCCTCCCTCCCTCCGACTGCCCAGGGGCAGAATGATTAATTTGTGACTATTGATTTCTCCTCCTGAGCTCAAAGTATGTGAGGGAGGGGAGGGAGGGAGGGAGGGGGAGAGGGGGTGAGGGGGAGGGAGAAGGTGAGGTAGCGTGAGAGAGGGTCAGAGAAGCAAAAGAGGGTGAGGGCGGAGATACTTGGAGAGAGGAGAAAGAGAGAGGTGGAGGGAGGAGGGAGGAGGGAGGGGGGGGGTTACATCCAGTATTCAGTGTAGTGCTTCTCTGCAGTTCTTTTTTTTCTAATCTTTAATGTAGGAAAAAAAAAAAGAAAAAAAAAAGCCAATGGTTGCAGTCTGGATGCGTCAAACCACCTCCCCTCCGTCTCTCTTCTCTCTCTCTCTCTGTGGCGATTGGCAATTCACTGAGTGTCCACATGTCATCTCTTGCCCTGCTGCAGCGGCGAGCAGCGTGGCATGCTGGGAGGAGGAGGAGGAGGAGGAGGAGGAGGAGGAGGAGGGGGAGGAGGAGGAGGGGGAGGAGGGGGGGCGAGGGGGTAGTTTAAGGGAAGGAAGGAAGGCAGCGAGGGTGGGCAGGATGGATGGATGGATGGATGGATGGATGGAGGCATGTAGTCATCCATTTCCCCCCCGTTTCATTACAGCTATGTAAATGTTGCTGGGTATGTATGCATCCATGTGTGTCCCCCATCCCTCACCCCCCTCCTCACCCCCCTCACCCCCTCCCTGATATAAGACAAACGTCGTCTTGCACAGTTTCTCTCCTCCAATTTTTCACTGCCTCCTTTTATTCCTCCTCCTCCTCCTCTTCCTCCTCCTGTGTCTTTGACTTAAATCCTCACACAGCTGCAGCGGCCAAAGGAAATTTAATATCATGTCTTCTGGATGGGGAAAAAAAAAAAAAAACGAGGGTGGAGGGGGTAGAGAGGGGGGGGGGGTTAAAGGAGATGACAGGCCATGTGATCGGCACTTAATTCTATTGGATAATCGTTTTAATTAAGCCTCAGTGTGGACGAGCCTGTCTCCCAGCGTACTACAAACACATCTCCAACAGATGACGTTTGGAGAAGAGTATGACCTACATTTGTTTGAGGATCACACACTCACTCACTCTAACACACACACACACACACACACACTCACACACTCACTCACTGTGCTTTGTCTGACTACCAATAGTTAATTAGGGAAATTAAACATGTGCAGTGATCAGCAACTGCCCGTTTTGTCAAGCGACCTTTCAAGGGCACGTTCATCACCACGGCAGCAGCAGCAGCAGCAGCAGCAGATGAAACCGTCAGAGTCGAAACAAAAGAAGAACAAAAACACGCTCGTTTGCCAACAATCGCACTGTTGGAACAATCTTAACTCGAGATAACGACCGTTTTTTGTTTTTTTTTCTTTTTTAGCTGTGAACTGTTTGTGCTGAAAAAATGTGGTGGATGATGTTCTGACGTTTTTTTTATCAAAGCATCGCTGAGAAGCCACAAAAACACACAACGACGACGGAAGACAACGACAGGTGTGGAGGGAAAGTTGGGACTGACGCTGCTGATTTGTGAAATTGGGCTCTGAAGTAATAACAGCAGCTGAGGACGGGGAGAGGAAGTGAATTATGGTGTTAAAATAAACAGAGGAGCAAAGTGTGAGTTGATCTTTAACTCGGGATCAATGAGTCTGTTTAACGACACAGGTTTTGACAGGTGTGACGACGTGAACCACACACACAGGAGTGGATACGGCGCTGCTTGAAAACGACCACTTAAAGGGATAGTTCAATTTTTTGGGGGCAAATTCACCTATTGCCACAATCCCTATAGTCATAGCAGTAGGTTCAGTACCTTTAATTGTCGGTGCATGATGTTTTTAGATCAGCGGAGCAGAGACGCAAGCTGATAACGAAACGGTACTTTCGCCTTCCCCTCATCAAACTCATCGAATACACAATCTGATGCTAAAATGCTTTTGCGAAGAAGTTTCGACCTGCACATTCACCACGCTATGAGATAATCATGTACAATTATGTACTGTAATATTACGACACATGAAGCAAATACTCTGAACTACTTTTGAAATGTATCTGGAATGTAGCTCCAGCTGCATTTGCCTCGAAAACAACTTCATCTCATAATGTTATGTTATTATCTCATAGCGTGGTGAATGTGCAGGTCACAGCTTGTCCACCAGAGCGTTTTGGAGTTGTTGGATTGTGTATTTGATGAGTTTGATGAGGAAAGGGTCATATTTGCTGAGCAGCTCACGTCTCTGCCCTGCTGATCTCAAAACAAAATGCACCAATAATTAAATTAAATTATAATGAACCTACTGCTATGACTATAGGGATTATGGTTATTAGGAGAATCTACCAAAATGTTGAACTATCCCTTTAAGCTCCAGAGTCCAAGCACAGACAGTCCTGTAGCTGAAGCTTCAGTAAGACTCCATGTTGTTTGGTTGAAACAGAGTCCAGTTAAAGACCAGTGAGTCGTCCAGGCTCTGCAGAGCCTCTTAAAGCCCAACACACCTGCGGTCGCCCACACAGGTGTGTTTCCCTCTGAGGCCTGAGTGGGAGAGAGAACAGGCTCCGTACATGTATGTTACAGTTTGATGTTTCCATCCTCACCTCAGCGAGCGAACCGACCCGTGTGGGTGTTGTGTTATTAGACTGAAATAAAACATCTGGTAGAGCAACAGACAGATGAGACACCTCATGTATACGTTCCCCGCTCTACATCTGAGTCAGAGTCATTATGGGAAATATATGTCATCATTTTGTTGCCAGGATTTTAGATGAGAAGATTAAAACCACTGTTAAATAGCTGGTTAGCTCCGTTTAGCTTAGCATCAAGCCAGAATAAACAAAACCTACCACAGCAGCAACAGTAAAGATCATCTAATTAATACATCTAATCAATATTCACACCAGCATAGTGACGTGCTGCTGTGCACAAGACCGACAGTAAAAAAACAAAACATCAAAACAAACTAAAATCCATTGAAACGTTCACTTTTTCCAGCACATTGTCAGCAGTTTATCTTCTGTCAGAACGGCACTTTTGTTTGGCGCTACATTTTTCAGCCGCTGAACGACCGTATTCCTCCACAAAGGCAAACAGATGCAGCACAGTGTGTTACAACTGAGTGAATCAGGAAAAAGCTCCAGGTCGCTTCTATTAATGAGGACTGATCTGAATCTACTGAAGGTAAAAGCATGAGGACTGTATTCATGACACAAACCCAAACTATCTCTTTGATCCTCAAAAAATCTAAAGTATAAAATCGATTTATTGTGTTTCTACAGATAGTTTTCAAGTTGCTAATTGTGCGCCTATGTAGACAAATATCCGATTCCTTTTAAAGATCATGAAGGCCTAGTTTTTATAGTGTATTTATGCTGAAGAAACTAGTCGCTGATTTCGAAAGATTTCAAATGACGCCCGATCATTTTCTGCTTTGGACTTCATCTCATTTCTTCTTGTTAACGTCCACGCGCTCACATGTTCACAGTCTGAGCTCATTTCACAAGATTTAATGAAACCGCGCTGCTAATTCTCACCATTTTATTGCCTGAAGTCGACTGGAAGTGGCGCGGTGCCATCGAGGGCAAAAAGGAAAGAGAAACAAGAAACAAGAGGAAGAAGAAATGATTAGATTTTGCTGAGTGATGGATGCAGGCGTGAGAGGGGGAACCTGTGTGTGCAGGCCCGGGCCGGTGCGGTGTGTATTGGGTTTATTTCCAGGCATGCAGCGCTGCCGTGGTAACCACCACAGCGCGGTGTTGTGACTCTGTGGCCGAGCTGCCCCGGAGCGAGCGGGGTGAGGAACACTGTGGGTAAATAAAAGATTCATTTTCACAACTTGTTCATGCAGTCATCCTAAAGACCGGCACAGTGCAGGCCAGGGCCTTCCTCACCGTGGTGATGTAACGGCATGACACATTAAAAACACACACACGCACACAAACACACACAATACAATGCTGATTACGGACACACAACTGTAAGGCTTGGAGAAAATGTCACAGGAGCACCAGTGTCACACTCGCTCACATCCACACTGCTGGAAAAAAAAAAACATGCATGTGCAGCTCACATCCACATGACATCTGCACCCGTTTCCAGGTGAAAACGTGTTTGTTGTGCATGTGCATGTGCATGTGTGCATGTGCATGCGTGTGTCTTCTCCTCTCTGTGTGCATGCTGCTATGATCATGAGAGACTCCCTGTCCTGGAAAGCGATCTGAGAGAGCAAAGGGAAGCCACGCTGCTGCTCATTAAAGATTCATCCTGTTCCTTACTGCTCTCTGAAATACAGAGACATGAAGGTGAGCGGTCACATACATGCCTGCACACACACACACACACACACAAACACACACACACACACACATAGAGATGAAGAGAGGGGGAGGAGAGGAGAGAGGCAGCATGCTCGACTGGAAATTACATCATCCTCCTCAGTGGACTCAGCAGCCAGCACCTTATCCTCGCCTACATCAGGATGTAGCCACGATAACGCCGGCGACTTCATTTTGACAAATTCCCTGATTCGCCGTGATCCGCAGATAAGTGCGGCATTGTCCCTTTATCCAGGAGAGAGATCAGCAGCACCGTCAGCAGGTTCGGGGGCGCCCGTGCTCGCTTTTGTCTAAAGACGTCGGAGTCACAGTGCGTATATACATACGGCCTCAGACGTGAATAATCGAGTGTCAGCCGTTCCCAGACACCAGGTTTACATCATTTCCTGTAGGAAGCCTATTAAATCATCATCCTTCAGTTTAAGCGCCCAACTCACTCCATCACGCCGCTCCTGCGAGACATGTGAGCGATAGAACAAACAGCGTCTAAATCAATTAAAGTTAGGTCACATTCAGCATTCGCTCAAATTAAAATGAATTTTCAACAAGCAGCCGTTTGAACCTCGAAACCAAACTGGAAATGTCAGACTGCTCTTAAACTGAACCGCGTCCGTGAACTCATCATCAACCTTTTTGCATCTTCGCGTGCGTGATTGTTGGATCGGAGAGTTTCTTTTTCTTTTTCCTGCAGCCTCATTTGACGGATACAGTCTCATTACAACTGTTTGTTTTCCCAACAGCACCATTTGCTGTGACAGTGGGGTCTGCCAGGGCCTGTCGACTGCAGTAAATACTCACTCCGCAGCGCAGTAAACACGGCCATCTGAGCAGCGTCACACTGACAGGCAGCTCTGACGTCCTCAGAGACCGACCGACCGCCGGCCGCGAAGGCCAGCGTGGCGCCTGCAGGCGGAGGGGGTGGGGGTTCGCCATCGATGTGCTCGCCAAAAGATGAGCCATACGTTTACTGTGTAGAGGTAGTGGGTGATTTATACTAACAAATCATCATGCAAACACAGTGTAACACGTGTAGAAGTTCATTTCCTTTCGTTAAATTATTCTAAATGTTGGTGATCAGTCAAAAAAATCCAGATTCAGGTATTTATGCCAAAAATAGTTCAAATGCATGTTAAGTCTCTCTGTTTTAGGTTTATTAGCAGGTGAGAAAGGTTTACATCCATTCTGTGAATCCGGCAACGCCAGGATAAATGGATAAAATAATGGATATACTATGAATAGATTTGGTACATGTACTAAAATAATAATTCATAAGAAGCATCTTATTTGCATTTCATCTTGTTTATCTGCTTACTTTCTATTAATTACAACATCTTTTAGACTATTGTTGACTATTGTTGTCGTCTTGTAGTTAGAAATAATTATTGTTAGAGAACTCAGATCTGCCACATCCAAGTATGTCACAGTGAAAATGGGTAAAATAAAATGACCATTATGGTAACACTTGGATGCCTAACCCTATAACACATTATAACCATACTTATAATGAGTTATAATGCAGTTATAGCACTGTATAACTAAACACTCATAAATGATCATAATGATTTATAACAATAATACATCATAAAGCATTTTAACATGATTTATAAGGTCAAGTATTATAATAGAGTTATAATGCTCTATAATGTGTCATGCTTATTGTTATAAAGCCTTATGATGATGATAATAATAATAATAATAATAATAATAATAATAATAATAATAATAATAGTGTTTATACTGAGAGTTATACACATTTATAAGACAATTATAACAAATTATGATTATATTTATAATGCATTATCGATGTGGGCATTATCAGCAAGTTACTAACAATTGTAAAGTATTATAATACTTGACCTTATAAGTCAAGATAAAATGCTTTGTAATGTGTCGTTATGATTATTATAAAGCACTATGCATGTTTATAACTATAGTTATACAGTGCTATGACTGCATTATAACTCATAAGTATGGTTATAATGCAGGAAAGTGTTACCAAAATGACAAAGTCTTTTCAGAGCTGCAGCTTCTTCATATTAAAAACAGTTTGTAATGAGATGATTGGCTGCAACAATGGATCAGTGAAAATGTGAATTAATTGTTAAAGTCGTCTCTAAAGCTGAATTAGTGAATATTAAATAGCCTTGAAAGTGCAATAAACTGGATATATTTGTGTTTCAGACAACACACAGTATATATACTATATACACCAAAGCAGCTAAAGCAAAGGCCAGAAATACAAAGTCCTAAAAGCCAAGCTGCTCCTGTCTGAGCCCCGCGGTGCAGACGATAGGAGTAAAAACAGTCTGATTGGATCAGCTGTCCGTCTGAAGTTACAGCACCGTCTGCTTCTTGTTGCACTGAAAACAAATCAATCACACTGAATGTCAAATATCCAAAGACACCTGATATCTACACTCCCCACGGAGCTCAGCTTTGTATATATGCATTTCAAAGACCAACACACACACACACACACACACAGCCACGGCGGCGTCCTGAGCCATCTGGAGCGGATCACCTTGGTCGTCTCCGCCTGGCTCTGTAACATCGCTGTACAAGAGCATTTCCTGCCTCCTTGCCCTCTGTGTTTGCCCCGCGCTCCCTCCTCCATCTGTCAGGCTCCGACTCTGCCCTGCTGGCGTTACTGCACCTCCAGCCGTCCTCCTCTGTCCTCCACCCGGCCCCGAGCGCTGACCCACGGTCCGGCTACAGGAACCTCCGCCCCCCTCCCTCCCTCCTGGGACGCTCAGTGTGGAGGGGGGTGGGGGGGTTGGAGTTGGAGCTGTCAGCCGCCGCCGCCGCCGCTCTCCTGCCAGGTGCTAAGAGGTGGGAACGTCTCTGTCGCCTCTCGTCCCCTCAGCTCTCTCTATTTGTTTGTTTGTTTTAACGAGCCTCCGTTAACCACGGCATCACAACAGCTTTTCATTATGAGCCACACACGGAAATGCATCGTCATGACAATTAAGAGCAACAACGAGCCGCTGTGACTTGATGCGAGGAGTCACAACAATCTGAGCTCAAACTGAAACTACAAAAAATCAAAGGAACAGTTCACCTGAATCACACGCGTCCTGGACTTGTTATAGTCACACAGACAGTTTCACTTTTAACAGTCTCAAGTTTTAAAGGACAATTCCGAGCAAATTCAACTTTTCCTAACATTTTAGGTCTAAAAGAAGGAATCTGAAGATTTTCAGTTTACGGTAATGGCTGTTTACTGTACATCCCTCAAAGCTTCCCTCAAACATGCACCTTGAAGTTCATTTACTTCAAGCAAGCCGACATGTTTGTAAAACTCGATCTAATTCAAAGTCTCACGGAGTCTCGCGTGAGACCGTGCTCGGTGTGTTCAGGTCCAGTCGGAAAGCTATCATTTGAATATCAACTCCTTCCTGCTTCAAGTGTACATTTTTTTCCACAGACAGCGTCAGGTGGCGACTCAAACATGCGCCGAGAAGTTTTTTTGACTTGAAGCTGTATATCATAAAATCGTCACCCTATTAAAATAATGGCCTAAGTCATTTTTTCAAGTTTTCGGGAAAACACAAAAAACTTTGCCAAATTCAGAGGATATGATATTCATTCATCATTTCAATCAAAAAGGCCTTGACAGTGGATGACTGTTGACATACATAGAACGTTGTGTGTTAATTATGTAACATTAAAGAGTAAAGTGACTTAGGCAATTTTCCGAACATTTTCGGGTGACTTAGGCAACTTTAAACCTGGCTTAAAGTGCCCTAGCATTCCATAGTACAAACGTTAAATTAAGTTAAATTAAAGTTAAATTAACTCCTGTGTCGTATTAGGGTAAAAAATGACCTGGTTGGCATGTTTAAGAGCAGAAAAAACCTAGTAAGCAAAATTTTTTCGACTTGAAATTCGATGGCCCAGACTTCCCTCTCCCCAGACGCTTTCTCCAGCTCTTCTGGGAGGATACCAATGTGTTCCCAACCCAGCCGAGTGACATTGGGTGCGTTCGAGATGAACTGCGCCTTGCCTGGAAGGTTGGTGAGAGCAGGCGGCAGCAGCAGGGGGTGGTTACAGAAAGCTGCAGTCAAGTCGGACGGTTTCCAGCCATCGTCAATACAAACAGGAAGTCACCGAAATATTTCTTATGCAGTACTGCAAGTGTCCAAGAAATAACCAACATAGCTCTCAGAACAGAAGTTTGACTCTGTGTGAATATTTTCTAGCAGTACAACATGAGATCCATATAAGCTAGCATTATACAACAACACATAGTGTTCACAGACCTAACTAAGAACCAACCAGCTCATGATCCGGTGACTTTCCCATCATGCCTGGAGGCTTACAGGCGGTTGCAAGTCGGGAGAAAGTCGGACACAAATCTAACCGGCATGCATTGTGTGCTGGTCACTGGCGATTGATTCTGCGCAGGGCTGGATCATCTCGAACGCACCTATTGTCACTACTATGTGTCCTGGGTCTTCCTCAGGGTCTACTTCCAGGGGGGCATGGCCTTAACACCTCTATAGGGACGCGTCCAGGGGGCATCCGATACAGATGCCCCAGCCACCTCAGCTGGTTCCTCTTGATGTGGAGGAGCAGCGGTTCTACTCCGAGCTCCTCCTCGGTGACAAAGCCCCTCACCCTATCTCTAAGGGAGCACCCTGCCTACCTGCAGAGGAAACTCATTTTGGTCGCTTGTATCTGAGATCTTGTTCTTTCAGTCATGACCCAAAGTTCAGGACCATGGATGAGGGTAGGAACGTGGATGGACTGGTAAATCAAGACCTTCTTTACCACACCAGACCAATTCCACGACCGCATTGCTGCAGCCACTGCACCGACCTGCCTGTCAATCTCGCAGTCCATCCTTACTCATGAACAAGACCCCAAGATACTTAGGCCCAGTCCCATTTCTTTTCCCATAACACTAGCACTTGGTTCTGAGTGGCCTCCAAAGGGACCCCTTGACGATGAAGAGTGAAGTGTTAGAAGTTAAGATCATACCCTACGCAATGGGACACCACTTAGCATAGCCGGCGTGGTCACCTATGTGACGTGTATAGCAATGATGTAAGAGCACTTCCCCTTGCTCTTGAAAGAATGGGGTCTTTTCACAGATTCACTACTTCCTGAATTTATTGCTGCTCCTTTGTTTCCTGTCTTACATTATTGGAAAAACTGATTAATCCAGGTGTGTCTGAGTAGTCACAATGGTCAAACACACCTGGATTGATCAGTTTGTCCAATAATGTAAGAAAGCAAACAAAGGAGCAGCATTAAGTTTAGGAAATAGTGGAACTGTGCATAGAGCCCATTAGGACACACTACCCCTACTGTACATGAGAATGTGCAAAACTGAGTGCTTGGGTCAAAATCAAGTGGAAGTGGGTAAAGTGGGACAGGGCCTTAAACTCCTCCACTTGAGACAGAACCTGGAGGTTGAGAACCATAGCCTTGGACTTCGAGGTGCTGATTCTCGTCCCAGGTACTGAATCGTAATATGTATATTATAATCCATTGATCCACTGATTGATTATCAAAGGGTTTGTTGAAATCAAATGCACACAACCAGGAGGGAAGTTAGCAAAACTGCGGAGAAGTGACCAGACTTGCAGATTCACTGAATGATGCAATTTATGAATCGATAAAAGTCATAATCCATGTAATAAGTGGGATAATGAGTATATTAGATGTTACATTTACGATGTTACGTTTATTTTACTTGAAATTTTGAGTTTAAAATGTTCAATTTCAATTCAGTGAAGCACCAGTGTAGGCAGGAAGTTAAAATCACACAAGCGTTAAATTGCCTAAGTCAGACATTTTATCCTAAAGAATCGACATTTTTTGACTTAGGCCAAGAATATAATGGCCTAAGTCACCCTCTTGACATAGGCCATTGTCTTAAAGGACAAAAAAACCATGATCCTCTCAACTAAGGATTAAGATTTTTTTACCAGAGGTGGCCAGCATAATCAGGAGATGATTTAGGCCAAAAACTCATTTTTGTCAAAAAATGACTTAGGCCATTATTTTAATAGGGTGACGAAATGTCAAATGCATCTAGAATCACATTAAAATATCAGTTAACATCAATTAATTCATTTACAAGAACTGTTTACCATTGGAAAACATGTCACAGACGACTAATACACATCGTTTTTAGTTGAAAGTTACAGTTAATTAATTAAAGTCCGACACGTCTGTAATTTCTCAGAACTCACATTAATGTCAAAGGACGCCCACAAATCTAAAGGTGTAAAACAGAGACGTAAAACATCAACACCATCCTGAAACAATCAAGCTGTTGATTATTAAATCGTTGCAGATTAATCGATTCACCTCCGATGACTCCATGAAACATTATTAATCAATCATTATCACCTTTCTGCATTGAGCATCGGTGAATAATGAAGTCTGAAAACCTCCACAGTGACTGAATCTGCACAGAAACAACTTTGACTGTTTCTCTGGCTGAAGTATAAAGTTCAGCTGTGGAGGAAGTTTCCACTTTATTAGGTGTGTGTGTGCAATATAATGTAATCCAATACAACGGTTCTGCCATAAACTTCACTTTTATGATGCCAAAAAGCAGATTTTGTCGACAATATCAATCGAGTTTCAGCGCCGAGGTCATTTAGTTACTGACTTTAAAGCGTCATAATCTTTGTATCATATATTCAGAGGTGTTTTTTATTTAAAATTACAAACACCTCTCGATGTGGTTTAGTTACAAAGAGAGACATCTGTTGGATTGCATTGCTTTATATTATACAACAGGTGTGCTTTGTAAAGAGGCCACTGAAGTTTTTGGTTTGCACGAACTGACCCTTTAAAAACACGTCGACGGCTCTGAGAGAACGGGTCGGGGTTCAAGTAAAAAAAATCCATTCCACCGTCGTTATTGTTGTTATTTTCATCGTTATGATTATGAGCGGGCTGTCGTACGTTCAAGCTGGGGCAAACACTCGCCCCCGCCCCCCTCAGCCCCCCCGAGCCCCTCCCCCAGGCCGGAGATGATGCAGTGTGTTTGGGCTGCGTTCTGACACAAAGCAAATACGGTGTAATAGATTGCAAATGAACTGCACCACGGACACCACCAATTAATCAAAAGGCAGATTGCCGTACTTTTTCCGTTGCTATTGCAGGGAGAGAAAAAAAAAGAAAAAAGGAGTGAATCGCACCTCCTTAAAATGAATGGATTGTATCTGCAGTTAATTATCATTTACTACAGGGTCTCTTTGGGATGTTTCCACAGCTTAAGGATACGGGTGGTGGAGTGGAACGGAGAGGAGCTGTGCTGCTGCGATGCAGGCGGAGATCGGCCCGCCGCCGCCGCCGCCGCTATAATTACACTTTCATTGTAAGAGGATCAATTCTATGTAATCAGAGCGAAGTCTCACTGAGGATTCAAGCAGCGTCAACGTGGAAACTTCACGTTCATGAGTGGACGACGTTTGTTTGACCAACAAAAGACAAGGCGATGGTTGTTTTGACCTCTGACTTCTGAACGCTGCAGCGGCTTGAAACGCAAAGTCAAGCCTTGATTCATTGATTCATTGTTCTGTCTATAGAGGGATTACCAGCCTACGTCACAGACGTTCTACTGCGCATGTCAGCTGCAGAAAGAGAGCAGTAACAGCCGGGAGTCAATGGGATCGTGTTTTATTATGCCGTTAGTTGCACTAATTGTGGTGATAAAAAATAACAAAACTCGCAAATTTTACAGAAAACGTCAACTCGCACCCCTTTCAAGGCAAACGAGAGAGAAAACAGTACATTGTTGATTAATTTGGAGCAATATAACGTGTTGGATACGTTGGTTTGAATGGTGATGAAGCTAAATGCCCACGGGCAGCACAGCTGTGACTGCAGCCAATGAGCTGTCAAATGTTTACTACGACAGTGACTGAAGACCACGTCACATACTAATGGAAAGCAAGCTGAGATTAATTAACGGTAAGCTATATTGTTTTACATTACCGGTACATACGCAGCCATGCACGTAGCGTTACAGTTCAGGATGCAGTTGTTCCAGACGTTAGACAGGTCCGTCCTCTCCCCTCGTCTCTGACCAGGCAGCACCTCAGTCCTCACAGCCACAGAGTTTTGTAACCGTGAGTGTTTTCCTGAACATTACTGTCTGTAGGTACCGTTAGGGATGCACAGCGTTGTTTTTACCGATGACCGACGCCATGCTGCTGTGAGTGTCCCTGCCTTGTCCCGTGGCTGAGTTGCCGTCGCTGCGGTATAAACTGGTGTTGAGTCTGGAGTGTCTGCTAGCGTGTGGCTAGGCTAGCATTAGCTCATGATGTGTTACTGGCTCCGTCTGTCTGGCTCCTTTTTCGCTGTTTGTTCCTGATTTGATGCACAGCGTTGTTTCTACCGATGACCGACGCTATGCTGTGAGCGCCTGTGGCTTGTCCCGTGGCTGAGTTGCCATCGCCGTAGTTGCGGTATAAACTCGATCCTCCGTCCTGACGTTTTTTTTTTCCTGCCGTTATAAAACCTACAGTCTATGTATAAAACACACACTACATCAGTAGGTGATAAACTGTTGTAGTAGGCTGACAACATCGCTGGCTAACACCGCTTTGACTACACTAGATCCATGGAGGTAACCATGACAACCGGTTCTTTCTGCAGTCAGGCTGCGCACGCATCCTGATTTGTTGGTAAACAGGTAATCCCTCTATAGATAGAAAATGGAGAAAAGCGTCTGTTATAAGTTTCCAGAGCTCAAGGTAACACATATTCTCTTTGTGGATTAATCTGCTGATCAGTTTCTAGATTAATTTGCAATAAAATGTGAGAAAATGGTGAAAATCAAACCTTTAAGTTTTTTCAGTTTGAAAGGTCACATCTTCAAAATTTACAAATATTATATTATAATAATAAGAACAACTACAAATGAAGAAAATCCTTCTTCTAATTGACCAACTAATCCGTGCAGCTCATCAGTTCATGACCTCACATGACACTGCAGCAGCAAATCTTCATAGTTACGGAGCTGAAGTTGCCATTTTGTTCCTGTTGATCAACTAATTTATTAATGAACGATCAAGTTCAGTTTTAGTTTATTTAGTTCAGTTATTTCAATTTCATGTAACCACTGAAATGGCAGCGATTTACATGTTTGGGATTGAGTCTAAAAACTGTCACATGGGTGGAGCTCATGCAAAACGTATACATAATGTAGAATGAAACAGAATACGCACATGTCAATATGTTATCATTAGATATTTTCTGAACTTCTGAACTCCACGATGCATTAAACATCCTGCACACTCGAGAAACGCCTCGGAGGCATCTGTAGCTCGCTACTTAAATGTTCATAGAAACTTTTCCAATCCCTCTGCAGCATTAGTCACGTCGTTTCAGTCTGTCTCTCTCATTTCTACGTTTCCACATGATCACAGTTTCTGCCCAAACATGGCGGCTTAATACACAGCCTGGACCTGAACATGTGTTTTTTTAATAACAGCGTCTCCTCCTGCGCCAGAATCCGGTTTCTGATTCTAAAATGTAAAATGTGTCGAGTCACAGGAGCCAGGCAGACAGACAGACGACATGAAAACGCTGGTGTTGCCTGCAGGATCATGCTGTGGTACGCTTACGCAAAGACCGGTCCAGGGTATGTTTCGTATTGATTTGTTCTCTGGTCATGTAGGATAAAGATAGACCCCACCCAACAGGACCCACTGCAGCTAAAAATACCAGAGCCACAGACGCACACACATACATGCACTCCTGCCGGCGGTGATGATGATGATGATGATGATGATGATGATGACGACGTGTCGGGGGTCAGAGGGGATGATTATTATGCAATAACTGAGACACTGCTCCTCTTTGACGCATGTCCCAACTTTAATGCTTGTTCTTTTATTTTATTTTTTCTAATTTACAGCCGAGGCTCTTACTCTCTGGATTATGTGGATGGACGGAGGGAGGGAGGGAGAGAAGAGGGGGGGAGGGTGGAGGGGGGGTTTCTCCACACTGAGCGGGTGACAGCGTTTATGGGAGAGTGCCACCGAAGTTTACAGCCCCTCTCCCATCGATCAAAGCCATCTGTGCCATTAATCATACACTAAACCAATTACCGTGCCATCGCTAGCCCTCTGCTGTCCATCTCATCTCAGAGACTCCGTCAGGACGACGGCCCGACGCTGCGACCGAGATGGGACTATTAATATACAAGAGGGAGGGGATCGTAATGGTGTCTCTCCAAGAGCGGACTTTAAACCGAGTTTGATGTAACTCATGATGTAATGTTTGTCTGATCTGAAAGGATCAGATCCGGCTGCTCGGCCTGAGGTCGTTCAATAATACAACTGATGCTGGTGATTAATGCTTTTCAGTCCAACAGCAAAGGTTTCTCTGGCCTTTTAAAGGGATAGTTCAACATTTCGAAAATTGGCCCATTGCCATAATCCCTATAGTCACAGCAGTAGGTTCGTTACCTTTAATTGTTGGTGCAAGCTATTTTTAGAACGGCGGACCAGAGCCGTGAGCTGCTCAGAGCTACGCTACGGAGGCTCATTATGGGATTTCTTGGTTTGGTTGGTTTTAGAGGTAAATTCATGCAAAACTGCTGATGAGCGTTCCCATCTGGGGCAGTTTTTCAGCAGGCAGTTTCTGTATTTCCCTCTACAACAACTCTGTGTGGTAACGTTGTGTTATTATTAGAGCTGTGTTGTGTCTGCGCTTCAAATTTCAAGAATCGCGCTATCTCGATTCGTTTCTTATGAAAACAGAAATGACCTAACGGAAAACCATTTTAGAAACCAGGAGATAAAAACAAAGCGCACAAAACGGCTTCAATTTTTGAGAAGACGAATCTTGGCAAAAATGATTCGAGCTGCTCCTCACGTTGATCCGATTCTTGCCCAAAGATCCAGGGTTAAAAAGTGTCATTATGGCATTAAGAATTCTTCCACCAGCGAAATCAGCTGCTCCTCCAAAGTGCTTCAGTCCACACAGCCATGGTTTCCAATAAATTTCAAAAATGCAGCAAAATGTTGATCCTCTTCTTCTCCATGTGTTTTTTTCAGTGTTTGTTTACTAGCATCACTGACAAAACACTATAACCAGTGCTTTCAATGTAATTTGATGAGTTTGAACAAAAATATTCAGTCATAAAGTGCTGGTAACTGAAAATAGTGGCAATAAAGTAACCAAACTATCAAATGTTTCCTCTAGGATTTTTATTGAACTATGCCTTTAAAAAAAGTGACTTCTCTTTTCTATTAACGTCAGTATATTTTGCTCATACAATTCCTCCCTTTTTTAAACCGACTATGCCTGGATGTCATTTCCACAGTGACAGTTTTGAACCTACATCAGTGTCTGTTCGGAGGCCACTGTCAGGAGCAAACCTGCCAAGATGTGACTTCAGATACAGGGACAAATGTCAGCCGAGGTTTCTGTAAAACGGTTTGGGGAGTTTAGAGTTGTATTTTTTTTAAAAAGGTGTCTTGGACAGGTGTCACGGACTTGCACGAAAAACAAGTTAAACAGACGATGCCTCGAAAGTGAAGCAGCACAGGTCAAGAAACGTCAATCCTACATTGCAAACAAGCAAACTTTCATTTTGTTGACATTCTTGAGGATGCTGTTGTCATGTCTGAATCAACTTTATTGGAACTGTCACCGATTACGAGTTCACATTGTGGCTGTTTGGTTGATCCGAACGGCGTTAAAGGTTCTGACCGTGCAGAATGGCTGATTACAGGCTTATACAACATTAATATATATATTAAAAAACAGCACAGTAGTGTTTGCCTGGTGTAATGTGCTTTGCCATAGCAGCGCTGCTATCGAAGCCACGTACAGTTACAGACCTGAGGCTGCACTCACACACAATCAATAAACTCTACACTGATATCCTGGTAGCAGAGTGTGTTTGCTGTAACTGAAGCATTATAACAAATGGCAGCCTCAACAGCAACACAACCCAAGGCCACGGACGGTCCAAGCACTGTTCTTAGACTGTCTGTAGGCTGGACTCGGCCCTAATCCGCTACCGTCTGGCCCTGTAATTTGGCCTTTGTGGGCAGTCAGTGGAGAGAAGGTGGAGGAGGAGGCCAATAAAACCGGTTTGCGTCGGGCAGCGGCTGTCTGCGGTCTCTCTCAGAGGAGCGCCAATGAAAGGCAGAGCGAGGAGGGCAAAATGAATCCCATCCATCGCCGGCTGCGGGGCAGAGTGACAGTGCAGTGCAATAGAGCTCAGTCACTTTACACAGCGATGTTATCAGATGAAGGGCGAGGCAGTGACACCAAGCTAACGGAGGAGGAGGAGGAGGAGGTTCAGCTCCAACAAGTGGCTCCTGAATACACTTTTCCATGCACGCTACTCTCAACTCGCTTAAACTGTAATCTGGCCCATGCAGCTGGATGTACAGTGGATCGGTGTCATAATACAGTGTAATGCCACTTTAGAGCCGGGACATTAGCCTGGGTGGGCATACTCCAGCTGGGTAATCCTTATCTGATTGGACTATGAGACTAATCCTGCTCTTCTCTGCCGCTCTGCTCCGCTATCTGCTTTTATCTCATCCCGCCTCTCCGCTACATACACACCACACTCACAAACATTGCCATTCACACATGTTTAAGCGCACATATTATTATGCACACACAACATAGCCTATACTCCCACGTGTGTTTGCGGTTGCATGGATGTACACTACATTGATACTCCCACGACGTGCTCATACATAAAATCATGAGGCAGGACGCGTGAACTGTGATCTGCGGTGATTGACAAGAGCTGTGGGAGGCCACGCCGGAGTGCACGGCACGCCACGGTCGCCATTTTAGTTAAAAAAAGAAAGTACATGTTTCTAAATAATCTGCGTTGGGTGTTGGAACATGCTAAAAAAAAACTGGAAACCACAGAGTAAAGGAAAAGGAAGCAAATAAGTGTTTTGTCGACTTGTAAAAAAGGAGGAAAATTCTTCATCTATTATTGATGGTTTTTCTTAAAGGGATAGTTCACCCAAAAATTCAAATTGCACTCATTATCTACTCACCCTCATGTCGACTAAGGGCTTGGCCGTCCAATTTGGACAAACCAGGGTCCGTCCTTGACTTCCGCTACAAAACAAGCTTGAATTATAGACTTACTTAATTTTTTGGTGGAACAATTTCACATTTTGGGGCTTCAATACAAGAGGGACATTACATACGAGCAGCATGGAGGCATTTGGATGTTTTTTGGTGTGTCCTTTTGTTACGAGGAAAAGTGGTATCCATTTGCAACCATTATATGTTTATGTTTATTTGCACAATTATAAGGACAACAATAAAAACAAATAACAAAATAAAGAAAATACATGTGCGGGTGAGGTAGAAACCCATTACGGGCTTATGTTTAAACCTCACCTATAAAAATAATTGCACAAATACCAAAGCATAACAAAACAAAACAAAACAAAAACTTAATATATCTTAATAAACATTAAAAACAAAAACTACAAAATAAAATGAGAAAAAAATATAAATATATATATAAATCATACATATATAGACACAATTAATGATTATATGGACATGCACTGACTGCATAACTCTGAAACTTCTCCCAGCCTTCAGTCGACATGAGAGTAGATAATGAGTGCAATTTGAATTATGGGTGAACTATCCCTTTAAGGTCATAATAACCACTGCATGCAACAAAATCCCTGGGGTTTTACTGAAAAACAAATCTCTCTTAACACTGTCCTCTAACTGAGAGGAGCTGCGAGTTAAAAGATAAAAATGCAAATATGTTCGTCCATGTGCCTCCGAGTTCATCCAGAAAAGCTTTATGGGCATTTGGAGGATTTTTTTTTTTGCCCTGAGTTTTACCTCTCAGGCTGCGTTGAGGCAATCCTTGAGCATCTCATTGTCCGATGCTTATTGGGGCTTATTCAACCTCATCACTCATCTTGGCCCTCGCTAATCCTTCAGTTTATGTAACTATAAATAAGAGCAAGGACAGAACTGTTCACACAATCGCTGCAACACTGACGGACGAGCGGGAAAAGTACAGCAACTATTGTCATCATAAAATCTTCTAGCGCCGAAATGATTGGTCACAACAGAAAATCGTGTTGTTTATTTATTTCTTCATTGTGTTGTTGTTGTTCAGACAAAACAACCAATTTGAAGACTTAATGACTCCGGCTTTAGGACGCTTCACAATAATAGTCAGATATTTATAGAGAGGAAAAGTTAAAGGCAGATTAATAATGAGACTAATCGTAACACGCAGGCCAGACTTTCTGCACAGAAGAGGCTCTCTACACTGAATATTTTAGTTTCTGTCTTCATCTGTGATTTGTGAGGAGCAACAAGAGCGAGCACACGGCCTCAGCACACGACGCTTCATATAACAAGTAACAAAAGAGCAAACATCAGACACCGTGGTGGCCGTCCTCCATCACCGGATCCACCGTTTCTCTCCCACACATCCTCCCCGACTCCGAGTCTCTCATCCTATAACCACGCTGGAGCCTGAGGGCGGCGCTGTAATGAAGATGAATGCCTCAGATTAGCAGCAAACGCAGCTTGCTACACCTGGCTGAGAGCATACGGGGTGGAGGGATGAGGCTGTGTGGCGGTGGCGGCGGCGGCTTTTAGAGACGACGTCCCAGATAGGACGGAGGAGCTACGGCCTCCAGGGGCCAATTCATCAGCAACACACACACGTTGTTCTGTGCCCACTGTTCATGTCTCATCCCTCTGTGTGCACCCACACTGTCTGCAGCCACATCTGTGTTTGTGGAGCCACACTCGCTGAACTTTAATACAGTTTTAAAGTCTCTGCTGCTTCGAACCGTCTCGTTAAACATCCACAAATCTTCATATCGAAGTTGGAACCGGTGCATTGACAGATTAAATCGACTAGTTACTGTGAAGCCTGAGACGACACAAACGGACATGCATCAGGACATCGACACGCCGAGTGATTGTTCTGGTTAAAACTGTCCAATAAAAATCATCTGTGGTTATTAGAACCAGTCAGATCCCAGGACAAGCGATCCGTCCCCAGAGACGCTTTCAGAGAGGCACGGTTTGCCCCAAACTGCCCCAGATGACCTTTCAGTGCATTTATAACCGCTGCATGTGCTGGAATTTATCTGTTTATTATAAGAAAAAGTCGTATTACTGAAACAATCAGATTTTACTGTAACTGAGGTGATCGTACGACCAGCAAATGAGGAGCTAGGAGCTGAACTGTATGTCCATGAATTGATTACATCGAGCATCAGCAACCGTTTTCATAATGGACTACGAGTTCAGTTGATTTTGCGCTAGAATATCTGGTTTCTATTTATTTTCTTTGTCCATTTTAACGTTAAACTGGCCACCTTTGAGTTTCAGAGAGCTGTCAGTGATGTGGAGGACTCGGATATAAGAGCTCTCAACGGATACGTCACAAAGGATCTAAAACCTTGTTAAAATGAATGTTTACATGGACTTGAGTTTCCCAGTTTGAGCCACATCCTGGTTATGATCATATCCAGGTTTACATCCCTGTCTACATGATAAACACCAATATCCCAGTGTCTGATCATTGCATATTTGCAAAGGTGCCTGTGATGTTTACTTTTTACAACACAACACAAACGGCTGCAATTTCCTTGTTTCTGAAATCAAGATTTGACGTCTACCTACTTTAACCAGGACACTCAAGTCCATGTGAACACACTCAGTGTCTTCAAGCTTCAAGCAAGACCTGCCATTTTCAAATAGCCGATAGATTAATCAATAAAGAAGAGAATCCTTGCAGCCATCCCTAATCGGTAAACTGTAGATACACAGTCTACTTTGCTTTCCCATGCAGGTGTGAGAGGACTGTGAGCGGAGCCGAGCCCGAGGTCGAGGTGTTTGTTGTAGCGCCCGCCGCCGCCGCTGTGGCTATTCCCATTTTGCCTTTTCACAGGTTCCTCATCTCTCCTGTAGCTGGTTATACAAACACAAACCGTCACCCACCTGTGTCCACTCAGCGAGCAGGATGTGTGGGCCTTCGCTGCCAAACACACAGTCTGTCTTTCTGTGCTGCGAAAAAAAAAAAAAGAAAAAAAAAAAGGGAAAGGACGGAGCAGCTACTTCAACCATTTGCAGCCTGATCGCCAGCAAGGCTTCATTTAAGCAGAGCTGGGAGGAGGAGGGGGGGTTGGGGGGGTGAATGCTAGTCATCTTGGCACTTTGAATTAATTGAGCTGAGCTGCAAACTGAAGCCTAATTACCATCTGAAATGTTAAACTTGATATCACTCCTCCTGACTGTGCTGCTGAAACAAGGCCGGTTGCAGCGAGCAGCCGGCTTATCGCTGCTGCCTCTCCACAGCTGCATCCGCTCGCCACTTTGCTATTTTTCCAATTTCCCCCCCTCACAATTTTTTTGGGGGGGTTTAAAATGTGCAAACTACCTATAATTAAATGTACTTGTTTTTTCTTTTTTCTTTTGAAGACCTAATTTCCTGAGCAGGAAGTCGTTTGAATTAGAATTTAAATGAATCTGACGCCGGTATAAGTAAGTAAAGGCTATGGCCCCCCACTTCTGTGCTGGGGATCATTCATGAATCACAAACGACAAATGTGGGTTTATATTCTGTCATTTTGATCCCAAAGAGCCTCATTGTGTCGATACAAAAGCAACACACACACACACTGAGACGAAGAGTGTGATGATTTGATCTCATCTTGACTCTGTGCTGTTTTGTTTGCCAATTAAATAACGGCCTGGCGGGGGGAAAGGCCACTCACTGCCACCATTACACTCCAGCTGTGATTAATCCTATGTGCATTAATGTAATTATTGTATAGGGATGGAGCCATGTGTCAGCAGCATCCAGTGTTAGGCTATCTCTGTTTTTTACTATAGGGAAGGTTGACTGAGCTGTTTTTTCAAGCACACTCACATCTGGAGTACCCACAGTTTTCTGCTGTCGACACCTGAGCAGCTTCTCAGGAACAGATGAGGTGTAAACACTGTGATCAGAGGTGGAGCGAAAAAAGAAGAAAAAAAAACAACACACACACAAAATAAAAACAAATGCAAATGGGATATCTGAATCTCAGTATTAACACTCAAACCTTTGTTCCTACGCCGAACTCCCACTTTTTTCTCTCATTTAACAATTCAGTAAATGACCTGCGGTTCTGTGGCGTTTTGATCCAACGCACATCAGTTAGCCTCTAGTTCCACCAGGGCAGAAGGTCTACACAGTTTTACAGTATCGGTTCTTTAGTATTTCTAGTTTTAATATTACGTCCTATTTTACATTTCAACAGGAGATTTTTGTTAATTTCTGTCAGAGTGAAGTTGAAGTTTGATGAGAAAACCTTAGCCACTGTTACAGGACATGTTGTAAGAAACAAAATAAAGGTTCAAGTATAGTTGACACATTATCTAAAGAAGTGAGGGACCCAGTCTTCAATAAAAACAAAATCACAGACGGTTTCTGGCTACGCTTGAAATCCCAAAAGGCACTCGATCGATCTCTGCAAACGCAGGTGCAAAAAAAGTCCCGGGACGAGGGACAAATGAGGGAAATATCTTTGAATCTGCACTGAGCACAGGTGCACATTAACCCTAGATTGTTTCATACCAGCCACAAAAACTGCAGATGTACATTTTTATCAGTGACCTCTGCTTTATAAAACACAGTATTTTACTTCATATTGAACCTTTTTTGGATTGTCACCTCTTTCGAATCACGTTGTGGCTCCTCCAGTGAAACTTCTCACATGGTTTCATCCTAATAATGTTAGAAACCCAAAGTAGAGATATTACCTTATATTGGACAAGAACTGATAAAAATCCTTTGACATGACGGTGTTACATGTGTACAGGAGGAGTCTGTGATCAAACCACCAACCTCACTATTAACAGACAACCTGCTCCGCCTGCTGAGTCACAGCTGCTCCCCTAAAATCGAGCCAGACATCAGTGTTTAAACACAAAGAGGCGTTCGAGAACTTTGCCCAAACACATCAAAGACCTGATCAAAGAATCGGTAAACAAGACTGAGAATCTGACCGAGCGCTCGGAGCCAACTCCGGGTGTTGGACGGATATCGACAAGGACACAGCAAAGTATTGAGGTTTGATACAAGGTCCCACTCAAAGGAAGAGACTGTCCTCTAAACAAAAGAACCAGGCTTTGGCACAAGATGCCACAGCTTTGTTCACTGTTTCCTGCAGTTAAAGTTGAACCAACGTCCTCAAACCTTGAACAAGTCATAACTTCAACCCAAAACCGTGATCCTGGTCTTACGTAGACCTAATCCACATAATCCATTGTTGGCCACATAGAAGCAGTGTAATGGACCATTAAAACCTTGAAGTTGATTTGACAGACGCAATAAGTTCTTTGTTTATGCATCAAGTAGCTACAGACCACCATGACCTTTCATTTGGAGCCATGTTTGTGTTCACCTGAAGAATTTTAAGTCCAATATTTCCTCTGTTTTAGCTCCATCTTTGATTTCTACCAACTCCTTAGGGAAGGATCAGGCTCTTTGGCTACTAAAATTATCCACTATGATCACAAGCTGCTCTTTAACTGCTGTTTGGTGTTGAGCAGACATGTCTTCTACATGTCTGTTGACTGATTTTGTGTCAAAATGGTGCACAGACAAAGTCATGAAACTACAGTAACTACTAACGTGTGCATGGGTCAAAAAACTTGACATGTTGACAATGGTTTGCAGGCTGGTGTAATCCCACCACAGCACGTTGTGTGATAGTAAATATATAGATTATAGCCGTCTTAAATTAAGACTTAAGACTTGCGACTTCAAACCGGTTATTAATCTTTGAACAGAAGGTGCAGAGTCTGGCTGCTTATCACAGGAGCCAGAGGAGCATGAAGTCAGACACTGTGGCCTTTGAGGATCTCACAGCTAAGAAGATGAGCAGATTTGTAACGCTCTGCGCCCTCACAAGGTTACAGCGCCTCACTCCCAAGTCAGCACCCAATGCCTCCACTGGGGCATGACAGGAAACACGCCGCCTCCGTCTGACAGGACAGACTCCGGAGGATGTCTCAGAAAACCTGCATGCACTCAGGAGGACGTGAGTGAGCCGCGTACCGAGTCGAGACGGGTCAAAGGTTTCGTGCCGAGCAGCCCTGCTATCATCAAGATTGTCTGGCAGGTCAAAGAGAAAGAGCTGTATCTGTGCTGTCATAGCTTCTCTTGGGGGTCTTCATTATTAAAATAAATATCCTGTCCAACCTGCTGGCACGGTGTTGAGGGAAGATCCCCTGCAGTTTTCCTTAATTAGGGTTAGACCAGAGTATGGGTTTGCCAGTATATCAGACTGATATATGATGAAGGCACCACCCCAACTACAGCTTGTGAATACAATATTATTTCATTATTTAAACTCTTATGTCTGGACAGAGAAACCGTGCCTGCAGCAGCTCAACACCCTAATAGAGCGGCTAAAGTCTGGACAGTCTAAATCAGCAATACTCATCATACAAAAGAGTGATGTCGCTCTGACATGGAAAAAACAACAGAGCTGTTTCCAAAAAGAATGAAGCAATAAACGCGACTTCCTGTAGCAGAACGAACTAGGAAATAAAGCAAAAGTAATAACCCTGGTGACACCTCAGATTTATCCTGCAACCCCTTAGGGATGATGCCAAAAAAAGAAAAGAAAAAGAAACTATGTGTTTCTGGAAATTTACGGGTGTGAATGCAATAAGCTCATGTCAGCACTGGTTGCTACTCTGGCCATAAAACATCCATTTTCGTCTCACTCTGTTGTGCATCTCATATGTGGAAACACAGGCATTAATGACCTGTAATAGCAGGGGGGAAAAAGTGCAGAATGGCTGGAAATTCAGTCATAAAACGTGAGCAACAACACAGCTCCACAACCCCACAGATGACACCACGCTGGGAAACTTTGTTGAGCACCAGAGCAGCAGAGTTTTTTTTTTGTGTTTTTTTTTCCTCTTACCTTCCAAGCAGCACGTCCTCCACAGGCCCGAGTGGGTCATCACCTCCTCGTTCTTCTTGCTGGTCTCGTTCTCGCTCATGGACTTGGTCTTGCAGACGCCGCGGGAGTACAGCCAGTAGTCTGTGCCGACCGCGATGGTCATGAGGCTGAAGGCCGCGAAGGCTCCCACCGTGGTCAGCAGCATCTGGACTCCGCGGTCGAACAGACCCATGTTTCCGCATTCCATGAAAGGGGGACCCCCTTTCCTCTTGATGTACAGGAAGTAAATATTTGAAAATTTTCGGGACCAAACCAAACCGAAAAAGCGGGATATACTCGAGCGGAAGGAGAGGGAAGGAGGCGGAGGATGCGGTAGGAACCTTATGGTTGCGTTTGGGTGAGGACCACAACAAGAGAAAAATTGAGACGGGTTTTTTTGGTGAGGAGAGAGGAAGAGGCACGAGTGTCTCTTCCTCTCTGGTTGTTCTTACTTTTTTACAGCCCAATGAGATGAAGAATCGGGTTATGCAGAGGGTGATAGCTCCTCAACAGGCCTGCAGCTGCAGATGTAGCCACAGCACTACAGCCACTTGCAGCAAAACGTGAAAAATAAAGCTACAAATGAGAATAATAACACTGAGCTATAAAGGATTTATTATGTCCTAAAAAACCTAGGATGGCAGAGCTGAGCCTAAAAACGGACGTGAAATAAACCAAAACTGAGGTTTATTCTCCACAGAGCTGCAAAAAGCAACCTGTTTCTGGACTTGTAAAGGTTACAGCAAGAGCTAAATTAACATGAGCTCAAATGGAGCAAAGAGATGGTTGGGGGGCTGGAGGAGGGGGGGTTGGTGTAAGAGTAATGGCAGGCTTACAGTACAACAGTTCAATATGTCTGTTACAATGAGTTACAGTTACTTTAGTCAGAGGCTATAACATTACTAGTAAGAAATGAGAATTATAGCTATATCCTAAAGGCTATTGTTGTTAATATTATTATTCTAATGGTTTGTGTTAGTCAAATATAGGGATAAAGCAAGGAGATAATGATAATAAACTGGGAAGGGAAACGGAGGACAGCGGGGAAATCTATCATATTAGAGGGAACAGAAGAGAGTAAACAAATGGACGGATTCAAGTCCTGTCCAATCCCCGGAGTGTTTTATAACGACCTATTGTGACGGTTTAAGGGAAAAATATTAACGCTGGCTTCTCACAAATCAACCCGATGGCATGAGAAAATCAAGGCTCAACGAATAGATTAATTAATTAGCAGGCTTTTTAAAGAAGCACACACAGAAACAAGAAAGATAGAAACCGATAAAAACCTAGTAATAAAAAAAAAAAAAATCCAAACAAAAACAAATGAAATTAACCGCTCAGATTTTCCTTTTTCCTAAAATTTTGATCCCCAGTTTCCATATGTAGCCCTATAGCTCTGGGTAGGTTTCCGCCGAAAATGTGGGTCTGCGGTCAGTGGAGGTTCGGTCGTCGACGATCCGGAGAGAGCGGGGAGCATCCAGCAAGGCAAGCCGACCATCACTCGACATAGAGCCGGCAGGAGGAGGACGAGGAGTCGGTGTGGGCGCCGCCGTCGCAGCCGCTGCAGCCGAGGATGCTTGTTCTTCCGTGGATGGAGGAGGAGGAAGCTGCTGCTGCTGTTGCTGCTGCTGCTGCTGCTGCTGCTGCTTGGATATCCAAATTCACCGTGGCAGTATCACACCCAGGACGGTCCCGTTTGTTTAGCCCTTGCGCCATGTAATAGGAAGAAAAATAAATTCTGATGAATGTTGCAATCCTCCAGTTTTTCCCCTCCTCCTCCTCCTCCTCTTCTTCTTCTGCTTCTTCTTCTTCTGATGCTGCCGCTGCTGCTGCTGCTGCTTCTTTCTCTCCTTGCGCTCTCGGCTGCAGGTTTGGCCGCTTTGCAGGAAGGGAGAGAAAAAAAAAGATATTACACAATCAGGACTTGCACAGTTGCACAGATCCACAGACAGACAGAGCTGGTGTTGTCACGATGTCAGTGTCAGCGGCGGTTTGTATTCAAGACATTCAGGTTGGCCGCTCTGCTTCTCTCTCTTTTTTTTCCCCCTCCGGATAATGTCAGTGTAAAGAAGCTGCTCTTAATTCTGCAGGCAAGTTTATCTTCTTCTTCTTCCTCCTCTTCTTCTTCTTACCGGCGACGTTTTAAAAGGCCCACGGTGGATGTGTGTTCGTGTGTGTGTGTGCTCCGCGCTGCAGCAATGGAGGCTCGTTGCTGGAAAGATATTAAAGATTTTTTAATTCCGTTTCTGTGAGTGGAGGGGGCGGAAGGAGGGGGTGTTGCGATGGTGGACTCTCTCTCTCTCTTTCTCTCCCTCTGTCTCTGTCTCTCTCACCTTCGCTGTCTCACTCGTTCTTCATAGATGGAGGATTACTGAATTGCATTTGTGCACACAGGCTTGAGATTTATGCATTTATGGCTTATTATTGTCCGATCCAATTGTTGCAGCAGCCTCTCGATCGCTGCTCTCTCTCTCTGTCCCCTGGAGTAATCTCACTGATTGTCCGACCTGGGGCTTCACCTCTCTCTCTACCTCTCTTGTAATCAATAGCTGCGATTTGAGGATGCATCTTGCAGCTTTAAAGGCAGATATGGTGTCATCATCATCATGCTCCGATTAAATGTTATGAATGACACTCGATCGGCAGCACCGGGGAAGAGGCTCACTAGACTGATTACGGTATGAATAACAACAACAACCAGGGCACAATGTTGAGTTCATCTATTAAAATAAAGAATAAAAAAAAGACTCCTGTGTAATTAGCGTGTCTGTGCATGTGTGTTTCTGTGTGTGGTGCTGAAAGGACAGCTCCCTCCAGCTCTGCTGCTCTGCCGATGTGGAGTTTGTCGCCCCCTGCTGTTCACATGTCTTCATCACAACTAATAAAACAGTCAAGCCAACCTTTGCCCCCCTTTCCTGATTATTACTTCACAACAGTGTTGAAAGAAGAAGGAATGTCCAACAGCCTGCAGTATAAATCAGTCGGTAAACAATTATAGTCATCGTTTAAAAGGTTATTTTCCCCTGCACCTGATCATTTCATAACATGCTTTCAATAAATGCAGGTAAACTCTAAAGTGCACATGTACCCGAGGCTTTAGCCAGCACCTTGAAGAGTAAATATTGTTATCTGTACACACCAGACTAGCATGTAAACACTGTCTGGATAAACTGAAGGGAAAAAAAAGCTTAACTTTTTTATGCACCCACCAAAAAATAAAAAATGAATGTTACTTTTCTCCAGTTGTTAAGATTACAGTCACATCATGGTCTCCTTTGAAATGTTGACTCCAGTCAGAATGGCTATACTGAGCCAGTTACATGCACAAACATTGTAAAAAAAATTGAAAGAAAAAAAGTTTGTTTTCTTCACCATAAGTCTGGATCAACTGTGTCAACAGCGGCATGAAGATATGAGAAGATCAGGAGACGTGGATCTTTCAAACAATCTATAAATTGTCCTGAAGTAGCACGAGAAGGTCAGAGTCTTATAATTTGATCAATTCAGGCTTCACTGCAGTATGTTCACTTCAGACAAACTCTGGAAACTCTGAAATGAATCGGATGAATGACTGCAGCTGGAAAAACATATTTCAGTGATCACCTGACTATCACAAGTGGCAGTATTAATACCACAAGAACAAGTCCTGGATCCATATCTGCAACATCATACAAAGAGCTCTGTACAGGAAAAATAATTGCCACTTTGACTGTTTATCTATTGTGCATTATATCGTTAGATTATCTAAATGTATGAACAGTATAGACACAAATCAGCTTTATTAATTAACTAGAATGTATTATTGAATTGTTAAATTAACATTATAGTGGAATACAAGCTATCTGATTTAAAAAAGGTACAGCCTGTAATGCAAAAATGAAAACCGAGTTATTAAATTTCTATTAAGCTACTAGCCGTAATGAACAACATCATATAAAACCTAAACAGACTACTAGAGGCGGTCTGTTTCGTTTCACTGTAAGCTGCTGAAACAACTGCTTGAAATGACTTTACGCCTTTATGACCAGGAGCACCACACAGGAAACAGCACAGGTACAAACAGAACTTATGTGTTCATTAAGACACCACGCCTCTATGGGACTGTAAAATTCAGATTGTCATTGTCCAGTTTCGCCTGCATCAGCGTTACATTTTGCAGTTTTTTTGGGCCAAGACCCCGTTTTCAGTTCTGACAATGAGAATAAAAGAAATGTCGTTGAGCTGCTCATATAACAGTACAGCGTCAGAGAGAACAGAGAGTGCCTGTGCAGGTTGGACATCTCCTTGTGAAAAACGTCATCATCATGTTTCTGCCGGGCCTCAGGGCCTCATGTCAGATACTCAGACGTGTTGTTTGTACGGCTGATTTCTGCTGCTCTGAGTTCAGCATTTATCATCCCTGAGATGCAGATCAGCAGCATGTTGAAGCGTGTCAAGCACTTATTCTCATTGTTTACATTTTCTATGCATTTTTTTTATTTGTAAAACATTTCCTGTAAAATATGTCAATATTATTGACATTCAAAAGTCATTATAATGCAACAGATAATAAGTACTTTTCCTAAATTACTCTTCAGTAGATTTCTATATAACAAAAAGCATCAGACTGTGATTTCTTTTCAATGTGAAGTATTGTTTTAAATAGTAAGAATCACATTAATATCAATGTAGTAAAGTAAAAAGTTTCCCAGGGAGACTGCGGGGACAGTAAAACGCCAAGTCTTAAAGTTCAGTTTTTGTTTATCAGCATATTTACGGTGCAGTTTGCTCTTCATACATTGATGGTACACGGGGGTTAAAGTGAACTGCATCCACCCAGAACAGCACCGACACCTTTGATTAAAAAGTCCATAAATCTGAGAATTTAAGCAGATTGAGACAGAGTACCCAAAGATCATTACACGAGGCAACACCCCGCTGATCCAAGAACATATAAAAAGCTCCCAGTCATAAATTTATGAGGTTATTATAAGATCAGCTCTACCAAGACACAGAAGAGGAAAAGTAGGCTACTTAATCTCTCTCTCTGTAGGCTACTATCACATATGAACTACAAGAGAACAATATAGACACTGCCTTTTGTTGTTGTGTGGTCCTAAAGTTGTAAAATTTAAAAATTCTAGGATAAACCTTTATGTTTCACACAATGGCTGCATGTAAAAAACACATTTCCAGGAGCGGGAGGTAACAAACTCTGTGATTCTGTTAACTCGCAGACTAGTATTTACAGATGAACAATCAATTATAGTGTATTAATTATCTCAATCAAGATCTTGGTAACATCAAAACAAAATGCTTCCCTCTTTTTGTCCTTTGCACCCTTACTGGCATGAAATTTCCACCCATGTTTGATGTATTTTTTTCCGATTTACTTGAGAAAAAGTAGTGTAAAATTTTGTGCAAGAGCTGATCCACGTCTACTGTATGTCTGCCTTTACTTGATGTGCCACCAAGGCTACAGTACACAGTTCATTTTATCACTGCAGCCATAACTGTTCAGTTTGTTCGACTTGGTTCAAGAACAAAGTAGTATTTCGGAGGATTTGGGACTCACTAGTCTAACATTTAAAAACATAAATGTGGTGATCAGTCAGTTGTTTAAACAACTGCTTGAAATGACTTGTCATTGTCAGTTATTCCTCTATATACGGTGAACTAGGCATACTAACTAGCTACACAACCCAAACCCAGAGGTTAAAAGATAAACCACTACCATGACGTCACCCAGACGTTATGAAAACAAGTTTTCCCGCCCGTCGCCATCTTGGCATCTCTTGGTCAACTCTTTCAGGGAACCAATCGCAAACAAACAACATGAACATTCCCGTTTGCATCGACAGCACAGTCACTATGTAGCCGGCTAATTAGCTGGTTGGAGAGCTAAGCTAACAAGCCGGGTGAGTTGAGCGCAGATATTTTTTCATACTTTTGAATTTGTGTGTAATGTAGGATTTCACTCACCTCAGAAAGCAGGAGCAAGGACTGTTTTTACGTTTGCTTGTCTTGTTAATCACAGAAGCCATACTAGCTAACGTTACTGTCCGGTAAACACGTTAGCATCCTAACAACAACAGAAGCGACCAACTTCTTTTTATTTTACGGCGGTTGGCATCCAGCTTTTAGCCTACTGACAAAAGCGACCAACAGGTAAGTGGACGTTATTTCAGTTGACGTGACCTGACGTCGTGCGACCTGTCAATCAACGTGGCCACGCCCCCTTGACCTGAATTCATTTAAAATTCGCTGTAGCCTACAGTTGTTTTGAGACTTTTATTTGTTTGTTTATTTGAATCCAAATTTGATCCATCGTTACCATCATGACAAAATGATTTATTTACATGATGATAGGCCTTTAGCTGTCTTTAGTTTACCAACTATGGTAAAAATAAATGGGTCTTCTGCTGCTAGATTAACACACATTGATTTTAATCTGAAAAGTCTAATAGACGTCAAAAATGTGTATTTTCATGCCATGCAAAATTGGCTTCTGATATTATTAAACCAGGAAAATACTGTATATATTCTCATTAAAGCAGAAGCTCTTTCACAGATCCAACACTTTTCCCTGAAGAGAGACCTTGAGCTCTGACTAAAGACCTCTCTGATTCTCCCTCTCTGCCAGGATTTGGGACACCCTTCGCTTTCGTTAAACAATTATCCCTGACAGGCGAGGAAGATGCGCAAATCAAGTCCCAGGCCTGCACCAACACTGGTCCCACGTGAACTCTTTATGCCAATCTGACATTAACTCAGCAAGCTGCAAATCCAGCCTTAATCAGGGCCTTGTTAGAGCGCCCCACGAGCATTGGCTCAGGGAGCGCTTCACGTAAATTGTGCTCTAGAGTAGAAAAAAAAAAAACAGAGGCTCCTCTCTTAACGATGGTTGCACTTTGAACGTTTGTTTCTATCCGCAGTAATTGAACCTGATTAGTTGGAATCTCTGGGTGGAGATGCACCCATGGGCCCTCGGCTCTCCAGGGTTAAAAACACTTCTTCCCTCCAGGCATGCAGTGTAAGATCACTCAGTTAATAGTGGGAAAGGGGTTAGATTTGATGTTTTTAATGATGCACAGGCTAAATGTTCTTTTTCTTTTTTTTAAGGCTGCAGTTTACAGCCATGTGTGCTCTTTATTAACTTTGATTCAGGCTATTTCCATAAAACATTAGCACAAAATTCATTCATTGACCACCACAGCTTTGAAAATTCATGAGTTTCTCAATCATGGACAAACATGATGTCTCTTTTTGTCTCAGTTGGACACAGTGGACGCTGGACGGTTCATACTGCAAAAAGACTGAAGAGAGGACGTGATGGTGTGATGTGGGCAGGCACGTGCACACATAGGGCCCTATGGGTGCTTGAGCCCCTGCCCTTTTTTGCCTCGTCTTAAAAAGTGCCCTCTGCCTGTGTGTGTGTGTGTTTTTTATTTATTTATTTATTTTTTAACAACATTAATAAATTCCTGTCAGGGATGTAAGTAAAAAAAAACAAAAAAAAAAAACAGCGGTACAAAAACTCCACGTTTTCTTGTAATACCGGGTTGTTTGAGCCTGCCGCTTCCGCCAGAGAGAGAGAGGGCGAGTGAGTGAGTAAGTGAGAGGAGAGAGAGCCAACTGCGCCCGGGTGTTGCCAACTTAGCGACTTTGTCGCTAAATTTGACGACTTTCCAAACCCTCTTGGCGACTTCTTTTGTAAAAAGCGACTAGCGACAAATCTAGCGACTTTTTCCCGGAGATATTACAAACGTTTCAGGACCTGAAATCACGTTATTACAGCTGTTTCCAACGAGCAGCGGCGCTGCCGCGAGCCCTCACTGGCTGTCAGCCTGCACAGTAGTGTCACAGAGCCGTCTCCGCTGCATTCAGAGACGCACTGATCCACTCCATAAACACATACAGAGCGCCGCTGCCGGCCGCTAACGCCCCCCCCCTCCCCTCCCCTCCCCTGAGGTAATGACATCATTTAGCGACTTCTAGCGACTTTTGGGGCAGCCAATAGCGACTTTGCTTGCTGAGGAGTTGGCAACGGATAACTGAGGAGACGTGACAGTGGAGCAACTTGAACCTGTGAGTTATGGTCTAGTCGCAGTCCACTTATTCAGCATTTAATATGGGTAATATTTCAGAAAAACGCTGTATTATTCTATTATTCAATGTGTCAGCTTCTGTTTTTGCCGGACGTCGGAGCACGGCGCATCAATTCCGCACAGAGCAGAGCAGATCGTGCGAGACAGGAAGTAGTGTAGAAAATACAAAATAAAACACCGGGTTAATTTTCAAAATAATATGCACTGTGTTTACGGCGGATCCATATTGTGTAAAGGACCAAAAAAAAATGTCCTGCCCTTTTCTGACTTTGAGCCCCTGCCCCTCTATAATCATGTGCACGTCCCTGGATGTGGGTGAAAACCTGAGGTATGCATAGTGAATGTAATTATATTCACAACCTATTGTTAATTATGTCATGGGAATTAGGGAAGGCAGTGGAAGTAAACAGCAGCTGTGTGTAAGATATAATGAATGCAATAAGGAAGTTTATTAGTAGGACAGCAGTGATCCTAACTGTGATGCAGCTTGACAGCGTGGTTCTAGGTCAGTGTGCTGATCCTGGGACGTGAGATTAACCGAGAGCTGCAGAAAAAGAAGGACTTCATTTAACCAACTGTAGGAAACTGTAATCTGTATTTACAGTACAAAGCAGCATAGTAAGTAAAAACAAAAGTCAATATTTCCCTTCAAAATGTGGCCGTGTAGAGCAGAAAATAAAAAACTACTCAGGTTGTACTTGAGTAGATGTACTTGATTACCCTGCAGCTGTGTGCTGCTGCGTGTTCTGCCGATGTTTTGCTGCCGTCCTGTGTGTGTGAGGACACTGCCATGTCAGCAGCGTTTCCCCCCTGATCCCCGGGTGTCTGCGCTGAGCCGAGTGCAGCTGAGTGAGCGCTTTGACGTGAATGTCCCTGCACTGCCAACACACACACACACACACATCCCCACCTTGTCTACAGTGGATGGTCAGATGGGACCTTTTTTTTCTTTTCCTTTCATTAAAAAAACATTATTTTCATTTAAGGTCTTTTATTCATTTGTTTTTGTAATCTTGGCACCAACACATTCACTTTAACGAGCCGTTTTGAGTCCCTTCATGTTTCACCTACAGCATCAGCAGCAGCACATCTCTTTCTGCTCGTGGTGATATCGTGTCCTGACATTTCCCTGATCTTAAATTAGATTTTAAATTAATCCAATTGTAGGTTGACTCAGCACGTGAAAAGGGAAAAGTCCCATTGCCCTCAATTTCAGCACTTAACAACTTCACAGACACACACACTTACAGGGATCTTTTTGACCGACCAACCCACTTATCTGTGTTTCATACTTTACATTTTGCTGATTGTACTTTTACGTCGGTAAAATCTTTTTATTAAGTATTTTCATTTTCATATACCAACTTTTCAATAAGTACTTCACAGTGTTTCTCCACTGAGCTTCATGAAGTCATCTTTTCATTAAAACTGAAGAATGGCTTGTTTTGTTCTGCAGTGAATATAATGTGTGTTGTTCCTTTAAGGGAATTTTGTTTACTCCACGCCGTCAGTGAAAGCCACATTGTTATCAGCCGGGCGTCTGGGAGGAGCCAGCGTGTGAGTTTCTTTTCTCCTCTTTTTCCTCTCTCCCCATATCAGCGTCAGCAAACCACACGTTATGAGCCACATTTTCCAGTTTTTTTGTTGTTGCCACAGTAACACTGACTGGTCTTAGGGCCTGTGGTAGCCTCGGGGCAAATGAGTCCGTTTTTATTTTCTTGAGAGGCAGTCTTAGTTAAATCAGATTAATCGATGCGTAAAATGAAGACAGGTCTAACTCCACAGACCAGTCTGAGTCATCTCAGTGAAACCAACTTTAGATAACACGCAAAAAAAAAACACACACACACACACACACTGTTGTTGCGTGTTGTTGTTGTACCAAAACAAACTTTGTTGTCTGACTTGTTGACCTCGATGTGCCCTAATGGTCGACCCCCAGCCCTGACCCTAACTTCACTTATGAGCAGCCTGAGTGGGGGTGTTTCTGCAGGTCAGATTGTGCTGAAAAGAGCAAAAAAAAAAAAAAAGTTAAGTTGTCCAACATTATCACAGTGCCTAATTAAGATTTCCACTGTTGTTATTATTATTGTTATTATTATGTCTGTCATGTTTTTTTTAATGTGAGGACTATGGATGGAAATTAGCTCCAAGCTAAATCCAGCTCTCTTACAGGACGCCAGGGTGTCATTGTTCATACTGTCCTCAAACAAATAAACAATAAATGAAATGAAGAGAGCCTAGCTTTAAGCAAGGAATCATGCGCATCAATGCTAATCCTCAAAATAATAAGTGCAACCTGAAAGTGTGTTGGTAAAGTTTCTTTCAGAAATTATCACAAATACAACAATGAACACTTTGTCGTGATGAAACTGATGAACACATTTTTCTTGTTGTCTGGCATCTCTGGACTCATAAACATCGCTACTTGTCAGCGCTTTTATGGTAGATAGGCTACAGTGTCTCACAGTGACAACAAGGTTAATGCTTAAAGTGAGAAATGTTTTTAGTTACGTTCACATTTTTAATTAACTGGGTGTTTTCTGTACAGTTTTATGTGTTGATCACCATTTTTCTGTTCAGACAAAGTTCCAGTGTGGTTCAGTTTGTGTTGATGAAATATTACATTATAACACTGAGATGACCGACGGTCCCTGAAGGCAGCATCAGGAAGTCATTGCCGATAACAAACAGTGCCGCCCACGGTGCAGCTTCCTCAACTTTGGACACAGTTATTGCGATAAAAAAAAAACTCTGCTTCACTGAATACTATACTGGCCTGGACCTGTAGCGGATCAGGTGTGGGAGTGGGCGTGGAGAAAGGAAAGCGATGTGGAGAAAGGAAAACGAAACCTAGGTTGTTTATGAAGCGGTGATGTCTCGGCACCTAAAAGCGAAGTGCGTGATCTGCAACAACACGGAAAAGAATCGATCCCCAAACCTCTGCTGATTTTATATCGTCAGTGCTGGAGATGCGGACAGGATCCAGTAAAGAAGTGAAGACTTCACACCGAGAGGAGAACATGTCTGCTGCCAGGTAAAATCTCAGTTTAGGCTACATAGCTAGATTTTATGTTCAGGACAAGAGGAAAAACCTGGAAACAGGAAAGGGCACGTGAGGTCAGAGAGAAGTGCGCACGCGAGGAGACAGATATTAAACCTCAATGCACAACACAGTGTTTAATCCAAACAACAAGTTATTGTGAATAAATCTTTATGTTGAGTATTGAGTTCACGTTCACATCCCTGAACCACATGGGCTTGTTCTTTTTTTTCTTCTCTTTTAAAATTAAGTTATAAGCCATTATCTCATTGTTATTTATCTTGTGAATCTTTGGTAACACTGAAGCACTGTCACGCATGTCCTAATTATGGAAGTTAGACTTGTTTATCTGAACCTTTACCAACAGTTCAATGAAAAAATATGCATTTGATAATGTAAAAATAAAAGAAGAAACGATCACGATCATGATGCAATTTATGATATTTTGTTGCTATATTGATACAATGGTGCATCTTGCTGTGTTTTTTCCTGAGTAAGATTTTGAATGCAGGATTTTTACTTTTGATGGAGTATTTGTACATTGTTGTACTAGAACCTTTACTTAGAGGACTGCAGAAATGGATAGCAGATCTTATAAGCAAAGGCAACATACCTCACTTTGAAATGAAATCATCTTATGTATTGTATTATCACAGTGTGCAATCATGTGTACTCTGGTGACATCTTGTGGTCAAACTGTGCAACTCCAAAAAAATAGTTATTTAAACAGAGTACACTAAGTTTTTGTCAGATATTAAGAAAAACTGCAGCTACGTCCATATTTATGTATATATTTCACATATTGTGTATCTTATAATGTTGTGGCTTTTGCATTGTGCTTTTTTGTCTTGTTTGTGTGTTTTTAAGCTCTAAACCAGTCGTCGTTTTGTCTTACAGAAAGGAGCTCCAGGAGGCTTTTTGCCGTTACTTCACAGATACCTTCATCTACATCGACTCGGTGAGAGGTTTCTGTGAGAAGATCTCTAAATGGGCGCTCATGAGGGAGACGGAGCTGAACATGATGATGGACATTAAAACCAGGGCCGACAACATCGACCTGGACATTGCTCATGTTACCAAGTCGCAGAGCAAAGGGAAGGCCTTTGTTCAATACATGAAGAGCAAGGCGACCCAGGTGACTGCAGACAGCCGGCGTGCAGAGCTCACGGAGGAACTCGCTGCTGTGGCGAAGGACACTCTGGGAGGCCTGGAGAAGCTCGACCGCTTCCTGGATGCAGTGGAGAAGCTGGCGGTCACCTCATTTCATGTGTTCACGGAGAACCAGGTGTTACACCTGACCGATGGCGTCAGTTTTGATCATGTTCAAGTCGTCATCGCTGCTGCACGAATGATCTGCCCTCTCCTCCTCGAGTTTAAAAGAGACGCACAGGTCTTCTTCCTTCCCAAGCTTCAGAATGCAGAGGTGCTGTCGTATCAGCTGAACAGATACATAGAAACCACTCAGAAAATCTGCCACAAGTTCGAAAAAAGGTAAGCTTACTTTCTATTAACAAAATTAAAATGCACATTTCACACAATAAACTCTAGACAGTAAAACAACATTTCTTTAACAGCTTTATGAGCGACTTTTGCCTGAAGACGACTGTGGAAACTGAGGTTGTCTTGGATGTGGACGTGTCTGAAGACGACATACAGAGGATGCTTTACCACATCAATCAGCTGGATAATATCAGGTAAGTGTTGCCTGATTTATAAATGTCTTTTTGGCCCCAGAAGATGGAGATGGAGAGTGCAAAGATTCATTGTTTGTTTTCTTGTTGACATTCCTCCTCTAAATGAAGGTCACAATCAAAGAAATTCAGTCTCAGACGTGTTTGTGTTGTTCATGCTTGCAACAGTCTGACAACAACTACTGAATAGGCTAGGTATAATCTGTGCTTCTTTTCAATTTTTTTCTTCATCAGGATGAACCAAGCCTTCCGGACAGTTTTCCTGTTTCAGGAGGAATCCTGTTCCGGCTTCATCAATGAGTTTGTCAAGCGTCAGCCCCGGATGCTTCAGTGTCTGAAGGATTTGGAGGAGTGTGCCGTTCAGCTCGACAAGATGAATAAAGGATCAAAGATCTCCAGTGTGGCAGGAAGCTCAGTGGGGGCACTTGGAGGTGTGCTGTCCATCATTGGTTTGGCTTTAATTCCTGTAACAGCAGGAGTGTCTCTGGGTCTGACCATGACCGGGGTCGGGCTTGGGATCACCAGCGGAGTCAACAGCGCCGTCACCACAGCCACAGAGGTCGGGGTGAATGTCACGCAACAAAAGAAAGCCAGTGAAACCTTCAGGGTCTTAATGGAGGATGTGCAGGTTCTCCAAGATTGTCTGGAGGAGGTGGCCAAGGCCGAGCCCAGAGACATGGATGTGGCGATAGGAGTCGGAAAAATGCTCGTTAAAGCTGGTGTAGTTGGAAAAAACATAGATGCACTAGTTGACGCTGCTTCTGCTGTTAAGTTGTTGCGAAATGAGGAGGTGATTTCAGGTGTCGGTAAGGTGGTGGCTCAGGAAGGTAAAGCATTACGTAACGTTCCCAAGGCGGCTGCAGACATCCCAGATATCGGTCAGGCAGCCGTCAAAGGGCCTCTCGCTCTCTCCAAGTCGGCTAGGGCGGGTCTGATCGCAGTCAACGCTCTTTTCCTGGGCATGGATATCTTCTTCATCTGTAAAGACAGCATCAGTCTGGCCAAAGGCAGCGAGACCGAGGTCTCACAGTTCATCAGAGCCAGATCTGCTCTCTGGAGCTCAGAGATAGATTCATGGCAGAAGATCCACGACGCTCTGTCTGAAGGCCTGCAGACATCAGAGAAAAATGAGGCTCTCCTCGAGACACCATTTTATCCAGAGCTTTGTGTGAAGAAACTCGAAGAAGATACAGAAGAGGAAACTGTAGCCGATGAGGTGAATGAGAAAGTGAGAAAGAAAAAACAGCGTTGTGTTGTACAGTAGCGCTCTGGCAGGTTCTGGGACTGATCAGATGTCAGATCCATTTTATACTAATGAACTTATACAGTAATCATCTCTGAGTACCACTTACTGCATCAAACATCATCAACATGTATATTTTAACTGTGTTTTAACTGTTTTAACTGTTTTCTAATTAGCCACATTAATCCTCATTTTAAACCAGGTTAATGAAAATATTTGCACACAGTGTTTTAGTTTCACAATGACCATGTTTCAAATCGCACTTTACCTGATAATGATTGTAAGTGAAAAATAAAAAGACTATTTCCACTTTGAAATACTGCCTGTCTACTGGTATGCACAGTCTGAAAAAAGCTTTTTGTATAATACAATTTTACATATTTTTATTGCACAGTTGAATAAAAACATGTCATGTCCCCAGAAACACTTTGTGTTGCGAGTTTTTGCAGTGCACTTTTCTAAACTTGTAGCCTGTTTATGTCTTTGCATGTTTTGAGTTTTAGTGCATTAACCTCTCAGGGCAACTGTACGTCATGGAACTCATGTCTGATTCTTCTCTCCTCTGGATCTTTGTCACCTCTTGCAAACCTACAGCAGTCAGTGTCAGTACTGTAGATATAAAATGTACTTACTTTCCTGTTCAGACGCACTTAAAGGTTGAAAGCAAAGGGGGACACAAAACCATCTCCCTTGAACAAAGAGAAATTAAATCTTCCGTCTGTGTAGAAAACAAACAACTGTATAATTCTTCAGCCAGAATCAACGAGGATGGACAAATTTAAAGCAAACAAGCCTTTTATTTCCATGTAACTAACACTTTGATCTGCAACATTTCAAGAGTCTTAAAAAACAAAAACAATGCAACAGTGTATATACCAAACAAAAAACTGACCTCAAAACCATGAACCTTTGTAACCGTTTCACTAATAATAATAATACGTGATGCGCAAATTTTCTCTTCACTTCTTCCAAGAGGTGTGGAGCAGGAATGTGGTTCAACTTGATGATGAAGTGAAAGAAAGCATGTAATTATGCAACCGCTGATGTTTGTGTTGATGTTTCAGTCTCTCCGGTCCAAAAGCAAGTACAACGCAGTACTCAGCTGTTCTCTGAGATTTTTCTGCTTTTATTTCATCTTTGGCCTCCATCACGAGCTGAAGAAGAGAAAATGTCTGAAAGGTAAAGTTTGAGCTTTATTTTTAAAAAACAAATCTTTATTGTTTTCTATTCAAGGCACATGCAAATGTGTATGACAACAGCTAAACTAAAAAGATAAAAGAAACAAATTAGTACATCAAATTTATGTTGTATTGAGGTGGGTTTAAAGAAAAAAGGAATTGCAGAGAAAACTAGAAAATTTCCTCGCAATGTAGTTGTTGCTACTGTATCTCTATCAACTTGTGTGTGTACTGTACAAGCGCATGTGTCGTTTACGGTTTCGTGTGGCAGCCTTACTAGCAGCTCTATGTGTGTTGTTGCCCTTTTTGTGTTTGTTTCTTTTTGTTACCATATTCTTTGGATATGGATCACCCACCTGAACTTGTTTAGTAGTCAACTACGTGGTCTACTACGTCAACATCTGCTGGTCAGACTATGTAGATACAAAGAAAAACAAAAAGTTATTTCCAAAATCTCACAAACCGGTCGATGTATCTTACAGGAAGAAGCTGCAGGAGGCTTTGTGCTGCTACATCGCTGACACCCTCAGCTACATCCACTCAGTGAGAGGTTTCTGTGAGAAGATCTATGAATGGGTGAACATGAGGGAGAAAGAACAAAAAACGATGATGGACATTAAAAACAGGGCTGACAACGTTGACCTGAATATCAGCCATGTTACCAAGTCACAGAACAAAGGCAAGGCCTTTAAGGAATATGTAAGGAGCAAGGTGACCCAGGGGAATCCAAACAGCAGACGTGCAGAGCTCGTGGAGGAGCTTGCTGTTGTGTTGAAGGACACTCTGAGCGGCCTGGAGGAGCTGGACTGTTTCCTGGATGCAGTGGAGAAGCTGGCGGTCACCTCACCTCATGTGTTCATGGAGAACCAGGTGTTACACCTGACTGGCATCAGGTCTGAACATGTGCAGATCGTCATCGCTGTTGCACGAATGATCTGTCCTCTCCTCCTTAGGTTTAAAAGAGATGCACAGGTCTTCTTCCTTCCCAAACTTCAGAATGTGGAGGTGATGTCGAATCAGTTGGACGTGTACATAGAGACGACCCTGATAATCTGTCAGGATTTAGCGAATAGGTAAATATACATTTTATAAACAAAAAGTGATGCAAGTGAGTGGACAGTAAACCTAAATCTCTTTAACAGCTTCTTTGGTGACTTTTGCCTGGAGACGACTATTGAAACTCATGTTGATCTCAGTGTGGACGTGTCTGAAGACGACATAAATAGGAGACTTGACCACATCAGTGAGCTGAGTAAAATCAGGTAAGTGTGTTTAACTTTTTATTATTTGTTCTCAAATGTGCAGTAATTAGTACATAAACTGAAACTATCCATCTGTTGTCTATACCGCTTAAATCTTCGTCCATAGACTCTCATTATAACTTGTAATGCTTCTCTTCAATACAAGAGTTCGGAGCTCCTTGGGGTGCAGCTCTCCTGCGCCCAGAGCTGAATGCAGCTTATTGATGGTGCGTTTCACGTGTTCTTGGAAGTCAGAATTTCTAACATCCTATGTACATGAATGCTGTATTTTCATGTTGGCTTTTCAACTGGACAGCACTCGACTCAGAGGTGATGTTGTTCAAAGCGCCAAGTTCCAACTTCCAATGTACATGAAACACACCATTACGTACCATGATACCGTGGTATTATAATCTGGTAACATTTGAGAGAGTCCTTGGCTGACATGCTTGATGTTCGATTGCGATGCGATAACAACTTAATTTCCTATATTTTAATTCATCAGGATGAACCAACACTTCCGGACAGTTTTTATGTTCCACAAAGAATCCTACTCTGCCTTCATCACTGAGTTCAAGGAGCGACAGCCCCGGATGCTTCAGTTTCTGAAGGAGCTGGAGGAGTGTGCTGTTCAGCTTGACAAGATGAGTAAGGGGTCAAAGATCTCCAGTGTGACAGGAAACTCGGTGGGAGCAGTTGGAGGTGTGCTTTCCATCATTGGTTTGGCGTTAATTCCTGTAACAGCAGGCCTGTCTCTGGGTCTGACCATGACAGGGGTAGGAATGGGAATTGTCAGTGGAGTCAACAGTGCCGTCACCACAGCCACAGAGCTCGGGGTGAACGCTACACAACAAAAGAAAGCCAACAAAGTCTTCGAGGTCTTCATGGAGGATGTGCAGGTTCTCCAAGAGGTGATCAGTCAAGCAGACTCTGAAGCGGGAGAAAGTGATAACAGTGTGGTGATGGGTGTGTGCAAAGTTCTTGGGAACGCTGGCAGTGTTGGAAAAGGTATTGATTCACTAGTTGATGCCGCCTCTGCTGCTAAATCACTGGGAAAGGGGGCTGACGTGGCCAAGGAAGGTAAAGCAGTAAGCAACGTTTCCAAGGTGGCTGCAGACATCCCAGATATCGGTCAGGCAGCAGTCAAAGGGCCTCTCGCTCTCTCCAAGACGGCCAGGGTGGGGTTCATTGCAGTCAATGCTCTTTTCATTGGCATGGATGTCTTCTTCATCTATAAAGACAGCGTCAGTCTGGCTAAAGGCAGCGAGACCAAAATCTCACAGTTCATCAGAGCCAGATCTTCTCTGTGGAGCTCAGAGATAGATTCATGGCAAAAGATCCACGACTCTCTGTGTGAAGGCCTGCAGACGTCAGAGAGAAAGAAAGTTCTCCTGGAGGCGCCATTTTATTCAGAGCTGGATATGAAGAAAGACAAAGATAACAGAGGAAGAAACTGCAGATAAATGAGATAAACAAAACAAAAAAAGGCAATGTGTTGTACAGTAACGCTTTTGAAGGTTCAGATCTATTTAATGTAAATGAACCATATCATCTCTGTGTGCCATGTACTCCATCAAACATCATCATCAACATGTATCTTTCAACTGTTTGGTTATAGCCACATTTATGCTGATTTTTTACTATTTAATGAAAATATTTGAACACAATGTTGTAGTTTTATCATGACCACAATCGCTTTAAATTGCACTTTAAGTGAAAAATAAAAGAGTGAACAAAGTTAAAGCAAACAGGCCTTTTGTTTCAATGTGTGACTGACACTTAGATCTGCGACATTTCAAGTGTCTTAAAAAAAGAATAGAAAGAATAACCCAAAACAAACAGCAACGCATACCAAAACAAACCTGTGATCCAAATCCGTGACTAATTGTAAATTTCCACTGTTCATACTATGTGACGAGGAAGTTGTTGCTTTCGATAGATAGATTGATACATAGATAAATAGATAGAATGAACTTGATTCGTGCCCCAAGGGTGTTATCTTCTTCAAGGAGCAGGAATGTGGTTCAACTTGAAGATGGAGTGAAAGAAAACATGAAATTGTGCAACCTCTGATAAGTTTGTGTTGTTGTTTCAGTCTGCAAGCAAGTACAGCACACTACGCAGGTGTTCCCTGGGCTTGTCCTGTTTTTATTTCATCTTTGGCCTCGATTGCAAACTGAAGATTTAACACGAAGAGGAGAAAATGCCGGGAAGGTAAAGTTTGACTCTAAACTATTTTTAAATGGAATGTGAAACAAACCTGGACAAAGACAGTGTTGGAGAACGAGTACTCACGTATGTTACCATGTAGTGTGGCAAAGTGATCTGATCTCTTTTACAATTTGTTTCTGTTGTAGTAGTTGAGTCTGATGAGGTTAAAATCGACCGTGTTGTGATCGAATGACTTTACATGTTTTAACATGTGAATGAGGTTTTAATTGTTTAAGGTGTTTTGCATAGGTACATGTGCCTGTATTCACCAAATATGTTAAAGCTAAAATATATTAAGTATTCCTTAAGGCTTTGACTAAGAGTAATTCTTAAAGATAAAAATGAAAGTACAACTTTGCTGTTCAATAGTGTTTTGTCATGATGACTGAACCAGATGAAATAAGACTAGATTTCTGTTTCACTTTTGCTCTGATGACTTTTATTGTGTTATGTCTGTGAAAATGTGCAAATACAAGGAAAAAACTAAAAGCAGAATTATTTCAAACAATTTTCCCACAATCATGTTGATGCCTTGTCTTACAGAAAGCAGCTACAAGAGGCTTTGTGCCGCTACATCACTGATACCCTCAGCTACATCGACTCAGTGAGAGGTTTCTGTGAGAAGATCTCTGAATGGGTGAGGATGAGGGAGACAGAACGAAAAATGATGATGTACATTAAAAACAAGGCTGCCAAGTCTAAACATTCGAGGGATGAAGTTCAGGCCTTTCAGCAGTACATGAAGAGCAGGGTGACCCAGGGGAATCCAAACAGCAGACGTGCAGACCCGGGGGAGCAGCTGGCTGTCGTGTTGAAGGACACTCTGAGAGGCCTGGAGGAGCTGCACTGCTTCCTGGATGCAGTGGAGAAGCTGGCGGTCACCTCACATCAAGTGTTCATGGAGAACCAGGTGTTACACCTGACTGATGGCATCAGGTCTGAACATGTGCAGATCGTCATCGCCACTGCAAGAATGATCTGCCCTCTCCTCCTCAAGTTTAAAAGAGATGCAAAAGTCTTCTTCCTTCCCAAACTTCAGAATGTGGACGTGCTGTCGAATCAGTTGGACGTATACATAGAGACGACCCAGATAATCTGCCAGGAGTTAGCAAAGAGGTAAATAGACATTTTACGAACAAAATAAATGACAGGAAGTGAAATGTGTAGACAGTAAATCTAAATCTCTTTTACAGCTTCTTTGGTGACTTTTGCCTGGAGACGACTATTGAAACTCAGGTTGACCTGGATGTGGACGTGTCTGAGGACAACATACCAAGGATGCTTAAGCACGTCAATCAGCTGGATAAAATCAGGTAAGTGTTGCCTTGTGTGTTTCTTTCTGTAGGGGGCTGGAGCCGATAGCTGACGTAGGGTGAGGGCAGGTTGCAGGCCTATGACAGGGCCACATGGAGACAATGTACTCGCTCACATTCACGCTATGGGCAATTTATCAATCAAAATATAATGCTCGTAGTAGTCTATCCACAGGATGTTGTTCCAGATAACCTTCCACTGCTCTGAAGAATACAACCATGTCAATGCTCCCTGCTGTTTCAGGTTCCTTTGCACCTGTATTCTTTATGCTTGCTCTATCTAAACTTAATCTTTACCATGTAAATTTTAAGGTCTCCAGGAACATTTAGCAAATCCAGTGGTCTTCATATTGAGGTAACATTTTCAAGCCCAACTTGATTTCATCTACTTTTCGTCACCAGGATGAACCAACACTTCCGGACAGTTTTGATGTTTCAGGAAGAGTCCTGTTCTTCCTTCATCAGTGAGTTCAAGGAGCGACAGCCCCGGATGCTTCAGTTTCTGAAGGAGCTGGAGGAGTGTGCTGTTCAGCTTGACAAGATGAGTAAAGGCGCAAAGATCTCCAGTGTGACAGGAAGCTCAGTGGGGGCAGTTGGAGGTGTTCTTTCCATTGTTGGTTTGGCATTAATTCCTTTCACAGCAGGTCTGTCTCTGGGTCTGACTATAACAGGGGCGGGAATGGGAATCGCCAGTGGAGTCAACAGTGTTGTCACCACAGCCACAGAGCTCGGCGTGAACGCTACACAACAAAAGAAAGCCAATGAAGTCTTCAAGTTCTTTATGGAGGATGTGCAGGTTCTCCAAAATTGTCTGGAGGAAGTGATCCGTCAAGCAGTCTCCAAAATGGAATCAGATAATACTGATGTGTTTGTGGGTGTCAGCAACGCTCTTAGTAAAGCCGGGGCTGTTGCTGGTGTTGGTGCCTCCGCTGCTAAGTCATTTGGAAGGGGGGCTGGTAAGGCAGCTGCAGACATCCCAGATATCGGTCAGGCAGCAGCAAAAGGGTCTCTCGCTCTCTCCAAGACGGCCAGGGTGGGGTTTGTTGCAGTCAATGCTCTTTTCATTGGCATGGATGTCTTCTTCATCTGTAAAGACAGCATCAGTCTGGCCAAAGGCAGCGAGACCAAAATCTCACAGTTCATCAGAGCCAGATCTGCTCTCTGGAGCTCAGAGATAGATTCATGGCAGAAGATCCACGACTCTCTGTGTGAAGGTCTGCAGACGTCAGAGAGAAAGAAAGCATTCCTGGAGACGCCATTTTATTCAGAGCTGGATCTGAAGAAAGAAGAAGACATGGAAGAGGAAACTGCAGCTGATGAGGTGGAGGAGACAGTGCCAGAAAATGACAGTTGTGTTGTACAGTAGTGTTTTAGCAGGTTCTGGGACTATGATCAGGTGTCAGATCCTCTTACTATAAACTAATCATAATCATCTCTGTCTTTAACTGCTTTTGTTGTCCTGATATAAACCAGGTTAATTAATGCATTTGATGAATGATACTGTATGTTTTTATTATTTTTATTTTATCATGACCACATTTAATTTGATAATCAATGTAAGTGAAAAATAAAATGGATGTCCGCTTGGATTGGCTCTCTTTGTTAATTTGTCCTCTGCAGACTGTATGACATATTAGTCTTGTGTTTAGTATCAGAGGTTCACATAATTGCAGGGAAAGTAAAACATCTGATATGTGGGAAACCACCTCTTACAAAGGCAGCATCATGTTGATGATAAAATGGTAATATTATACTGCATACTTTGACTGCACTTATCTGAACCTCAGTTGTATCCCGCTGTAGCATCAAATTTCCTGTGGGATCCATTATGCCTTATGGTAATTGCATGAGGTTGCAGATTTCTCCAGTGAAAGTGAAAGTGTGCAGCAACACTATCTTTCTGTGGCTGTCATCAATCCAGAACAAGTCCAGAAACTGAAGACTGCACACCGAGAGGAGAACATGTCTGAAAGGTAAGGTCTGACTCTAAGCTGAATAACATTTTGATTGTTTCAGGGGTTATTGCACAGGGGATTTGGTTTTGACATAAGACATCTGAATTTTTGTATTGTTCATCACTGTATTGTACATCACTTTCCACTTGAGCTTTCTGTATTTGCTGTGAAACCATGTTTGCTCTGTTGCCATCTGCTGGTGGTCATATTGTGTAAATGAAAAGAAAATCAAAGTCTAAAAAAACAGTCGATGCTTTGTCTTACAGAAAGAAGCTACAGGAGGCTTTGGCCCATTATGTTGATAATACCTTCAGCTACATCGTCTCAGTGAGAGGTTTCTGTGAGAAGATCTCTGAATGGGTGAGGATGAGAAAGACAGAACGAAAGATGATGATGTACATTAAAAATAGAGCTGATGGTGTTGACCAGCCAGAGGATGAAGTTCAGGCCTTTCAAGAATATATGAAGAGTAAAGAGACTGAGTTGGATGCAGACAGCAGACCTACAGACCTGGGGAAGCAGCTTGCTGTCGTGTTGAAGGACACTCTGAGAGGCCTGGAGGAGCTGGACTGCTTCCTGGATGCAGTGGAGAAGCTGGCGGTCACCTCACATCATGTGTTCATGGAGAATCAGGTGTTACACCTGACTGGCATCAGGTCTGAACATGTGCAGATCGTCATCGCTGTTGCACGATTGATCTGCCCTCTCCTCCTCAAGTTTAAAAGAGATGCACAAGTCTTCTTCCTTCCCAAACTTCAGAATGTGGAGGTGATGTCGAATCAGTTGGACGTATACATAGAGACGACCCAGGCAATCTGCCAGGAGCTAGAAAAGAGGTAAACAGACACTAACTAAAATAAAATGCACATTTTACATTGGAAATGTGTAGACATGTGGTGCTTGGTGGTTGAGTGGTTAAAGAGCACGTCCCATGTAGGCAAACTGGTTTTGAACCCCAACTGAGATGATGATTACCATGTCCAGTCTCTCTCCCTGCTTTCTGATCTCTCTACACTTATACATTTGCCACAAATACAAGCATAAATGCACAAAAATGATCTTTAAAAAAAGATGAAAAGAAATGTGTAGACAGTAAATCTAAATCTCTTTAACAGCTTCTTTGATGACTTTTGCCTGGAGACGACTATTAAAACTAAAGTTAACCTGGATGTGAACGTGTCTGAAGACGACATAACAAGGATGCTCGACCACATCAATCAGCTGCATGACATCAGGTCAGTGTTGATGCCCTTTTGTTATTATCTGTCACTATACACTTAAATCTAACTTTGTTTATCTACAATTATTTTATAAATGTAGACTGAAAGTTCACTCATGATTTTATTTCTAGATTAGTACTGTTTACTGATAACACACTTGGATAAACTTACCTGTTCTGATGAATGTATCGCAAACTCAATGTGTTGGCTCTCTGCTGGTGTTGTTTGTTTACCAGGATACCAGCACGATAACATTCAGAGAGCTGACTTAGTTTTCTCTTCATCTCTTCATCAGGATGAACGAACACTTGAGGACAGCTTTTCTTCTTGAGAAGGAATCCTGTTCTTCCTTCATCAGTAAGTTTAAGAGGCGACAGCCCCGGAAGCTTCTGGAGGAGCTGGAGGAGCTGGAGGAGTGTGCTGTTCAGCTTGAGAGGATGAATAAAGGGTCAAAGATCTCCAGTTTGGGCGTGCTTGACATTATTGGTTTGGCGTTAAGTCCTGTAACATTCGGAACGTTTCTGGTTCTGACTGCAACAGGTTTAGGACTTGGGATCACCAGTGGAGTCAACAGTGCTGTCACCACAGTCACAGGAGGAGTCAACAGTGCTGTCACCACAGTCACAGGAGCTGTGAACACTACACAAAATAAAGCCATTGAAGCCTTTAAAGTCTTACAAGAGGATGTGGAGGCTCTCCAAGATTGCCTGGAGGAAGTGATCAGTCAATCAGTCTCCAAAATGGAAGCAAATAATATCAGTTTATTTCAGGCTGTGGAAGATCTTTTTTCTGGTGTTTATGGTGTTGGAAAAAGCATTCGTTCACTTACTGAAGAAGTCTCTTCAATGTGTAAAGGGGTGATTTCAGGTGCACAGAGTGTGACTGCAGAGATCCTAGATATCGGTCAGGCAGCAGCGAAAGGGTCTCTCACTCTCTCCAAAATCTCACAGTTCATCAGAGCCAGATCTTCTCTCTTGAGCTCAGAGATAGATTCATGGCAGTGGATCCACGACTCTTTGTGTGAGGGCCTGCAGACATCAGAGAGAAATGAGGCTCTAGAGACACCACTGTTTCCAGAGCTGAATGTAAAGAAACTAGAAGATACAGAAGAAGAAACTGCAGCTAAAGAGGTGGATAAAAAGACCCGAAAGAGAACCAAAGCTCTCCTGGAGGTGACAATTTATCCACAGGAGGAAGAAGAAGAAGAAGAAGAAGAAGAAGAGGAAGAAGAAGAAGATGATGATGAAGAAGAAGAAGACACAGATGAGGAAACTGGTGCCATAGCAGTTAAGATAGTGATAAATAAAAAATGTTGTTGTTGTGTTGCACAGTTTTGTTGTAAACATTGTTGTTGTGTTGTACAGTAGTGATTTAAAGAGGAACTAACCCTGTTCCCTTCCTCCGCCCTTATCCATGTGCATTTGTTTTCATCAGAGCTGGTGAGAGGGCAATCCGTGGAGCGGTGGATGATGTTCATATACGTGTAGTCTTATTTGTCATAAACAAGAGATTATGGATTATTAACCATAACAATTAGCCTACTCTGAAGCTGTTTAATTGAAAATGTAGTGTAGTTCCTCTTTAACGGATTCTGGGTCTGTGACCAGGTGTTGGAACCATTATCTGTTTACAGCTTGATGCATCAAACATAATCAACATTAAGTAGATGTATAGACATAAAGACACGTGAATTTATTGATGATTACGTGGATGGAAAGTTTCCGAAGTGTGTCAACTTTCCGAAGGTGCATGTTCATTAACTTCAATAAATACAAGAGAATCAACAATCAGTTTCATGTGTCATTCAAATATATCTTTGAGTTTAAGTTTTATTTCTCCTAATAAAGTGATTTGTTGATTCAGCTAACAATCAAAAGTTTAGCTTGTTTTTTTCCTTCAGTTAATTTGTATATGATTTACTATGAATCTTTTTTCAGTTTAATGTTACATTTTACTGTATAAGAATAATACATTATTTCTTAAATGCTGTATTATCTCAAATAATTTAGACTTTAAGTGGACGATGTAATCAGTTTTCTAAAATTATGGTGTCTATTACCCTTCTTTTCTATTTGTTTTCTGTTTGCATACATTTCCCCATATTTTGCACTTGATGAGTGTTTATGTATCAGTGTGAGCAGCAGGATGTCAAAGTTTCTCTCTCTGACTCTCCTAACAATGAAAAAGGCATATAAAGTACTTAAACAAACAAACATGGGACCTTTAATGTTTAATTAAAAATGTATTTTTCTGTAATCAAATTTAGGACAAACTTCTGAAATATGACTCAAAAGAAACAACAACAAAACCATTTAGAATAATAAACTTTTAACTATTAACAAAGAAATGTTGGTCTGTTTATTAATATGAGGAAACAAAGCCATTTTGTTTGTTTCTAAAGGGATCCAAACATTTAACAAAGAAAAAGTACAGAGAAAAAGAACAAAGGATCTAGCTCAGGACAAGCAGGAAATACTTAACAGGTTTGTACTGACACTCTTAACTGGGCCAGTTCGACTGTAAATAAGATAAATAGATAAAAAAAAAAAAAAAAGATTAAAAAAAGTAAGTACTTCTAAATGCTTTGACAAAGAGTAATTCACAAGGCCACAGATGAAACTGCAACTTGTGAAGTCAAGTGAGTTTATTTGCACTGGAAAAGTTTTTTTTATGTTTATGCCCCTCGAATGAACTTTTGAGGATATGTGATTTGTGTCTATGAACCATTTTTTTATTTTTTTTATTTAACCTTTATTTAACCAGGCAAGCAAATTAAGAACAAATTTTTGCAGCCTAGGGGGGTAAGGGGAGCCATTAGATGAACTTTGTGAGAAAAAGGGCAAGTTGTACTCTTGCAGTCCTTGCATCTATTGTGGTCGTGTTTAAGAACGTAGCTGTTTCTGTCTCCAAAACCACAACAGGTATCGCATCTGCTTTTTGTTTCTCTTTGACATATGTTAATCTGACAGTAACCACGTCTTAAGCGCTAAATGTAATCTTGTACTATGATTGGTCTGATGCATGGCTCCTTCCCGCTCTCAAGCCTGAAGTGAAACCTCTCTTTGCTGAACTTACAATTTTCTCTTTCATGAGTTAAAGAAAATTTCCACAATATTCTTCATTGGCCTCAATCAGAGACTGAAGACTTGACGCCGAGAGGAGACAATGTCTGGAAGGTAAGGTTTGACTTTTAAGATACTTCTAAACAGAGTGAGAAACAAACCTGGACAGACACACTGGCAGAGAACAATGTTTACTCATACAGTTGTATAGTGATCTGCTGAGCAGCTGACATGTTCACAGCATGGTAAACATTAATGCAATGTTGAAACAGAGTGTCGTAAGGTAAATTTTATTAATTTGGACTGACACTCATACCTGGGCCAGTGGTCACCAAGTATAGACTAAAAAAAAATCTTTTACTGCTGTTTACTGCAAGACCCCCGCGAGTCGCAGGTCGAAAGCTGCTGAGGACGCACATTCAGCACCATATGACGTCACGTCTGCAGGACATTTTGTGTCCACAAAACCACTTGCTGTTGCCAAATTAACAAAGTTGTTTTCTGAAATTGCTGCACGTTCATGTGTTTGCATGTGTTTTCTGAAGTGTTTGAGTCCTAAGTAAGTAAGTAATAGGAAAGAACTAATGTCACTTTATTAAGTTTTAATATTTTTTCATGCAAGAAAGTCACAGTTGAGATTCCCAATCTGTGGCCAGTTTATTCAAATAACACACTACATTTTGGCCAAATCAGTAGGCTATGTACTAGCAGTATAATATTCGGTTTTGATAACAGCCACAGTGACACAGCATCAGCTGCTGTGGAGAGTGCACGCTCCTGCACCGGCTTGGCTGGTGACTGCAGTCACTAGAACAGCTGCAACAGCTCTCATGCTACTAATGAGTCTTGTTTCTTGATCTGCCCCAAGTCCCTTTAACCTATAAAAATGCAACACCATTTACTGTTTTACCTCCCTGCACTTTGCTGTATTTTGTAGCCTACACCGTGCCAACAAACAGAGAAATGAGATAGAAATAGACCAATATATACTGCCACAATGCATAGAATTATATACGTATATGAATCTGTAGAAGATGACACAGAGATAGCAACATTTTACTTACGAAACACTTGAACTTGCTGCTTCTCAATGTGAAACCATGTTTGCCATGGCGACATCTGCTGGCTACTCTGTGCAAATGCAAAAAACCCCAAAAAGTTGTTTCATAATCTCAAACCAGTCGATGCTTTGTTTTACAGAAAGGAGCTAGAGGAGGCTTTGTGCTGCTACATCACTGATACCCTCAGCGACATCCACTCAGCGAGAGGTTTTTGTAAGAAGATCCCTGAATGGGTGAGCATGAGGGAGAAAGAAAGGAAAATCATGATGGACATTAAAAACAGCGCCGCCAACATCGACCTGAATATTGACCATGTTACCAAGTCAGATGACAAAGGCAAGGCTGTTGTAGAATACACAAAGAGCAAGTTGAGTGCACGGAATGCAGACAGCCGGCGTGCAGACCTTGAGAAGGAGCTTGATGTCGTGTTGGAGGACACTCTGAGAGGCCTGGAGGAGCTGGACTGCTTCCTGGATGCAGTGGAGAAGCTGGCGGTCACCTCACCTCATGTGTTCGTGGAGAACCATGTGTTACACCTGACTGGCATCAAGTTTGAACTTATGCATAAGATCATTGCTGCTGCACGAATGATCTGCCCTCTCCTCCTGAGTTTTAAAAGAGATGCAAAAGCCTTCTTCCTTCCCAAACTTCAGAATGTGGAGGTGCTGTTGGATCAGTTGGACATGTACATAGAGACCACCCAGACAATCTGCCAGGAGTTAGCAAAGAGGTAAATAGATATTTAATGGACAAAATGAAAGACAGTATAGGTGATGTGAAGTAAGTCAATAGAAAATCTGAATCTCTTTAACAGCTTCTTTAGTGGCTTTTTCTTGGAGATGAATGTGGAAACTCAAGTTGACCTCAATAACGTGTCTGAAAACAACATACCAAGGATGCTTGGTCACATTGAACACCTGCATGAAACCAGGTGAGCGTTGCCTTGTGTGTATCTTCCTATTTTTAGGGCTGAGTGACAACTGCAAATCATCCGATGAGGACTCCATTGAAATCGTACTGTTTATTGTGATTTAACCCCCAATTTGGCCCCTCTCCCAAATTGCAAAACGCATATAATTTTGCTCTTTTTGCACGACCTGCCGTGTCTGAGGACGTAGTAGCTTATACAGTATTTCTCTGACCAAGCTGTAGTAATAATTATTATCACTTTTGAGCAATTAAAGTAAGATTCAGAAGCCTGACTTAGTTTCCTCTTTATCTTTTCATCAGGATGAACCAACCCTTCCGGACAGTTTTCCTGTTTCAGGTAAACTGTCCGGAAGGACAGTTTTCTGGCTTCATCAGTGAGTTTGAGGAGCAACAGCCCCGGATGCTTCAGTGTCTGAAGGATTTGGAGGAGTGTGCCATTCAGCTTGACAGGATGAATAAAGGATCAAAGATCTCCAGTGTGGCAGGAAAATCAGTGAGGACAGTTGGAGGTGTGCTGTCCATCATTGGTTTGGCGTTAATTCCTGTAACAGCAGGAGCGTCTCTGGGTCTGACCATGACAGGGTTAGGACTTGGGATCACCAGTGGAGTCAACAGTGTTGTCACCACAGCCACAGGGATTGGGGTGAACATTACACAGCAAAAGAAAGCCAATAAAGCTTTCAAGGTCTTAATGGAGGATGTGCAGGCTGTCCAGGTCCATCTAGGGGAGGTGGCCAGTCAAGTCGTCAAAATGGAAGCAAGTGGTATGGATGTATTTCAGGATGCATGCAGGATTTTATCTAGCGGTCGTAGTATTAAGAAAGACATTCATTCACTTATTCTTGGTGCAAAAAGACAGGTGTTGGATGGTGTGCAGAGGTCAACTGAAGAAATCTCAGATATCGGTCAGGCAGCAGCCGAGGAGTCTCTCTCCGTTGTCTCCGAGTCGGTCGCGGTGGGCGCCATTGCTTTAAATGCTCTTACCCTGGGCATGGATATCTTGTCCATCTGTAAAGACAGCGTCAGTCTGGCCAAAGGCAGTAAGACCAAAATCTCACAGTTCATCAGAGCCAGATCTGCTCTCTTGAGCTCAGAGATAGATTCATGGCAGAAGATCCACGACTCTCTGTGTGTGGGCCTGCAGACGTCAGAGAGAAAGAAAGCTTTCCTGGAGACGCCATTTTATTCAATCACTGATTAACTCAACACTTTCCACAAATCAATGAAAAGTTTGTTAATGAAAAGAAATAAAATATTGTATTCTTTCTGTGTTGAAAACAATCTGGATAACTGTAATGTTACAGCTACACATCTGTGACCTTCATTTTTATTTCTCCAGCCAGGATCAGTGAGACTGGACAAAGTTGAAGCAAACTGTCAAAATGTTCTTTTACTTCCACATAAATGCATGCAGATATACGCACGCACCCCTCTCTGGCACACATAGTCTGCATGTGCACATCCACACGTGCATTCAACTACATTGAACTATTGGCAGTATACACATTACAGCTTCGTCAATAGGTGAATATTTTTCTCCTCCTGCTGTCTGCAGAAATTACAACCTTCTTCCTTTTTTCAGTTTTACTAGGAAATTGGGTCAAAATTGTGCATTCAATGGGTGAAATCTGAGCTGGTGAAGCCCCCACCAAAATGTCTGAGCCCTGATCTACAGAGGTTTTAGTCCCTAACAGACCCCAGGGACGAGTATAAATCTTACAACTGGGTAAATAAATAAAACACTGAACAACCAGAAGAGGATCTTGTATCGATCACATCATTCAGATCAAAACTGTGTAGAGTTGATCTGTTACAAGCTGAAGTGCAGTGCTAACCAGACCAACAGATGTTAATTTATATATGACTTTGTCTTCTGCTGACTACATTACGAGCTGGACACCTGCCCATGTGATGGCCTCCATCAATGTCCCATCCATGCTGCATCAAATGCTGATAAAATGATAAGCACTAACGTCAGAGCACATGATGTGCAGGAATGTTGCTCACCTTGTTGTGGTGGAGAAACAAGAGAAGTGTAGGTATGCAAACAAATGCGGGTTTGATATCTCAGTCTCTTCAGTCCAAAAGCAACTTCAGCACAGTGCAGGTGTTTTCTGAGCTTGTCCTGTTTTTATTTCATCTTTGGCCTCAGTCACAAACTGAAGATTTACACCAAGAAGAGAAAATGTCTGCAAGGTAAAGCTTGACTCTAAGATGCTTTTAAACAGAATAACAAACCAGTTAGAGAATAATGTGCATGTACATTTTCATACTAAAATGTTAACAGTGTGATGATGAATACTAATGCATAATGTATTTTTTCCAACCAGTTCCTGTTGTGGAGAGTTTGTATCTGACAAGATTTAATTGAACAATGTGAGCTGACTGACCGACTTTACATGTTTTTACACATGAACAAGGTTTTGATTGTTTCAGGTGTTTTTGCACAGGTGATCTGGTTTTGTATGAATAAACCTGAAATTTGTTTGTTTTGTACTCGCACACATGCATACTGTAGGTCTGTACTCACCAATGTAAAGGCTATAATAAACGAAGTATTCCTAAATTTTGACTAAGTAATTCACAAAGCCACAGATTAAACTGCAACTTGTGGATTTGAATTAAACATTTACATCAGTGTTGTATGGTGGCCATGAGGGCTCAAACACTTCAACTTAAGAAAACACACACAAAGACGCTAACATTAGCCATAAAAACAAACAAAACAACTTCAATTTGACAACACATGCTCAGCAAAAACTCACAGCAGAATACAAATGTACACAAGAAAGTGGAAAGTGACATTAATTACAGTAGCTATAACAGAGAGCAGCATTATCCCAATATTTAACCCATTGCAACACAAGTTATTATTTTACTTCCCTGCACTCTGTTGTGTTAACAAAGGCAACAAACAGAAATAAGTACTGTTTGAAATATACTGTCATAATATCATCTTGACAAAAGAATCTGTAGAATATCACACAAAGATAGTAAAAAAAAGTTGTTTCAATGTCTGAGAAACCGGTCGATGCCTTGTCTTACAGAGAGAAGCTGCAGGAGGCTTTGTGCCGATACATCGCTGACACCCTCAGCTACATCGACTCAGTGAGACGTTTCTGTGAGAAGATCTCTGAATGGGTGAGGATGAGGAAGAAAGAAAGAAAAATGATGACGTACATTAAAAACAAGGCTGACAGTGTTGACCAGCCAGAAGATGAAGTTCAGGCCTTTGAGGAATATATGAAGAGTAAAGAGACTGAGTTGGATGCAGACAGCAGACCTACAGACCTGGGTGAGCAGCTTGCTGTCGTGTTGGAGGACACTCTGAGAGGCCTGGAGGAGCTGGACTGCTTCCTGGATGCAGTGGAGAAGCTGGCGGTCACCTCACCTCATGTGTTCATGAAGAACAAGGCGTTACACCTGTCTGATGGCATCAAGTCTGAAGACATAAAGATCGTCATTGCTGTTGCACGATTGATCTGCCCTCTCCTCCTGAAGTTTAAAAGAGATGCAAAAGTCTTCTTCCTTCCCAAACTTCAGAATGTGGAGGTGATGTCGAATCAGTTGGACGTATACATAGAGACGACCCAGGCAATCTGCAAGGGACTAAAAGAGAGGTAAACCAAAAATAAGATGCACATTTTACATTAGAAATGTGTAGACATGTGGTGCTTGGTGGTTGAGTGGTTAGAGAACACATGGGCAATCGACCCCCATCTGAAACAATGATTACCGCCCATCTCTCTCTATAGACATTGATAGATTTGCCATACAAGCATAAATACACAAAAATGATCTTTAAAAAAGATGAAAAGAGGTGTGTAGACAGTAAACCTAAATCTCTTTAACAGCTTATTTGATGACTTTCGCCTGGAAACGACTATTAAAACTGATGTTGACCTGGATGTGAACGTGTCTGAAGACGACATAACAAGGATGCTCGACCACATCAATCAGCTGCATGACATCAGGTCAGTGTTGATGCCCTTTTGTTATTATCTGTCACTATACACTTAACATTCAGAAGGCTAACTTAGTTTTCTCTTCATCTCTTCATCAGGATGAACGAACACTTGAGGACAGCTTTTCTTCTTGAGAAGGAATCCTGTTCTTCCTTCATCAATGAGTTTAAGGAGCGACATCCCCGGATGCTTCAGTGTCTGGAGGAGCTGGAGGAGTGTGCTGTTCAGCTTTACAGGATGAATCTGGGGTCAAAGATCTCCAGTGTGGCAGGAAGCTCAGTGGGGGCAGCAGGGGGTGTGCTTTCTATTGTTGGTTTGGTGTTAAGTCCTTTTACAGCAGGAGCGTCTCTGGGTCTGGCCATCGCAGGTCTAGGACTTGGGGTCACCAGTGGAGTCAACAGTGTTGTCACCACAGCCACAGAGATCGGGGTGAACGCTACACAACAAACTAAAGCCATTGAAGCCTTTAAAGTCTTAAAAGAGGATGTGGAGGCTCTCCAAGATTGCCTGGAGGTAGTGATCAGTCAATCAGTCTCCAAAATGGAATCAAATATCAGTGTATTTAAGGCTGTGGAAGATATTTCTTCTGGTGTTTATGGTGTTGGAAAAGGCATTCGTTCACTTGTAAAGGAAGTCTCTTGTGTGAAAGGGGTGATTTCAGGTGCACGGAGAGCGGCTGCAGAGATCCCAGATATCGGTCAGGCAGCAGCCAAAGGGTCTCTCGCTCTCTCCAAGTCGGCCAGGGCGGGTGCCATCGCTGTCAATGCTCTTTTCGTGGGTGTGGACATCTACTTCATCGTTAAAGACAGTATCGGTTTGGCCAAAGGGAGTGAGACCGAAGTCTCACAGTTCATCAAAGCCAGATCTAATCTCTGGAGCTCAGAGATGGACTTGTGGCAGAAGATCCACGACTCTCTGTGTGAAGGTCTGCAGTCGTCAAAGGAAAACAAAGCTCTCCTGGAGAAGCCATTTTATCCAGAAGAAGAAGAAGACGATAAAGAAGAGAAAACAGTACCTCTCCTGGAAACTGAAGCTGGCGAAGTGGATAAGAGAGAGAGAAAGAAAAAATGTTGTTGTTGTGTTTTGCAGTAGTGATTTAAAGGGGAACTGTCTGGTCGCTGTTTTGCTAACCCTGCTCACTTCCTCCCCCCTTATCCATGTGCATTTGTCTTCAACAAAGCTGGTGAGAAGTGTTTGGGTGAAAATTGTCTTAACTGCTAACTGAAGTTGATATTGTGTCTTACTAACTAACAAATAAAACAGAACACCATTGTCTCACTGACAGAGGGCACCAACGAAGGGAGGGCTAAGTCTAAACCACAGCCACTCCCCATGGATTTTGGATTATGGCGTTTTTGTGTCATAGGACAAGAGATGAGATGAGAGCTGGTTCACCGGGTCGGAGGCTCTGATCTTACAAGGTTGGCTAAGAGATGATAGGTGGAAGGCAAAGAACCTCCATTCTCCCTGCAAGTCATTTATATAACCTTCACTATTAGTCGGTGGTCCAACGAAATATTAGAGTGTATGGCCTTTTTTTTTGGTGGCAACTTTTCTTTTTGGCCAGGCAGTGTATTATACTGCATACTTTCACTTTCATTGCATTTATCTGAACCTCCCTTGTATCGGGCGCGTGGCGTCTGTCCGACTACCCATTTGTCCGACCATACATTTCTTTATTTTTGCGTCCATTAGTCCGACCTCCCATTTCTCCGACTTAAGTAGCCCTAACCCTTTTCCTTACCCTAAACCTAACCTTAATGCTGTAGAATGAGTAGTCGGAGAAATGAGCTGTCGGACTTTGGGGCAGTCGGACTGACGTATGCTCCCCCTTGTATCCTGGAGCAAATTTCCTGTGGCAAACATTATGCCTCCTCCCCAATTCCTGTGTGAGGTTGTAGATTGGAGTCAAAGTGAAAGTGTGCAACACTATATATATCTGTCATTCAGCCACAAAGTTCAATCCAGAACAAGTCCAGAAACTGAAGACTGCACACAGAGAGGAGAACATGTCTAAAAGGTAAAGTCTGACTCTAAGCTAGTGAATAACATTTTGATTGTTTCAGGGGTTATTGCACAGGGGATTTGGTTTTGACATCTGAATTTTTGTATTGTTCATCACTGTAAAACATTTCACTGTTAGAAATATATAATCGTAGACTACAGTAAATAAAAGTTACACTCCTCCCTCTCAAGAACTGACATCTGCATTGTTGGTGAATGAGCAAGTGCGGTATTTACAATAATTTAAGGACTTTTCTAGACCACCCACGTTAATAGCATCATTGATCTTAATCCAGTGCTAGAGTGCCTGGAGAGACGCACGTAGTCTGTTATTCTGGAAAGGTGACGGCAGGTGATTTAACAGCAAGATTTTGTGATATGACTGCGTACCTTTGCAGGAAAATTTGATTTTTTGTGTTGAGGGTGTTGTTTCTGGTAGCCCGGACTGAAACACCACCGCGCGTTACTGCTTTTACGTAAACAGAATAAGAAACCAACCTACGACAGAGACACAGTCAGAGGATAATATGTACTCATGTAGCCTATTCATACAGAGCTGCTTTTTGGTATTTATTGAGATATCAGTGCAGTGAAGATGAACAAAAGTGTTTATTTTTCCAACTTGTTTATGAGTCTGACCGGGTTTACTGTAATACAATATGACTTTACATGTTTTGAACAAGCTTTTTATTGTTTCTGTTGTTTTTGAATAGGTGATTTGGTTTTGTATGAATGAACCTGAAATGTATTTTGGACTCAGACACATACGTGACCTGTATTCAGTTTCTTTGCTGTCATCACGTTCATGCATCTTGGTACTTCCTCAGTGGCACACACTTTTCAGTTTTTCCTGTCCTTAGATGTCCCTTACTTTACACAGCTGCTCAGTCACACATTCAAAAAGACAATTTATATCATTAATGCACCTTCTAGATTTTATTTTGTTATTCTAATTATTGTGTTTGAAGAAACACACTCCTCGAAGTCAGGTAAAGTCTTTAATGACCACGATGAAGGAGCCCTGTAGCAATACACAGAAAGGCAACATAAGCTAAACATATAACTGATTAATGCATAAACTGTGTAGCAAAGATAAAAGTATTTATATAAACTTCAATAGTAGAAACAAATATTAAACTTACAGGAATAAGAACAGACCACCACACAGCCACAGAAGCAGGAACACAATGAACACAACCAAAATGGCTGACTACCAACTGAGCCAGTATGGCACTAATAATATGCTACCCCCTGGTGGCCAGGAGTACTCCTCATCCCCCCCAGTCCGTAAAGCTATGAACTGGAATAGGTGAACGGACTCAGTCCCTTATCCAATGACCAGTCTCAGGCTCGTAGCGCCTGGGTGGCCTCCTTGTGCGGCCCGGCAGCGCAGGTAGGGACGGCGACGGAGGCAACTGCAACACAGTAGGAGACGCTTCTGGGACGACACCACCGGGAACAGGGTCACACTGGGCTCCGAGGTCAGAAGGCGTCTCATCGGGGGACACCAGCGGGGGGGCATCCAAAGCGGTGTCGCAGGGTCCATCCACCATCCGTGGGACGACTCCCTGGGGCATCACAGGGTCAGGGTGGACAGGCATGGGCTGGTGCACCAGGGCTGGCGGCAACGGCGCAGCTGGCTGCTGTCGGGTGTATGAGGAGGCTGGTGTGTAACCACGGAGGAATCGCCGGTTGCGCAGAGTCAGGCGCCCCGACCCGTCGACCTTGACCCGATACTGATCATGACCCAGTGACTCCACCACCACGCCAGACCTGTCCCACTTGCGAGGGTTTGGGCCTTGCTGATTCTGGAGGAACACCTTCTCACCAAGCGCTAACGGTCGGAGAGGCCTCGAGTGAGCTCCCAACGTCTCTGTGGTGCGGGACATCCATGTCCGAAGGGCATCTTCCTTTGCCGCCCATGCCTGGCGCCAGAGCGGTCGGACATGCGGGTTCGAGAACTTTTCGAGTCTGTTGATGAAGGACAACGAATCCCGAAGAGGTCGACCAAAGATGATCTGCGCTGGTGAGAGGTTGCAGTCAGGGTCAGGCGTATTCCGCAGCCGCAACATCGCACGCAGGAAACGGTCATTGTCAAGGCAGCCTGTTGGGCCTGTGTTGGACATCAGGAGGCGCTTGGCAGCCTTCACCGCAACTTCTGCCCTCCCATTTGACTGTGGGAAGGCAACGGAGGACACACGATGCCTGACGTTCCACAGGTTGAGGAAAGCCTCCGTATGGCTTGCCTTAAACTCTGGGCCCCCGTCGCTTGAAAGTTCTTCCGGTACGCCAAAGGTGGCGAAGAACGTGCGCAGGTGGCGAACCAGGCCAGCTGAGCCTCCTAGATCAGTGCCCGCTGTGGAGCTCAGGACCTCCACCCAGCCTGAGAGTCGGTCTCCAACAACCAGGTAGTGCCGGCCCCTGTAGTCAAAGAAGTCGGCGAACACAGCCTCGAATGGGGTCGACGGTGGTGAGGACGGTAGGGGGGGTGTGGCTGCCTGTGATGGGGCGTTGCGGTTACAGTCTGCACAGCTGTACCTGGTGGCTCGAATGTCCTTCGACATCCCGGGCCAGTAGACTATGGCACGAGCCTGCTGCTCCATCGCCGAAGTGCCTTGGTGGGCGGCATGAAGGTAGCTAAGGACCCTTTCCCGTAGCGACGGAGGAACCACAACACGGTCGCGGAACAGCAGGACGCCATCCTGTGCATAGACGGACTCGCACACCGGTGACAGACCCACCAGGGCAGGGTCGTTGACGTCAATCCTGCCCCCGTGCTCGATCAGGTGCAGAAGGTGGCCAAGGCAAGCATCAGCTGATGTCTCTTGTGCAAGAAGGGACCACGAGATAGCCCCAAGATCCTGCGCATCCTCACGGATGGAAGCCATAAGTGCTGACTCTATGGCGTCGGGCACGCTCGGTGAACCCAAAGAGAGGCTGTTTGCTGAGCCTGAGGGGGAGGGATGCCTTGAGGTCGCGTCAGCGGCGTGGTTACTCTTGCCAGGCAGGTGCACGATGTCGAAGCGCCATGGGAGGGTACGCTGCTTAAGTCTGAACAGGCGCGAGTTGGTAATCTCATCCAGCGTGCGGTCACCAAAAATCTTCACCAGAGGCTTATGGTCAGTGACCACGACGAGGTTGTCACATCCCTGTGTGAAGTATCGAGTCTGCTCCAGGCCCCAGGCCACGGCCAGGGCCTCTCCCTCGATGGCCGCATAACGTTGCTCCGCCGAGGACAGGAAACGTGACCCAGCCAGGGTGATCCTCCATCCACCCGTGCAACAGTCCGGTACCCCAGAGGCGCATCCACAATGTTGTTGGAGCAGGAAGTAACCAATGCCGCGCCTGGACCAGTCAGGGCGGAGGCAGGTGCGCCTCTGCATGTCGTAGATCTCCACGCCCTCACGGATGGCCTTGATTATGGCTAGTTTGGACGTCTGAAAGGCTTCCTCCAGGTCAGGGGACCACGAGAATTTACAGCGCGGGCTCAGGAACGGCTTAAATGGTGCCATTGTGTCGCGCAGCTGGGCGTAGTTGGCCACTTGATTGACAAGGCCGAACCAGCTTCTGATATCCGTCGTAGAGTCCGGGGTAGGGAAGTCACGGATAGCGTCCAAGTACTTCGGGAGTGGTTCGATGGTAGTGTCCGACACCCGGAAACCAGCAAAATCGACGCACCTCTCAGCGAACTGAAACTTATCCGGGTTCAACACAATGCCTGACCGGCCAACGCACGCCAGGAGGTCGATGGTCCTCCACCAGTGTTGCTCCAGGTCAGAGTCATAGTGGATAGTGTCATCCACACAACGTTCCTTACACTCAAAGTCCGAGAGGATGGCATCAAAACGGCGGTTGTAGCCATCACCTGATGATAGGAAACCTTGCGGAGCCCTGGTGTAGCGCCAGCGGCCAAAGGGCGTGATAAAGGTCGTCAAATGGCGATCCGATTCGCGAAGAGGCACACTGTGATAGCCGTTCCAGGCGTCCGTGACGGTTTTCCAGGTGTCCTTCGGGATGCGACGTGCGAGGTGGAATGGGGACTCGGTGGCAAAAGTCTCACGTTGGCAGAACTTGTTGAGAGGCGAGAGGTCCACAGTCCTGCGGGGGGACCCATCATGCTTCCGAGTGACCACCATACGATGGCACCATGTCACCGGTTCACCATATGGGACACGTTCGATGACACCAAGGGCCTCGTCCCGGAGGAGGTCATCATAGACCCTCTGCTGCCAGTGCAGAGGCACAGTGGCCGCAGTGTGGCATGCTCTGGGTGTGGCTTCGGGGTCCACATGTATTTCAATGGGAGGCCCTTCCATGCATGGCAAAGCTCGATGAGGGCAAGTGTTGAATGTAGACGAGGCATACCTCTCAAGTAGCCAATCTCTCATCCGGCCATTGTTCTCTGGTGTGCAAGGGAATGGTAATGCCACCGGGCGAAGCGGGGGGACTGTACGCAGGGGACAGGAGCACTGGGCATCATGAGGATCCTTTGGGTACCTACAGCCGCTGTCGATGGACCTTGTAGCATTGACAGATGAGGGCTTGCGTGTTGGGCCAGGAGCGCCAGGGCCGTGCTCGTCACCGGGCTCTCCTGCGCTGGTACTCGACAGGAAGCCCTCAGGCAAGAGGCCAAGGTCGAGCAATGAGTCATAGGAGAGGTACATGGCACGGACTGAGCTGCTCACGTACACCATGGAGCGGCAGGATTTCACATCACCACTGCAGGGGGCTGTAGAGAGCCTTGCAAAGAATGCTCCTTCAACGGCAATGGGGGAGCGGTTGGCAGCTGACAGGCTAAGTTTGACTGGACACAGGTCATCGTGCGAGAATCCGCAGGCAAGGAACTCCTCCAAAGACCAGAGGTCTGACTGTGCCCCGGTGTCTGCGATGGCAGATATGTTCACCTTGTGGTCTGGACCCCGGGTGTTGGGTCGGCTGCCTGGGCCGCCAGGCTCGTCAATCGAGATGGTGATTGACACGCGGGGGTGATCCCTCAGTTTGGCCCTTCTCCATTCCCCCTTAGAGAAAATGTGGTGCTCCAGTCTGACGGGTGTGGGTTTGTCGACACCGCTGAGCGTGGTCTGAGCACGGCGTTGACGATGTCTCCTGTAGCATGTGCCAGGGTGGGCTCCAGACTGAACCGATGAAATCTGGGAGATCGGCTCTGACTCAATGGCGGCCTGTTGACCGTCAGTCAATGGCTGTTCCCGTCTCTTTCGCCGGGGGGCCCTATAGCAGTCGATACACACTTGGTGAGGCTTGGTATTCCATCCACGAGGCCCTTTCGTGAAGACTTTAAAGGTGCATCTGCAGTCTGGGCACGAGGCTCGTTTAGCCTTGTCTGCAGGGGCTTGGGCCGGGGCGGGGCTCGTTTGAAGACTTTTCTTCAGGCGCTGGAATGACGACATGGCTGATAGGGTGGACGATGGGAGCGCGTTGCGGGCCATTTCTTTGTTCTCAACGAGAGCGACCACCTCGTTAACCGGTTTCATCAGGATGTCAGGCGTCCCCAGTATTTCGCGGCGTATGTCCGAGTCATAGATCCCGTTGATCAAAACATCACGGATAATGTGGTCGGTGTAGTCTACATCCTTGCCACACTCACACACTGCCTTGTAGGCGCAGGTCTCTGCTTTGCCCCGCACCCTGGCAGTGAAGGCACGGAATGCTTCATCGCGTTCCTGGTGTAACTGAAGAAGCTCAGTGCGCAGGACACATGTGGCGACTGGAATGACTGCTAGTGAACGCATGGCGGCGATCAGGTCCGGCAATGTACCAGAGGCGGCGTTGGGGTTAGCTTTCAATAGGTTATCACCAAGTGTAGGCCCAGCGCATTGAAATAACTGAAAAGGGGCCTGGGCGGGTCCTATGCCTGAGCCATTGCAGAAGACATCCCAGCGGCGGATGAATACGTTCCATTCCTCTATCGATACGCCAACATCAACTTTAGGTCGGTCGAGTTTCGGGCCTTGAGGAGCTGAGGCTTGGGCGAGTGCAGCCACGGCAGGTGGTGGGTTCTGATGGGCAAGTCCATGATTCGCTAACACAGCAATGGCAAGTGCTTCAGACACGTCACCAGTGGTGAACGTGCAGTTGGGGACAGAGCATTGAATGATCACCATGGCTCCTTCATGAAGAAACACACTCCTCGAAGTCAGGTAAAGTCTTTAATGACCACGATGAAGGAGCCCTGTAGCAATACACAGAAAGGCAACATAAGCTAAACATATAACTGATTAATGCATAAACTGTGTAGCAAAGATAAAAGTATTTATATAAACTTCAATAGTAGAAACAAATATTAAACTTACAGGAATAAGAACAGACCACCACACAGCCACAGAAGCAGGAACACAATGAACACAACCAAAATGGCTGACTACCAACTGAGCCAGTATGGCACTAATAATATGCTACCCCCTGGTGGCCAGGAGTACTCCTCAGTGTTGTTCATCACTGTAAAGCCATTTCACTATTTGAAATACATACTGTCACAATGCTTATAATATTCACCAAAGAATCTGTAGAACATGACACACAAAGATAGAAAAATAAACACTTGAACACTTGAACTGGCTGCTTTGCTCTGGTGACATCTGCTGGTCAGAGTGTGTAAATGCAAAAATAAAAAACAATAACCCAAAAACAAAGATGTTTACTAATAAACTTGTTGATGCTTTGTCTTACAGAAAAGAGCTACAGGAGGCTTTGTGCCGCTACATCTCTGACACCTTCAGCTACATCAACTCAGTGAGAGGTTTTTGTGAGAAGATCTCTGAATGGGTGAGGATGAGGAAGAAAGAAAGAAAAATGATGATGTAGCCCTCCCAACCAACTCTATTTTATTACAGCACTGTCACGGTAAAACCCCTTGTACCTGATGACACTTTAAGCATGGGAGCTGAATTGGAGGGAGTCCACGAAAATATTTACCTTTTAATGTATTTACTTCAACTAGTACGTATGACTCTGACTAGGGTGCAGAGAGGCCTGGTTAGCTTATTTTATAGCTACATTGTTATTGTGAACATTACTCCCAGGCACATTTACCACACTATAGCCCAAATAGCACACACATTCAAATAGACACTTGTGACTGAGGATTCACGTTGCAACAAGGAATAGTTTTTATTACACAGAGAAAAAAATACCCTTTGAGTCCGTAAAATAAAATAAAAAATACCCGGGGTTTTTAAAGTCAGTTATGGTACCATATCGTTGGCGCGCATGTTGAGTTGGAGCTCATGTATCCTTGTGAAAGTGTTTTAGTACTCACGAACAACCACAAACCCTCACTCAGAGGAGCAAGGTGAAAGGAGATGCAGAAACCAGCCCCGCTAACACGCCCTCGTGCAGCAGCAGTTTCTCCGGCGACAGCGTGGATCCTGAGCACCCTCTACAGCAGCAGCACATCAGCGGCAGGCGAACCGCAGGCAGGCAGGCATGTAGGCTTTCAGGCTGGCAGGCCTTCAGGCACACTAAGCATAAATTCAAAACACTAATAAACCCGCTGTTCGTTCTCATACATTTTCATATTGTTACCAGTGCAAACATGTTTCATACTCACTCAGGAAACTCGGCGCAAATTATTTCTCCCACACACACACACGCGGTGTCTCCTTCCAGCTAGCAGGGACGAGGCTAACTTGCTCTAGCTCTATACACAACGATAATGGCGTCTCTGACACAGTACGATTTTCCCGGCTGAAACAGCTCTGAACTCGGCTCACTTACTCATTTTCTACCGGTAACACACAACAGACCCTCCGGGTTCGAGTTTTAGCCACCACAGTAACTTTACACGGTTTACAATAGCTTACAACTACTTTTCCATGGCGTTTCACTCTTTTTCCTTGTCTGACCTCGTTACTAGCCGGAGCCTCGTCTCCTCTCTTTTTTTAGTCCCACCCCCTCGCGAATCCGGTAGGTAGCTGACACTCATCTCTGACAGGCACTGATTGGCTAATGACAGACTGATACCTGGGTACTCAAACAAACAAAAGAAACGTCATATGAGACATTCAAAGACCATGGAAAACATGGGACATTTTAGTACTTAAACCAAATAAAGTGCACTTATTATTTCTCTGTATTAATTCAAGCTTATTTCACCATAGAACTGATTTAACAGGCAATATTTCAGAATGTACTGAATATTTGTAAACTTAAACACATGAAATAACATATAATTATAGCAGGGCGCTACACTCTCCCCCCACCAAAAATGGTCATGTCCTCATGACATGTATAACATAAACCACTTAAGTTTGTTATGAACAGGGTACACATTTCCTTTAACCTATCCACTTATAATAAGTGCTTTTGTATCTCTTAAAAGGAGATGTAAATAAACCAACTTCCTTGTCATCAACCTTAACTAGGGAGACAGTATGGGTACTAACTGCTACAGACTTTGGGCTCCCTAGAAAGTCATAGGTAAGTCTGGTGGGCACCCTCTTTTGTCTCTGAGGTCGTCTTGTCTCGTCTGAGCTCTCGGTTATGTCTTGTCTCACAACAGTGTCATCTATCATTTGTGTCTCAGTTGGGTTGTCTAATGTCTGTGTCTCAGTGTCTCTTTCGGCTTCAGCAGTCTTTTCAACAGTCTTTTCCTGAACTGAGGGTTCCTCTTCCCCAGCTGCTTCAGGTTCTTCAGCTGTAGCGTCTTGTATCTCTGAGTTACTTGTATGGATAGCTAGATCCACATCCAGACTGAAAGGTTCCGATTGGTCAACTTTCTGAGACTCTGGTTCCTTTGACTCTCGTGCAGGATGATAATCATACCATACACCCATTTCATCATCTTCTGAGTCAGATGGAGACTCAATCTTATCATCATGCTCAGGTGTAGGTAAGTCAGAAAGGTCACAGTTTTCATGTCTCCTTGCTTTGAGCCGTTTGCTGGCTCTCCTTTTAGGTTTGAGTGTCTCTCTGTTCTTTTCGAGCCTCAGCTGCACTTCCTGTCCAATAGGCAGAATGTGATTTCTGTGCAATACTTTATCCGAGCCCTGTCCATCCTCTGGCTTCAACTTGAAGACAGGCAAACCAGGAAGTTGACTCTCCACGACATATGGGGTAGCTTTCCAGCGGTCAGCTAGCTTGTTTTTTCCTTGAAGTCCAAGGTTTCGGATCAAAACCCTGTCACCGGCAACTAATGGACAGAAACGCACTCTTTGATCATAGCGTTGCTTGTTTCCTTCATTTTTCTTGTTTGCCATACTCTCAGCCAGCTGATAGGCAGTCTGTAGCTCTCGTTTCATGTTTTTCACATATCTCAAATAGGATTTGGTTGAGGTACCATCACTTGAGACTCCGAATGCCACATCTACTGGCAACCTGGCTTCTCGGCCGAACATGAGAAAATATGGCGAGTGGCCTGTTGACTCATTTAGCGTGCAATTGTACGCGTGCACAAGATGACTGAGGTATCGGCTCCATTTACTTTTGTCCTGTATCTCAAGAGTGCCAAGCATGTCGAGCAAAGTTCTATTGAACCTCTCAGGCTGTGGGTCGCCCTGAGGGTGGTAGGGTGTAGTTCTAGATTTCTTTATGCCAAGCATACTCAACAGTTCATGAATGAGGCGACTCTCAAAATCTCGGCCCTGATCCGAGTGCACTCTCTTTGGTAAACCATAGTGGACAAAATACTGTTCCCACAGGACTTTAGCGACTGTAGACGCCTTTTGATCCTTGGTTGCAAACGCTTGTGCATAGCGTGTGTAGTGATCTGTAACTACAAGCACATTACAGATGTTTCTGGAGTCAGGCTCAATCGTAAGAAAATCCATACAGATGAGATCCATCGGTCCCTCACTGTTAAGATGTGACAACTCAGCGACTCTTTTTGGCAATGTTTTCCTCTGAATACACCTGGGACAGTTTTTACAGTACTTTTCAACCTGGGTTTTCATACGAGGCCAGTAAAACCTCTCTCGTATCAGGCCATAGGTCTTGTCAAACCCAAGGTGGCCCGACTGGTCATGCATTGACTGAAGAACAGTCTCTCTGAACTCTTGAGCGAGCAGCAGCTGCTGGCGAGCTGGTTTGTTGGGTGGATTACTGATTCGGTACAACACAGAGTCTTTGATCTTTAACTTTTCCCACTCTTTTAGTAACAATGACACATCAGGATGTTTCCCTTTGTCAACCTGGTCAGCACAGTTCTGGACAACAGCACGCCACACTTCTCCAATGCACGGGTCTTTCTGCTGAGAATGTGAGAGATCTGCTGAAGACATTTTGGGCAATGGCTGCACACTCAGGGAAGACAAGCTACAGTAGGCTCTGGGTACTGCATGTTTGGAGGAGCCCAGGAGGTCAATGGCTCGGTGACGACGAGACTGAGGTGATCTGATGGACGACATATGACAGACAGCTTGGACGCTGGGAGCAGGCATGGATATCCTTTCCTCACCAGAGACACCATTAACATGAGGCCGCCTGGACAATGCATCCGCATCAGTGTTTTGTTTTCCAGGACGGTATTTCAGGCTGAAATCATATGTTGACAGCTCCGCCAACCATCTATGTCCTGCTGCGTCCAACTTAGCTGTGGTTAGGACGTAGGTTAATGGGTTGTTGTCCGTGTGAACCTCAAACTTGACTCCGTAGAGGTAATCATGAAGCTTAGTTGTGACCGCCCATTTTAAAGCTAAAAATTCCAGCTTATGCGTGGGATAATTTTTTTCTGATGGAGAGAGACTCCTACTTACAAACGCAACTGGACGCAAACCTTCTCCTTGGTCCTGATAGAGGACACCTCCCAAACCCTCTCGACTCGCATCAACATGCAGGACATAAGACAGCTTTGGGTCGGCGATAGCCAGGACAGGTGCCTCTGTGAGACTTTGCTTCAACGTCTCAAAAGCTCTCTCACAGTCTTCATCCCACCTCGCCCCAAACGGCTGTGAGGGGTGGTACCACTCTTTTGTTTCCATATTTGTTTTTGAGTTCCCTTTCTCTTTGGTTTCCTTTTTAACTTTTGTCTTTTTTCCTTGTCTTCCAGGCACAAGGCAGCCCTGGAGCAGCTGGTTGAGTGGATAACACACTTTGGAAAAATCTTTTACAAACCGTCTGTAATAACCACAGAAACCAAGGAAAGAACGAAGAGCAGTGATGTTCTCTGGGCGTGGCCACGATTTCACGGCTTCAATCTTTGAAGGATCTGTAGCAATGCCGTTGCTGGAAACAACATGTCCAAGGTAGGTTACAGAGGGTGAGCAGAACTGACATTTATCCAAGGATAATTTTAATCCTTCCTCCTTTAATCTGTCGAGCACTTTAAGAAGGCGCTGCTCATGTTCCTCCAATGTTCTCCCAAAAACGATGACATCATCGAGATACACCAACACTTCTAGCAAGTTCATGTCACCAACAGTTCTCTCCATGACACGTTGAAATGTGGCTGGTGCTCCACATATGCCCTGCGGCATTCGCTCAAACTGATAAAACCCTGCTGGACAGGTGAAAGCAGTTTTTTCTTTGTCAGCAGCACTTAAAGGGATCTGATAGTAGCCACTTCTGAGATCAAGCACGCTGAACCATTTGCTACCACTCAAGCAGGTCAGAGCATCTTCCACACGAGGGACTGTGTATTGGTCAGGAATTGTCCTCCTGTTTAACGTCCTGTAGTCCACACACATCCGTATGGTTCCATTTTTCTTGCGGACCACAACGATGGGGGACGCATACGGACTTCTGGATTCTGAAATTATTCCAGCTTCCTTCAGATCATGTAAATGTTTTCTCACATCTTCCAAATCACTGGGAGGTAAGCGTCGGGAACGCTCTCTGAATGGTTTGTCCTCTGTCACTCGAATGTTGTGTTGTGTGCTCCTCGCGCAACCAACATCAAACTCACTGCAGGAGAAAACATCCTTCCTCTCCATCATTTTCCGACATAGCCTCTCCTTCCACTCAGGAGGCACAGGAGAATCTGCGAAGTTGAAAGAGGAGGGAGACAGTTGAGGTGAGGCCGACTTAGATGCTTTCTTTCCAGGAACTGAATTTATCACATCCACTCGATACAGGTGAGCAATCTGCATGCCACGTTTCAATGTCACATGATGATCTGACACATTTCTCACAGTGACTGTAATGCGACGACACTGAACAACATCTGTTTTTTCAACAACAGGCATCACGAGAAGTTCTTCAGGAAAACAATCCTCTTCTGGGCGGTCTATAAGAATAGCTTGACCAGAAAGACTGCCAGAAAGCTTTGGAATGCCAACAACTTTTGCAACGCCACCTGGTGGCAACACAACGGGCTTGTCTCTAGTGAACCAGACTGTTCCTCTTCTTGGGTCAGCTGTGTCATCTGGAGTGTCCTGAAACTTTGCATAAGCCTCTTTAATTACTGGATGAACAGACAGGGTGTGTAAGAAATTGTCTCCATTTTGTGTCTTGCAGGAATCAAACAGTCTCCTAACTATAGAGGTGTTTGTGCCAACCACAATGGAGATCTCACCTTTCATGGCCGGATCTGGACACACAAGCACAAGTGTTTCTACGGTCTCAGCTACTCCTACTATGTCTCCAGCAAACTCAAGTTTCAAGCACATGTAACCATCATATGGATATTGGTCCGCACTGAGGCCCCAAATCTCCAGGCACTCAATAGGAGTCAAAGGCAGGTGCTTCAAATACTTGTCATAAAAGGAGCGGTACAATAGGGTAACTTGGGACCCGCTATCAAGCAGAGCTTTGGCGTAAATGCCCTCAATTTGTACAGTGACAATAGAGCTAGGTCCAACTAAACCCTCCGGCAGATTAGCCTTGCTTTGTTTTTGCGTGTCACACTTTGTGGAACGTGTTTTCTCCGGAGCGTCAGGCCGTTCCTTTACTGAGCCCCTGAGAAGTTTCCCGTTGGCTGTCTTGTTTTCAGGAGACGGTTATTCACTTTTCTGAGATTTTCTGGGTTTCCACACTCCCTCTGGAAATGACCATCTTCGCCACACCTGTAGCAAAAGAAATCAACACGGTACTGAGGTCTGGAATCTCTCTCTTTTCCCTGTGCATATTTTCCTGTAGCTTGCTGTGTGGGTTTCTGAGCTACATGCGGTGGTGAACTACCTGATGTGGCTACAGAGGCAGACAGCAGACGTGCAACATCACTTTTAAGCCCCTGGAGATCTTTTGTAAGGCTTTCTATTGCAGGGTCTTTTTTTACTATTTCAGGTGCTGGTGGAGACTCTGGCTGTTTTGGCACTGCTGATGCTGTGGCACAACCTGCACATGTAATTACAGATGAGGAAGCAACTTTCTTTACTCTTTCTCTTTCAAGAACCATTCCCTCTTCTTCTCTTACATCACGAAGCAGCTCAGTGAAGCTTGGAGGAGGCTTGAGTTTGTAGGTCATTCTGATGCGAAGGGCAGCAAGATCATGAGTGAGAGCACCTCTTGCGATTTGTTCAATGCGTGCTCGGTTCATGTCAGTCACGTCAATCCCACCTTTCCGATGGACGGCATGTAACAGCTTGTCTAGTCTGAGTAAGTACTCTGACAGCTTCTCAGCTTCTTTTTGAAATGTGTTACGGAACCTCACCATGAGATCAGCTGCACTGTCTGTGGTTCCAAAAGCTGTTTCTAGGGCCTGAAGGTACTCACCGGCAGTGGCATATGGGTTAGTGGCTCTCAAACCTCTGACAATGTCTGCTGCTGGCCCGTTAAGACTCTCAGCTATTCTTTGCTTCTTGACAACATCAGAACACTGCCACTCATCCAACATGTGTGTGGTCTGTTCCGCCCAAGCATCGTACTCCTCTTCTCCATGTGGAGTTGGTTTCAGTCCTGAAAACAAGCGAAGTTTGCGATAGCCTTGGGTGTCCACAGGCGGGGCTTGACATTTTTCAACAAGCGAGGATATGGCATTCACAAGCTCTGTGTTCAAGTCTGGAGCAGTGGGTGGGGCCGGACTAGGGCTCAACAAGCCTGTGACGTCATCTAAAGTCATCCCCTCACTGGCTAGGAATGAAACTAGCTTGGACTGAAAACCTTCTTTGGTAACAGGTACGTGGGGACGTTGAGTGTCAAGGATACTAATTACCCAAATGTCTGATTGGTCTCCCACTACCAACTGTTCAGGGACGTCAGCCTGAGTCAGGTCATTTGTGGCTTCAACTAAGACTGACTGCTTTTTAGTGGCGGTTAAACACCGTCCTCTTACTTTAGAACGACCAAATATTTTAGCTTCATCAAGCACCTTGTAAATGGTCTCATCAGTAACATCAAGGGAAACCTCACTAAGCACAAGTGATTTCTTAACATCAATACCTTGATCGTCACACCACTTTAACATTTGTTCTGACTCCATTTTCTTTTTCTTTTTTTTTTTTTTAGCTTTGCAAAAAAACAGTCACAAAAAAAAATACACACTTTCAAAATGTAGTGGCTACAGGGCTATAGCTACTTCAGTTAGCATTAGCTTCTTTTTTTTTCATATACTTTGCTCACAAATACAGAAAACAATAAACAATGCAAAATCCCAAACAATGTAAAATCCCGGACGAGCCCCCACGTGTAGCCCTCCCAACCAACTCTATTTTATTACAGCACTGTCACGGTAAAACCCCTTGTACCTGATGACACTTTAAGCATGGGAGCTGAATTGGAGGGAGTCCACGAAAATATTTACCTTTTAATGTATTTACTTCAACTAGTACGTATGACTCTGACTAGGGTGCAGAGAGGCCTGGTTAGCTTATTTTATAGCTACATTGTTATTGTGAACATTACTCCCAGGCACATTTACCACACTATAGCCCAAATAGCACACACATTCAAATAGACACTTGTGACTGAGGATTCACGTTGCAACAAGGAATAGTTTTTATTACACAGAGAAAAAAATACCCTTTGAGTCCGTAAAATAAAATAAAAAATACCCGGGGTTTTTAAAGTCAGTTATGGTACCATATCGTTGGCGCGCATGTTGAGTTGGAGCTCATGTATCCTTGTGAAAGTGTTTTAGTACTCACGAACAACCACAAACCCTCACTCAGAGGAGCAAGGTGAAAGGAGATGCAGAAACCAGCCCCGCTAACACGCCCTCGTGCAGCAGCAGTTTCTCCGGCGACAGCGTGGATCCTGAGCACCCTCTACAGCAGCAGCACATCAGCGGCAGGCGAACCGCAGGCAGGCAGGCATGTAGGCTTTCAGGCTGGCAGGCCTTCAGGCACACTAAGCATAAATTCAAAACACTAATAAACCCGCTGTTCGTTCTCATACATTTTCATATTGTTACCAGTGCAAACATGTTTCATACTCACTCAGGAAACTCGGCGCAAATTATTTCTCCCACACACACACACGCGGTGTCTCCTTCCAGCTAGCAGGGACGAGGCTAACTTGCTCTAGCTCTATACACAACGATAATGGCGTCTCTGACACAGTACGATTTTCCCGGCTGAAACAGCTCTGAACTCGGCTCACTTACTCATTTTCTACCGGTAACACACAACAGACCCTCCAGGTTCGAGTTTTAGCCACCACAGTAACTTTACACGGTTTACAATAGCTTACAACTACTTTTCCATGGCGTTTCACTCTTTTTCCTCGTCTGACCTCGTTACTAGCCGGAGCCTCGTCTCCTCTCTTTTTTTTTAGTCCCACCCCCTCGCGAATCCGGTAGGTAGCTGACACTCATCTCTGACAGGCACTGATTGGCTAATGACAGACTGATACCTGGGTACTCAAATAAACAAAAGAAACGTCATATGAGACATTCACTGACCATGGAAAACATGGGACATTTTAGTACTTAAACCAAATAAAGTGCACTTATTATTTCTCTGTATTAATTCAAGCTTATTTCACCATAGAACTGATTTAACAGGCAATATTTCAGAATGTACTGAATATTTGTAAACTTAAACACATGAAATAACATATAATTATAGCAGGGCGCTACAATGACATACATTAAAAACAAGGCTGCCAGTGTTGACCAGCCAGAGGATGAAGTTCAGGCGGCCTTTGAGGAATATATGAAGAGTAAAGAGACTGAGTTGGATGCAGACAGCAGACCTACAGACCCAGGAGAGCAGCTTGCTGTCGTGTTGAAGGACACTCTGAGAGGCCTGGAGGAGCTGGACCGCTTCCTGGATGCAGTGGAGAAGCTGGCGGTCACCTCACATCAAGTGTTCATGGAGAATCAGGTGTTACACCTGACTGGCATCAGGTCTGAACATGTGCAGATCGTCATCGCTGTTGCACGATTGATCTGCCCTCTCCTCCTGAAGTTTAAAAGAGATGAACAAGTCTTCTTCCTTCCCAATCTTCTGAATGTGGAGGTGCTGTCGAATCAGTTGGACTTATACATAGAGACGACCCAGGCAATCTGCCAGGGGTTAGAAAAGAGGTAAACAGACACTAACCAAAATAAAATGCACATTTTACATTGGAAATTGGCAAACTGGTTTTGAACCCCAACTGAGATGATAATTTCCAGTCTCTCTCCTGCTTTCTGATCTCTCTACACTCATACATTTGCCACAAATACAAGCATAAATACACAAAAATGATCTTTAAAAAAGATGAAAGAGATGTGTAGACAGTAAATCCAAATCTCTTTAACAGCTTCTTTGATGACTTTCGCCTGGAGACGACTATTAAAACTGAAGTTGACCTGGATGTGAACGTGTCTGAAGACGACATAACAAGGATGCTCGACCACATCAATCAGCTGCATGACATCAGGTCAGTGTTGATACCATTTATTATTATCTGTCACTATACACTTAAATCTAACTTTGTTTATCTACAATTAGTTTAAAAATGTAGACTGAAAGTTCACTCATGATTTTATTTCTAGATTAGTACTGTATACTGGTAACACACTTGGATAAACTTGGAAAAGCTGTTCTGCTGAATGTATCGCAAACTCAATGTGGTGGCTCTCTGGTGGTGTTGTTTGTTCACCAGGATACCAGCACGATAACATTCAGAAGGCTGACTTAGTTTTCTCTTCATCTCTTCATCAGGATGAACGAACACTTGAGGACAGCTTTTCTTCTTGAGAAGGAATCCTGTTCTTCCTTCATCAGTGAGTTTAAGGAGCGACAGCCCCGGATGCTTCAGTCTCTGAAGGAGCTGGAGGAGTGTGCTGTTCAGCTTTACAGGATGAATCTGGGGTCAAAGATCTCCAGTGTGGCAGGAAGCTCAGTGGGGGCAGCAGGGGGTGTGCTTTCCATCATTGGTTTGGCGTTAATTCCTTTTACAGCAGGAGCGTCTCTGGTTCTGACTGCAACAGGGGCGGGAATGGGAATCACCAGTGGAGTCAACAGTGTTGTCACCACAGCCACAGAGTTCGGGGTGAACGCTACACAACAAAATAAAGCCACTGAAGCCTTTAAAGTCTTAAAAGAGGACGTGGAGGCTCTTCAAGATTGCCTGGAGGAAGTGATCAGTCAATCAGTCTCCAAAATGGAAGCAAATAATATCAGTTTATTTCAGGCTGTGGAAGATCTTTTTTCTGGTGTTCATGGTGTTGGAAAAGACATTCATTTACTTATTAAGGAAGTCTTAACAGAGTTGATTTCAGGTGGAGAGAGAGTGACTGCAGAGATCCCAGATATCGGTCAAGCAGAGGCCAAAGGGTCTCTCGCTCTCTCCAAGTTGGCCAGGGCGGGTGCCATCGCTGTCAATGCTCTTTTCGTGGGTGTGGACATCTACTTCATCGTTAAAGACAGTATCGGTCTGGCCCAAGGCAGTGAGACTGAAGTCTCACAGTTCATCAAGGCCCGATCTTCTCTCTGGAGCTCAGAGATGGACTTGTGGCAGAAGATCCACGACTCTCTGTGTGAAGGTCTGCAGACATCAGAGAAACATGAGGCTCTCCTAGAGACACCACTGTATCCAGAGCTGGATGTAAAGAAACTAGAAGAAGATACAGAAGAAGAAACTGCAGCTAAAGAGGTGGATAAAAAGACCCCAAAGAGAAACAAAGTTCTCCTGGAGGTGACAATTAATCCACAGGAAGAAGAAGAAGAAGAAGAAGAAGAAGAAGAAGAAGAAGAAGAAGAAGAAGAAGAAGAAGAAGAAGAAGAAGAAGAAGATGATGAAGATGATGATGAAGAAGAAGAAGACACAGATGAGGAAACTGATGACATAGCGATTAAGATATTGATAAATAAAAAATGTTGTTGTTGTGTTGTACAGTTTTGTTGTAAACATTGTTGTGTTGTACAGTAGTGATTTAAAGGGGAACTAACCCTCCCTTCCTCCGCCCTTATCCATGTGCACAAAGCTGGTGAGAAGGCAATCCGTGGAGCGGTGGATAATGTTCATGTACGTGTAGTCTTATTTGTCATAAACAAGAGATTATGGATTATTAACCATAACAATTAGCCTCGTCTGAAGCTGTTTAATTAAAAATGTAGCGTAGTTCCTCTTTAACAGATTCTGGGTCTGTGACCAGGTGTTGGAACCATTATCTGTTTATAGCTTGATTTATCAAACATAATCAACATTAAATAGATGTATAGACATAAAGACACGTGAATTTACTGATGATTACATGGTTGGAAAGTTTTTGCTAACAGTAATGCACAGTAAACAGTGTCAACTTTCCAAAGGTGCATGTTCATTAACTTCAATAAATACAAGAGAATTGCAAAAAAAATTAGCTAACAGCTAAATCAACAATCATTTTCATGTATCGTTCAAATCTATCTTTGAGTTTAAGTTTTATTTCTCTTAATAAAGTGATTTGTTGATTCAGCTAACATTACAATCAAACAATTTAGCTTGGTTTTTTTTCCTTCAGTTCATTTGTATATGATTTACTATGAATCTTTTCTCAGTTTAATGTTACATTTTACTGTATGAGAATAATACATAATTTCTTAAATGCTGTGTTATCTCAAATAATTTAGACTTTAAGTGGACGATGTAATCAGTTTTTTTTTCTTAATTATGATGTCTATTACCCTTCTTTTCTATTTGTTTTCTGTTTTGTAGTGCATACATATTTGCACTTGATGAGTGTTTATGTGTCAGTGTGGGCAGCAGCAGGATACTTCAACAAACAAACATGGGACCTTTAATGTTTAATTAAAAATGTATTATTCTGTAATCAAATTTAGGACAAACTTCTGAAATATGACTCACTGTGTATCAAAAGAAACAACAAAACCATTCAGAATAATAAACTTTTAACTATTTTAACAAAGAAATGTTGCTCTGTTTGCTAATATGAGGAAACAAAGCCATTTTGTTTGTTTCTAAAGGGATCCAAACATTTAACAAAGAAAAAGGACAGAGAAAAAGAACAAAGGATCAGGTTGTGTAGAGGTTTGTACTGACACTCTTAACTGGGCCAGTTCGACTGTATAGATTAATTAGACTAATAGATTTTTAAAAAAATAGATAGATTTAAAAAATTAAGTACTTCTAAATGCTTTGACAAAGAGTAATTCACAAGGCCACAGATGAAACTGCAACTTGTGAAGTCAAGTGAGTTTATTTGCACTGGAAAAGTTTTTTTTTATGTTATACCCCTCAAATGAACTTTTGAGGATCTGTGATTTGTGTCTATGAACCATTAGATGAACTTTGTGAGAAAAAGGGAAAGTTGTACTCTTGCAGTCCTTGGAGCTGTTGTAGTCGTGTTTAAGAACGTAGGTATCGCATCTGCTTTTTGTTTCTCTTATGTGTTAATCTGACAGTAACCACGTCTTCAGTGCTAAATTTAATCTTGTGCTATTATGGGTCTGATGCATGGCTCCTTCCCGCTCTCAAGCCTGAAGTGAAACCTCTCTTTGCTGAACTTACAATTTTCTCTTTCATGAGTTAAAGAAAATTTCCACAACATTCTTCATTGGCCTCAATCAGAGACTGAAGAGGTAAATTTTATTAATTTGGACTGACACTCATACCTGGGCCAGTGGTCACCAAGTAGCCTATAGACTAAAAAAAAAAAATCTTTTACTGCTGTTTACTGCAAGACCTCCACGAGTCGCAGGTCGAAAGCTGCTGAGGACGCACATTCAGCACCATATGACGTCACGTCTGCAGGACATTTTGTGTCCACACAACCACTTGTGCTATGTTGAGAGTTTTTGCTGTTGCCAAATTAACAAAGTTGTTTTCTGAAATTGCTGCACGTGCATGTGTTTGCATGTGTTTTCTGAAGTGTTTGAGTCCTAAGTAAGTAAGTAATAGGAAAGAACTAATATCACTTTATTAAGTTTTAATATTTTTTCATGCAATAAAGTCACAGTTGAGATTCCCAATCTGTGGGCAGTTTATTCAAATAACACACTACATTTTGGCCAAATCAGTAGGCTATGTACTACCTGTAGCAGTATAATATTCGGTTTTGATAACAGCCACAGTGACACAGCATCAGCTGCCATGGAGAGTTCATGCACGCTCCTGCACCGGCTTGGCTGGTGACTGCAGTCGCTAGAACAGCTGCAACAGCTGTCATGCTACTAATGAGTCTTATTGTTTGATCTGCTCCAAGTCCCTTTAACCTAGAAAAATGCAACACCATTTACTGTTTTACCTCCCTGCACTTTGCTGTATTTTGTAGCCTACACCGTGCCAACAAACAGAGAAATGAGATTGAAATAGACCAATATATACTGCCACAATGCATAGAATTATATACGTATATGAATCTGTAGAAGATGACACAAAGATAGCAAAATTGAACTTACTAAACACTTGAACTAGCTGCTTCTCGATGTGAAACCATGTTTCATCTGCTGGCCACTTCGTGTAAATGCAAAGAAAAACAACAAGTTATTTCATAATCTAAAACCAGTCGATGCTTTGTCGTACAGAAAGGAGCTGCAGGAGGCTTTGTGCCGCTACATCACTGATACCCTCAGCTACATCGGCTCAGCGAGAGGTTTTTGTAAGAAGATCCCTGAATGGGTGAACATGAGGGAGAAAGAAAGGAAAATCATGATGGACATTAAAAACAACGCTGCCAACATCGACCTGAATATTGACCACGTTACCAAGTCAGATGACAAAGGCAAGGCTGTTGCAGAATACACGAAGAGCAAGTTGAGTGCACGGACTGCAGACAGCCGGCGTGCAGAGCTTGAGAAGGAGCTTGATGTCGTGTTGAAGGACACTCTGAGAGGCCTGGAGGAGCTGGACTGCTTCCTGGATGCAGTGGAGAAGCTGGCGGTCACCTCACATCATGTGTTCGTGGAGAACCATGTGTTACACCTGACTGGCATCAAGTTTGAACTTATGCAGAAGATCATTGCTGCTGCACGAATGATCTGCCCTCTCCTCCTGAGTTTTAAAAGAGATGCAAAAGCCTTCTTCCTTCCCAAACTTCAGAATGTGGAGGTGCTGTTGGATCAGTTGGACATGTACATAGAGACCACCCAGATAATCTGCAAGGGGTTAGCAAAGAGGTAAATAGACATTTTATGAACAAAATGAAAGACAGTAGGTGATGTGAAGTAAGTCAATAGTAAATCTGAATCTCTTTAACAGCTTCTTTAGTGGCTTTTTCCTGGAGATGAATGTGAAAACTCAAGTTGACCAGAATAACATGTCTGAAAACAACATACCAAGGATGCTTGGTCACATTGAACACCTGCATGAAATAAGGTGAGTGTTGCCTTGTGTGTATCTTCCTATTTTTAGGGCTGAGTGACAACTGCAAATCATCCGATGAGGACTCTATTGAAATCGTAATGTTCATTGTGATTTAACCCCCAATTTGGCCCTTCTCCCAAATTGCAAAATGCATAAAATTTTGCTCTTTTTGCACGACCTGCCGTGTCTGAGGACGTAGTAGCTTATACAGTATTTCTCTGACCAAGCTGTAATAATTATTATCACTTTTGAGCAATTAAAGTAAGATGCAGAAGCCTGACTTAATTTCCTCTTTATCTTTTCATCAGGATGAACCAACCCTTCCGGACAGTTTTCCTGTTTCAGGTAAACTGTCCGGAAGGACAGTTTTCTGGCTTCATCAGTGAGTTTGAGGAGCAACAGCCCCAGATGCTTCAGTGTCTGAAGGACTTGGAGGAGTGTGCCGTTCAGCTCGACAGGATGAATAAAGGATCAAAGATCTCCAGTGTGGCAGGAAAATCAGTGAGGACAGTTGGAGGTGTGCTGTCCATCATTGGTTTGGCGTTAATTCCTGTAACAGCAGGAGCGTCTCTGGGTCTGACCATGACAGGTTTAGGACTTGGGATCACCAGTGGAGTCAACAGTGTTGTCACCACAGCCACAGGGATTGGGGTGAACATTACACAGCAAAAGAAAGCCAATAAAGCTTTCAAGGTCTTAATGGAGGATGTGCAGGCTGTCCAGGTCCATCTAGGGGAGGTGGCCAGTCAAGTCGTCAAAATGGAAGCAAGTGGTATGGATGTATTTCAGGATGCATGCAGGATTTTATCTAGCGGTCGTAGTATTAAAAAAGACATTCATTCACTTATTCTTGGTGCAAAAAGACAGGTGTTGGATGGTGTGCAGAGGTCAACTGAAGAAATCTCAGATATCGGTCAGGCAGCAGCCGAGGAGTCTCTCTCCGTTGTCTCTGAGTCGGTCGCGGTGGGCGCCATTGCTTTAAATGCTCTTACCCTGGGCATGGATATCTTGTCCATCTGTAAAGACAGCGTCAGATTGGCCAAAGGCAGTAAGACCAAAGTCTCACAGTTCATCAGAGCCAGATCTGCCCTCTTGAGCTCAGAGATAGATTCATGGCAGAGGATCCACGACTCTCTGTGTGTGGGTCTGCAGACGTCAGAGAGAAACAGAGCTTTCCTGGAGACGCCATTTTATTCAATCACTGATTAACTCAACACTTTCCACAAATCAATGAAAAGTTTGTCTGTTAATGAAAAGAAATAAAATATTTTATTCTTTCTGTGTTGAAAACAATCTGGATAACTGTAATGTTACAGCTACACACCTGTGACCTTCATTTTTATTTCTCCAGCCAGGATCAGTGAGACTGGACAAAGTTGAAGCAAACTGTCAAAATGTTCTTTTACTTCCACATAAATGCATGTAGACATACGCACACACCCCTCTCTGGCACACATAGTCTGCATGTGCACATCCACACGTGCATTCAACTACATTGAAGTATTGGCAGTATTACAGCTTCATCAAATAGGTGAATATTTTTCTCCTCCTGCTGTCTGCAGAAATTACAACCTTCTTCCTGTGCAGGTTCTTCATGATTGTCTGGAGGAAGTGATCAGTCAATCACTCTGCAAAATGGAAGCAATCAATGTAAAGTTGGGTGTTGGCAAGGTTGTTGATGTTGGAAAAAGCTTTCATTCTCTTATTTGTAAAGCTTCTGATCTTAAGTTGTTGCAAAATAAAGGGGCGACCAAAGGGTCTGTCGCTCTAGTCAAGTCAACCATAGTGGATGCCTTCGCTGTCAATGCTCTTTTCATTGGCATGGATATCATCTCCATCTGTAAAGACAGCATCAGTCTGGGCCAAGGCAGCGAAACCAAAATCTCACAGTTCATCAGAGCCAGATCTGCTCTGTGGAGCTCAGAGATGGACTCATGGTGCAAGATCCACAACTCTTTGTGTGAGGGCCTGCAGACATCAGAGAGAAATGAGGCTAAAGAGGTGGATAAAAAGACCCCAAGGAGAACCAAAGCTCTCCTGGAGGTGACATTTTATCCACAGGTAGAAGAAGAAGAAGAAGAAGAGGAAACTACAGCTGACGAAGATACGCTGTTGTGTTAAATGTCGAGCTCCAGGTGAAGACAACAAGGTCACTTTTATTTCTTTATTCGTGTTGTCACGCTATTCACCACAGGTTGTCGAGGGCTGTTGTGGTTGAGTGTTGTCGGAGCATTTGTTTTGTTTTTGGTTTAATCATTTTGTGTACATATTTTGTTATATTTTTATTTTTTACATGTGTACATATTTTGTTATATTTTTATTTTTTACAACTTTTTCCTTATCAGTCTTAAATAAGGCCAAATTTGTGTATCGATGATCTTAATTCTCCTGTGTTCTCCCACGTCACATTGAAAACATTATGGTGACAACCTTGGTGCACCGTTAAAAATCTGACAGATAAAATCTCAAAGTCTGTGACCTGGGTGCGGGGCTCTTCGACTTCGACCTGAGGCAGTGATGACGATAGCCTCTGCATATGGTGTCCGTTCAGCCTACTGCACCACTCGCACCCTGGTAGTTTTCATGTAACTTTGTTCGTGATCTGTTGGTAGATATCCTCAGATGTCATATCGTTAAAAAAATGTTCCACCTTATCATGTGAAGATCAGCAGATGTTAATTTATATATGACTTTGTCTTCTGCTGACTACATTACGAGCTGGACACCTGCCCATGTGATGGCCTCCGTCAATGTCCCATCCATGCCGCATCAAATGCTGATAAAATAATAAACACTAACGTTGGAGCACGTGATGTGCAGGAACGTTGCTCACCTTGTTGTTGTGGGGAAACTGAACTTGTGCACTTGGAGGTGAGTCACCTGACTTCACGCATTAAGTTCCTGTTGATTGGAGGAAAGTAGCCACACCTGTCCTCTCATCTGTGAATCTGTAGGCCTACTCAATCTGGTCTACAGAACTTTGTCCCCCTGAAGACTCAAGCCCTGAACCCTTGGTGACGCCAGCTCTAAGTGACAGAGTGTGAGAGTCTGTGAGGATCCAGATGCTGTGAACATGAATGGAACAGCACTTACCCACTCTCACAACACGTTACCTTGACAACAAAATGTTGTTGAATCCGGTCTTGGATCGATACTTTACTTTCAACACAAGGTGTGTGAGGCGGACTCAAAACAAAATGTTCCTGGATCAGATCTGATCAAATCATCATCAATAATCAAATTACAAGCGTTAATACTGACAGTAAACTTCTTTCTTTCTTTCTTTCTTTCTTTCTTTCTTTCTTTCTTTCTTTCTTTCTTTCTTTCTTTCTTTCTTTCTTTCTTTCTTTCTTTCTTTCTTTCTTTCTTCCTTTCTTTCTTTCTTTCTTTCTTTCTGTCCATTAACAATAAAGAGACCGGCAGAGCTCTCTCTAACTATGAGCCTGATTTACTAAGATCCCAGATGAGGGGCGCGAAATTGCGTGCTCCTGGTAAAAATTTGCGTGGTTAGCGCATGAAAAAACGGTGATCTACTAAAGCCTGGTAAATGCTTCTGCGTCGCAACGACGGCGTCGACCCTACGCCGTCATTGAGCATTCGAAGTTCTGCGTCGAGGGAACGCGTTGCTCTGCAATTCACTGCCAAGCCGCTAGAGGGGTGTGGCTGTGTATTTGTGTGGTTTCGGGGGGCTCATATGGTTTCCAACTCTCTCCCTCAGAGCATTATGAGCCTATGGTGCATGTTCTGCTATAATGTCCACAACTTGCTCAGTTTTTGTCCGAGTTCAAAACAGTTTGATTTTTTATGAACATCTATGCAGTTATGATGAAGAATACTCAAAACCACAGACAATTTTAATCATGTACTTTTTTTTTGTATAAGTAACATTATAGTGACATTATGCAAATAGTTAAAGTAATATCTACATACTGATTTATTTTTCAGAGTTATGAATCGTTTTGTTCGTGAAGATGACTGGATCACCATCTACTGCACTGTAACTGCAGCCAGAGTCAGAGCAAATTGCCCGTTTCATTATGGCCGACTGTGAGCTACGCCTGCCTGTAGTCCCATCTACCCCCTTGCGAGATAGCCCTACCACTTCCCCCTAACCCTTGTCTGAACCAGAATTGGGACACCCCTACCACTTACAGTAACATGAACCCTTGGTTAGCAGCAGCAGCAGCAGCAGCAGTCATATCCTTCTCTACAAACAAATGTTTTTCGTCCTAGCAAACGTAATGACTCACTGCCGGAAGCTTGCCAGGCCTGATCATAAAATGGTAAATGATTATTTAGGTTAGAGTCCAAATCAATTTTAGCACAGTACATAGGCATTTTCTGAACTTGTTAAATTTTTATTTCTTCATTGTCCTCAGAGACTGAAGACTTTACGCTGAGTGGAGACAATGTCTGAAAGGTAAAGTTTGATTTTAAGCTACGTTTAAACGAGATAGATAGATAGATAGATAGATAGATAGATAGATAGATAGATAGATAGATAGATAGATAGATAGATAGATAGATAGATAGATAGATAGATAGATAGATAGATAGATAGATAGATAGATAGGATCTTTGAAATACCAAGGTAATTTAGTCGTGGTGTGCAGGGGGCGGCGGGGTGGAGATTTATTTTATATTAAAAGGCTTCAATCTGGTGCACTTTGACAGTTAAAAAACTGCATACAGTGTATTAGATTAATAAATTGATATCATCATCACTAGTGATCATCCAGAGAAGACTGACTCCACTGAATCCTGATGAGAACACACCATCTATTACAAACAGGAGACTAGCTCCTCACGCTCCTAGCAGCCAAAGCGTATCAAAAATATTGTATTATAAAGTTATATTCCAGCTCGAAAAAAAAAGTTTGAAATGCAATGTGAAGGTCCTGGTTAACATTAAGATGAATGGGTTTCTAGGGTGAAGTGTGCACTCTTTTTTTTAACCATCGCTATACTATCTTAGGGGTGACTTCCTTCTAGAGCTTCAACTGTGTTCCTCACTTTGAAACAGGCCCAGCGAGTTTGTTTGTTCCCACAAACTTGGTAACATACTTGGCTATTCATGTCAAAATATTGGAGTCAGACTTCATTTTGTTTGTATGGTCTTCTTTGAATGGGAAAATGTGAAGAGAGGTCTGGGTGAAATCAAAATGAGCTAAAAACAGTTTTGGATGGAGTGAATATTATGACACTGGCTTATAGTAAAATGTAATTAGTTTTCCAAAGGTCAAATTCCACCTGGACATATCTGTGATAATAAAAAAATGTGTTGCTGTGGTTCATTTTTTTAGCATCTGCTCTTACACAGTTACTCATTACTTAGATTTTACTCTGCTGTGATTTTAGGGTTAGGGTTAGCCTAGGGTTAAACACTTAAGTTGCTGCCTCTCGATGTGAAACCATGTTTGCCCTGACATCTGCTGGTCACTCTGTGTAAATGCAAAGAAAAAATAAAAGTTATTTCAAAGTCTCACAAGCTTGTCGATGCCTTGTCTTACAGAAAGGAACTACGGGAGGCTTTGGACAGCTACACCACTGAAACCCTCAGTTGCATTAAATCAGTGAGAGGTTTCTGTGAGAAGATCCCTGAATGGGTGAACATGAGGGAGACAGAACAAAAAATGATGACATACATTAAAAACCAGGCTGACAAGGTCCAACATTCTCAAGATGAAGTTAAGGCCTTTCAAGAATACATGAAGAGCAGGGTGACCCCGATGGATTCAAACAGCAGCCCTACAGACCCCGGTGAGCAGCTTGCTGTCGTGTTGAAGGACACTCTGAGAGGCCTGGAGGAGCTGCACTGCTTCCTGGATGCAGTGGAGAAGCTGGCGGTCACCTCACATCATGTGTTCATGGAGAACCAGATGTTACACCTGCCTGGCATCAAGTTTGAACACATACAGATCGTTATCGCTGCTGCACGAATGATCTGCCCTCTCCTCCTGAAGTTTAAAAGAGATGCACAAGTCTTCTTCCTTCCCAAACTTCAGAATGTGGAGGTGCTGTCGAATCAGTTGGACGTATACATAGAGACGACCCAGAAAATCTACCAGGAGTTAGGAAAGAGGTAAACAGACATTTTATGAACAAAAAAATAAAAGACAGTCAGTGATGTAAGTGAGTGGACACTAAATCTAAATCTATATTACAGCTCCTTTGGTGACTTTTGCCTGAAGATGAACGTAGAAACTCGGGTTGACCTCGATGACGTGTCTAAGGACGACATACCAAGGATGTTTAACCACATCAGTCAGCTGGATGAAATCAGGTAATGTTGCCATGTTTATTAGGCTAATGTTATTATTGTTATTATTTGGAATATACTAGTTAAACAGACTGGGTAAACTCACTTGATTTTACTTCAAAATTAATATACTATAACACATTTGGACAAACCAAATTAATTACTTTGAGGAATTCATGAAGTAGCCTATATTCATTTCAACGATGTGTAGCCTATAATTATTATGTTATTTAACCTCTTATGACCCCACGAACACATACGTGGACGACACATTTTGGGTTGTCTTATCAAGGGCTGACTGTACTTCATCCAGGACTTTAAGAGTGGCAGTGATTGTACTATGTCCTGTCCTGGTCTGAACCCAGACTGTGAAGGGTTGAGAATGACTCCAGTAGCTGATGGAGTTGGGTTAACACGAAGGACTCAAATAATTTAGAGGCTGAGAGATTAGAAATTGGTCTGTAGTTATTTAAATCTGAGGAATCACTTCGCTGTATTTTGTACACCAAGCCAAACAATCACTGCTTGAAATAGACGTATATATACTGCCACAATACATTATAGGGAATCTGTAGAAGATGACACAAAGGCCGCAAAATGTAATTGCCTAATCACTTAAGTTGCTGCTTCTCGATGTGAAACCATGTTTGCCCTGACATCTGCTGGTCACTCTGTGTAAATGCAAAGAAAAACTAAAAGTTATTTCAAAGTCTTACAAGCTTGTCGATACCTTGTCTTACAGAAAGGAACTACGGGAGGCTTTGGAAAGCTACACCACTGAAACCTTCAGTTGCATCAAATCAGTGAGAAGTTTCTGTGAGAAGATCCCTGAATGGGTGAACATGAGGGAGACAGAACAAAAAATGATGACGTACATTAAAAACAAGGCTGACAAGGTCAAACAGTCGAGGGATGAAGTTAAGGCCTTTCAAGAATACATGAAGAGCAGGGTGACCCCGATGAATCCAAACAGCAGACGTGCAGACCCCAGTGAGCAGCTTGCTGTCGTGTTGAAGGACACTCTGAGAGGCCTGGAGGAGCTGCACTGCTTCCTGGATGCAGTGGAGAAGCTGGCGGTCACCTCACCTCATGTGTTCATGGAGAACCAGGTGTTACACCTGCCTGGCATCAGGTCTGAACATGTGCAGATCATCATCGTTGTTACACGATTGATCTGTCCTCTCCTCCTCAAGTTTAAAAGAGATGCGAAAGACTTCTTCCTTCCCAAACTTCAGAATGTGGAGGTGCTGTCGAATCAGTTGGAGGTATACATAGAGACCACCCAGAAAATCTGCCAGGAGCTAGGAAAGAGGTAAACAGACATTTAATGAACAAAAAATAAAAGACAGTCAGTGATATAAGTGAGTAGACACTGAATCTAAATCTCTTTTACAGCTTCTTTGGTGACTTTTGCCTGAAGACGAACGTAGAAACTCAGATTGACCTCGTGTCTGAAGACGACATACAGAGGATGTTTTTCCACATCAACCTACTGGATGAAATCAGGTAATGTTGCCATGTTTATTAGGCTAATATTATTATTGTTATTATTTGACATATACTTAAAACCAATCTGTATATCTCAAGATAGTTAACAGACTGGGTACATTCACTTGATTTGACTTCAAAATTAATATACTATAACACACTTGGACAATGCAACCATGACAATATAGTGATTCTCTGCCCATGTAGTTTGCTTTCATTATCAATGTGCAATGAATCTTGGGATATGTTGGGTCACAAAGGACATGCATCCGAAGGCTGTTTCCCCTGAAGTCAGACACAGCTAAAGAGTCATAAGAAAAAGATCCATGTCTCTTTATGTCAAAGCCTAATCAGATTGTGATATTTCCATCAGATCAAATGGATGGAGAGTGAAGAGAAAAATCCAACAAAATTAATTACTTTGAGGAATTCATAAAGTAGCCTATATTCATTTCAACGATGTGTAGCCTATAATTATTATGTTATTTAACCTCTTACGACCCCACGAACACATACGTGGATGACACATTTTGGGTTGTCTTATTCTTAAATACTTTTAACGGGACCCGGTGTCCACATACATAAATACTTACACTGCCAACTAGTGGTGTCAGAGGAGTAAAACATATTACAGGTAAAAATCCAAGATGGTGGGAGACACACTGGAAAACTCAGGTGGCCACTCCCGACCAAAATGTTGACCAGGTGAAAAAATCCAATCAAATTTCATGGCTGACTCTTAAAAGTGTTTTCTCGGCATGTACATTTGACAAAGGTTTGTAACATTCAGAAGGCTGACTTAGTTTTCTCTTTATCTCTTCATCAGGATGAACCAACACTTTCGGACAGTTTTCCTGTTTCAGGGGGAATCCTGTTCTAAATTCATCAGTGAGTTCAAGGAGCGACAGCCCCGGATGCTTCAGTTTCTGAAGGAGCTGGAGGAGTGTGCTGTTAAGCTTTACAGGATGAATAAAGGATCAAAGATCTCCAGTGTGGCAGGAAGCTCAGTGGGGGCAGTTGGGAGTGTTCTTTCCATTGTTGGTTTGGCATTAATTCCTGTAACAGCAGGAGTGTCTCTGGGCCTGACTATAACAGGAGCAGGAATGGGAGTCGCCAGTGGAGTCAACAGCGCTGTCACCACAGCCACAGAGCTCGGGGTGAACGCTACACAAGAAAAGAAAGCCAATGATGTCTTTAAGGTCTTCATGGCGGATGTGCAGGCTCTTCAAGATTGTCTGGAGGAAGTCATTAATGAAACTGAAATAGACCTAGACAAGATCACTATGATGATGCATGAGGGCATGGTTCTTGGGAACACAGGTGGTGGTGGCTTTCTTTCACTTGCTCTTAAAGCCTCTAATGTTGGGCTTTTGGATGAGGCTGCTGAAGACATTGGCCAGGCAGCAGCCCAAGGGTCTCTTGCTCTCTCCAAGTCGGCCAGGGCGGGTCTAATCGCAGCCAACGCTCTTTTCCTGGGCATGGATATCTTCTTCATCTGTAAAGACAGCGTAAGTCTGGCCAAAGGCAGCGAAACCAAAGTCTCACAGTTCATCAGAGCCAGATCTGCTCTGTGGAGCTCAGAGATAGATTCATGGCAGAAGATCCACGACTCTCTGTCTGAAGGCCTGCTGACATCAAAGAGAAAGAAAGCTTTCCTGGAGACGCCATTTTATCCAGAGATAAGAAAGAGAAGGTTATCTATCCATGAGCCGCCACCTTTTTGAGTGTCAAGCCTTGTCATTGATAAAGGTTATCGTAACTGTCTGTGAGAGAGATTTCATTGTTTAAAGCAACATTGCTGAGTTTCAGCTCAGTGTTCCCACCATCTGGTTGAGAAGCGCTATCGTCTGGGGAGAAAAACAAAACTTTTCTGCCAGTGCATCCCGCGTTTATTCCTATTAATAAATGACAGTATTTTCCACATGTTTGCAAGGAGACTGTGTGGGCTGGGGGGCTGGAGGTGAATCGTAAGCTTCTACCCACATCGTCATACCCGTGCAGAGAAGATAGTGTGGTTTCAGCCAACGTGACCCTGCTCAGGCTGCGGCAGCAGCACCATTCATCCTATTAAGCATTTTTCTACCATTGCAATGAGTCTGGAAACATATATAATAAAAAAATTTACAAGTTAAAAGTTAAAAAAAGCTTACATAAATACACAGATTAAAAAAATTCAGTTGTGATATTTAAATAATTTCATGTGAGGACATTTTATTTTGAAAGTATGTGGTCACACCCCCCTGGTCTGTTGTGAGGGTGAACTGTGGGAGCCGTCAGAAGTAAAATGCGGGACCACAGACAATGGAGGCAGTAAGTCATGACACTAGACAGAGATAATTACACTGCGTTAAAGAGGCGCAAACGGTAATTATGTTTTGGTTTTAAATGTATTTAATTTTGTGGTTGTGTACAAAGTGCTTTGAGCGTACAGTGGACACTTCAAGTGTTTATTTGTTTGCATTGAGTTAGCATTTAGCTACAATGGACTCATATGGACTCTCGGTCTTCTATTTGTAGTTTTGACGGTGTTCTATGATTTTGCCAACGTTGGTGGAGAAGGAGAATAAAAGAATGAAAATCAAGACATCAGTATGAATCATGGCCTTTGTTGAAGCTACAGTAGCTACAGTTATGTTTTCTCGTTTCTTGTATTTTTCCTTCCTGTTTTATTTTGTTGTGCTCACCTTCTCCTCTCGTTTCACTTGTCTTGAATTTTTGCCCACGTGTTCTCCCATGTGCTGATTGTAGCAGCCCAATCCTAGATGTTTTCACCTGTGTCTTTGTCTCTCCTTCTCTTCTGTATTCAAGCGTCCCAGTCGTCAGGTCTTGTGTTCGAAGTCTTGCTTAACTTCCTACCTGCTCAATACCAATAAACCCGGTTCTGTCGAGCTCTTAAGTCCTGGCACCATAGCTGTCAGATCCTTTTTATATACTGTACATTTTCCCATATTTTGCACTTGATGAGTGTTTATGTATCAGTGTGGGCAGCAGCAGGATGTCACAGTTTCTCTCTCTCTGACTCTCCTACCAATGAAACATGAGACCTTTAATGTTTAATTAAAAATGTATTTTTCTGTAATCAAATTTAGGACATGGTTTAACTTCTGAAATATGACTCACTGTGGATCAAAAGAAACAAAAAAAAACATTTAGAATTATAATAATAAACCTTTAACTATTAACAAAGAAATGTTGGTCTGTTTATTATGAGGAAACAAAGCCATTTTGTTTGTTTCTAAAGGGATCCAAACATTTCACAAAGAAAAAGGATAGACAGAGAAAAAGAATAAAGGATCTAGGTCAGGACAGGTTGTGTAGGAGAAAAGACATGGAAGACATGGAAGTATTTAGATCCAGCAGGTGGTGGTACTGTAGTGCAACACTCTGGACGCAGGCCGACTTTAACACCAACAAAAAGCAGAAGAGGAGGGGGCGAAAGAAGAAGATATTTTTTTGTTTTGTTTTTTACAACTTTTTCCTATTCAGTTTTACTAGGAAATAAGGCCAAATTTGTGCATTGATGATCTTAATTCTCCTGTGTTCTCCCACGTCACATTGAAAACATTATGGTGACAACCTTGGTGCACCATTAATGAGCTGACAGAGAAAATCTCAAAGTCTGCGACTTGGGTGCAGGGCTCTTCGACTTCGACCTGAGGCAGTGATGACGATAGCCTCTGCATATGGTGCCTGTTCAGCCTACTGCACCATTTGGGGCCCTAGTTTTTAAATGTTTGAATGAGCTTTAGTTTTCATGTAACTTTGTTTGTGATCTGTTGGTAGATATCCTCAGATGTCATATCGTTAAAAAAATGTTCCACCTTATCAGGTGAAAAATCTGTTACAAGCTGAAGTGCAGTGCTGACCAGACCAGCAGATGTTAATTTATATGACTTTGTCCTCTGCTGACTACATTACGAGCTGGACACCTGCCCATGTGATGGCCTCCATCAATGTCCCATCCATGCCGCATCAAATGCTGATAAAATAATAAGCACTAACGTCAGAGCATGGAGCACGTGATGTGCAGGAATGTTGCTCACCTTGTTGTGGTGGAGAAACAAGAGAAGTGTAGGTATGCAAACAAATGCGGGTTTGATATCTCAGTCTCTTCAGTCCAAAAGCAACTTCAGCACAGTGCAGGTGTTTTCTGAGCTTGTCCTGTTTTTATTTCATCTTTGGCCTCAGTCACAAACTGAAGATTTACACCAAGAAGAGAAAATGTCTGCAAGGTAAAGCTTGACTCTAAGCTGCTTTTAAACTGAATAACAAACCAGTCAGAGAATAAAGATACGCATGTACATTTCCATACTAAAATGTTAACAGTGTGACGATGAACACTAATGCATTGTAATGTATTTTTTCAACCAGTTTCTTTTGTGGAGAGTTTGTATCTGACAAGATTTAATTGAACAATGTGAGCTGACCGACTTTACATGTTTTTACACATGAACAAGGTTTTGATTGTTTCAGGTGTTTTTGCACAGGTGATCTGGTTTTGTATGAATAAACCTGAAATTTGTTTGTTTTGTACTCGCACACATAATTCACAAAGCCACAGATTAAACTGCAACTTGTGGATTTGAATTAAACATTTACATCAGTATTGTATGGTGGCCATGAGGGCTCAAACACTTCAACTTAAGAAAAACACACACAAAGACACTAACATCAGCAATAAAAACAAACAAAACTTCTTCAATTTGACAACACATGCTCAGCAAAAACTCACAGCAGAATACAAATGTACACAAGAATGTGAAGTGACATTAATTAGCTATAACAGAGAGCAGCATTATCCCTATATTTAACCCATTGCAACACAAGTTATTATTTTACCTCCCTGCACTCTATTGTGTTTGTAAACAAAGGCAACAAACAGAAATAAGCACTGTCATAATATCATCTTGACAAAAGAATCTGTAGAATATCACACAAAGATAGTAAAATTAAATTGACTAAATACTTGAGCTTGCTGCTTCTTGCTGTGAAACCATGTTTTGCTGTTGGACAGACTGTGCAAATGCAAAGAGAAAAAAAAGTTGTTTCAATGTCTGAGAAACCGGTCGATGCCTTGTCTTACAGAGAGAAGCTGCAGGAGGCTTTGTGCCGATACATCGCTGACACCCTCAGCTACATCGACTCAGTGAGACGTTTCTGTGAGAAGATCTCTGAATGGGTGAGGATGAGGAAGAAAGAAAGAAAAATGATGACATACATTAAAAATAGAGCTGACGGTGTTGACCAGCCAGAGGATGAAGTTCAGGCCTTTCAAGAATATATGAAGAGTAAAGAGACCCGGTTGGATGCAGACCCAGAGGAGCAGCTTGCTGTCGTGTTGAAGGACACTCTGAGAGGCCTGGAGGAGCTGGACTGCTTCCTGGATGCAGTGGAGAAGCTGGCGGTCACCTCGCTTAATGTGTTCATGGAGAACAAGGCGTTACACCTGACTGATGGCATCAAGTTTGAAGACATAAAGATCGTCATTGCTGTTGCACAATTGATCTGCCCTCTCCTCCTGAAGTTTAAAAGAGATGCAAAAGTCTTCTTCCTTCCCAAACTTCAGAATGTGGAGGTGATGTCGAATCAGTTGGACGTATACATAGAGACGACCCAGGCAATCTGCAAGGGACTAAAAGAGAGGTAAACCAAAAATAAGATGCACAT
>CM064905.1:3976715-4141715 GCA_030347415.2 Decapterus maruadsi | reverse complement strand
AAAAATTATATGTAGAAACCATAGAGTAACTATAGAGATTTTATCAGAGTTGCTATTGTTATCTGTATCACGATGAACTGCTATCATATAGAAGAGAGTAGATTATGTTATCGTAGGCTCTGTACGGCATACAGGGAAAGGAAAAAATGCTTTGCTTTCTTTTTTTTCTTTCTTTCTTCCTTTGTTTGTTTATTTACATGGTTTTACCAATATGTTTTTTTAAAAGTTCAAGAGAAAAATATTTAAAAACAAAACCATTTTTTTGAGTGAGCTTTTTTTTTTCTCCTCCCCTTCTCCTTGTTGACGGTGTCTGAATTAATAATAAAAGTTATTCAAGGCCTTTTTTAAAATAAAAATAATAATATTAATAATAATAATAATAAAAAAGACGGTATCCTCCAGTCACATTAGCCAGGCCTTCTCAGGGGTGACAGGTTGAGCAGACGCTAACATGACCATCCATTCAGGGGATCCCTCCACGGCTCGAGAGAGCAGGAAACACTGTACGCATGGATGGGTATGACCGAAAAATAAACTTAGTGCTGTACATTAGAGAGGACAAGGGATGGATTTTGGAAAATAAAGCTTTTAGAACTTGTAAAAGGAAATTGTTTTAATATGTGTGTGTGTCTGTGTGGGTGTGAGAGAGGAAAAAGAGCAGCGTCCCAGCAGCAGGCCATGCTTTGATTCAGAGTGATATTTGAGTAATAACAATATGTGTGTGTGGGTGTGTGAGGAGATGACGGATAACTCAGGCAGATGATTGCTAATGAATACACAGCCACATCACGACCGCTTGGATTCACAGAGATGTTCATCGCCGCCCTGGTTCTTAAATTATGTCTGGTTGTACAGTTCAATCACTGCAGCTTTAAAAAAAAAATTAAAAAAAAGACAAATAATTAATCAGTGGGTAAAACCTGAGCATCTGAAAAGCTGATCTGAGACCGAGCAGCGGGCGGTTGTGAGTCTGCAGGTGCAGGTCTGTCACGTGGAAACGGCCTGTGACAGCGGAGACACGACGGGAACCAGAACCACTGACTCAGACATGAATCCCTCCGCCAACGCAGACTGATCTCAGGTCAGATAAAAATCAAGTGATGAATGTTTTCTGGGCTGAACATGACCTTGACTTTTGACCTTTTCAGCCCCAAAGTTTAATCAGTTTTGTCCGAGCTCTTAAAGGGATAGTTCAGCATTTTTGGCAAATTCGCCTATTGCCGAGTAGGTTTAATTGTCAGTGCAAGTTGTTGTTAGATCGGCGGAGCAGAGACGTCATGACAAATAATAACGTAGGTATAAATATGTAACATTACGACACACAAAGCAAATACTTATTTCGCTTTTGAAATCACTCCGCCCAGCAGCTCTCTGTTACATTATTATCTCATAGCGTGGTGAATGTGGAGGTCACAACTTGTCCACCAGAGCGTTTTAGGGTTGTTGGATTGTGTATTTGATGAGTTTGATGAGGGAAACCAATAGCGTAGCTCTGAGCAGCTCACAGCTCTGCTCCACTGTTCTAAAAATAGCTTGCACCGACAATTAAAGGTAACGAACCTACTGCTATGACTATAGGGATTATGGCAATGGGCCAATTTGCCAAAATGTTGAACTATCCCTTTAAAAGCAGAAAAGCACCAAGCTGAAAGTTCAGCTCATGTCTCTGCCTCGCTGATCTCAAAACAACATGCGCCAACAATTAAAAGTAATGAACTACTTCTATAGGGATTATTGCAATAGGCACATTTGCCAAATTGTTGAACTATCCCTTTAATATTTATCACAAGCGAGTGATTAGTGAGGTCACCACAGCCATGATCTTTGACCTTTTGGCCTTGAATTTTAATCACTTCATCGTTGAGTCTCGATAGATGTTTGTGCCAGATTTTCATGGAGGTGCTGCTGAGGCGTCGTCTCCACGAGCACCGAGGCTGCCGTGACGACCGTCGCTGCTGCAGAGACGAAACAAGTGAACACGACCAACATTGTCTGAGCTGGGCGGCTGCATCTGTGGCTCAGAGGAGCAGAGGCATAAAACACCTGTCTGAGTGGCTGCTGTGGTTCAGAAACAGCTAATCTCCTTCATCATCAGACGATTCTCCACAGATGGCAGAGAACAGTACAGTCTGCTCCGCGCTGGCTGCAGCTTCAGCAGGAAGGTTTGTGAATCCTCCTGAAACGCCTGTCTCATCACTTCCCAACATCTGCTCTGACGTGGGACAACATCCGTCCCCGGACTCTTCATGTGACAAACTGTGACTCGGTGTTTTCACGTCTCAGACCAGATCACCGTGTTCCTCGGCTCTGTGTCAACGTCCCAGTCTTGTGTATTTGAAGAGGAGCTCTTGGATCACATGCTGATGTGTTCAGTGTTTCCCAATAATTGACTAGACTGTGGCGGCCCGCCACAGTCTCGTTTGGGCCCGCCACAGTCTGTCACAGAAAAAAAAAATTGTGGACACACGCAAGAGAGGCGGCAGTTTGAGAGGCTGACTGGCAGAGATGAGAGCTGATGAATCCGTGTATCATTCGTTCTTTCCATTTTCGATTGGAAATCAAAAATCAAAAAAGGAAAAAGTGACAGATTATTTTGTTTTTTGTTTTTTAATCAAACACGAAATATGAAAAAAATTCAGTTTTTTCATATTTCAATTTTAGGCTCGGATCAAAAATACGAAATGGAAAAACGGGCAACAGGACAGAATTTGATTTTAATATTTAATTGGGTCGGTTTACGCCATATCAAAGAGACACAGTTACAAAGATCATTCATAGTTTTCATAGACGTGATCTGCGGAGCTGGAGGGTACATCAGCTCAGCGACAAGACTGGACACTGCAGAGCATCAACCACCAAGACTTGTCATAAGACACAGTGTCAAGTTTTGAGCGATCACATCCAGCTCTGAAGGACAGTAGCCTATTTCAGTCACTGAAACAGTTCCTGCCTGGAGAATCCCTCACCTCGCCCACTAAAAGCCAAGATAAAAGCTTAGGCTACAGGTGTCATTTAGGAGGTGAAGGCAGGGTGTGTGTTGGTCAACCTGCATCTGGTGCACCAGCGCTGTTTCTCTCTCGCTTGCTCACTCGCTCACTCTCGATCCGCATAGATCACCAGCTGGCCACACTTTACGTCTCAATGAACAACTACGGGCTTTTTTTTATTTTTTATTTTTAGAATTAATAAAGAATGAATGCTCGTGAGTCCGGCCACATCGGGTCCAGGCTCCTGGTCGGATCTCCGCTCATTTATTTGCTCAAACTTGGAGCCAGACCCGGCCCACTAGGAGACCTGAGTCCCAGCGTCTATTTGAGAACGGTAGCGGGGGGGTCTAATTAAATGACCAGTGAGATGGCCTAGTCCACACGAGCCCAGGTATTTTTGAAACCGTGAATGTATGATCCCGGTTGTATGCTCTGTCCAAACAATCCTGAAACCGTGGTTTTTTGAAACCGGGGTCCAGGGTGGGGTTTTCAACCCGGTTGGTTTCACCGGGTGCGTGTGGACACTGCAACCGTGATTGTTGTTCTCGTTTACGTCATAGTTGCCACGTGCTGATGTAAACACTGCCTGCAGAGGTTGTTTAAGCCGCTGCCGCTGTGTTTTTAAAACTACTACAGTAGCGCCGCAGCTTCGGGATGAATTTCATGAATGAACAGGCAGTAGCCTATGTCACCGGGTCCGACGGGAGGGGGGTCGCACTGCTGTCATGCAGTGATAGCCGATGCGGAGATGAACGGAATGAGCCAAAAAGCCGAAAATCTATTCGTGACGTCCGCGGTTGATATGAAGTGGATATGTTTCATTCATCCGTGTTTTGACAGAACACAACAGCCAGTGATAATGAGTTGCGCCGCACCGTGGTCAGTCAGCCAGGTGACGATGTGTGCAGACTGCTGCAGCCGTGCATGTCAAAGGAACACTTTATTGTTGTTGCATGTTTTCATCCACAAAATGACCAAAAATGAACACTATAAATGATTCCGTCCCATGCCTTTTGATCCATAAACTGTATTTTGATTGGTCAAAACAGCCCTCCACGTGTGCATTGCGTCATTTGGTAGCGGTTTCCACGGTTGCGTGTGTACGGAGTGTTTTAATTACACCACTCGTGTGGACGCGGAGCAAAACTCCGGTTTCAAAAATACCCGGGCTTGTGGACTAGTCTTGGTGGTTGATGCTCTGCAGTGTCCAGTCTTGTCGCTGAGCTGATGTACCCTCCAGCTCCACAGATCACGTCTATGAAAACTATGAATGATCTTGTGTCTCTTTGATATCGCCAAACTTCCGGGTGACGTAAACCCGACCCAATTGAATATTAAAATCAAATTCTGTCCTGTTGCCCGTTTTTCCATTTCGTATTTTTGATCTGAGCCTAAAATTGAAATATGAAAAAACATACATTTTTTCATATTTCGTGTTTGATTAAAAAACGAAAACAAAATAACCTGTCACTTTTTCCTTTTTTGATTTTTGATTTCCAATCGAAAATGGAAAGAACGAATGATAATGAAAAGCTAGCATGGTTATTTAAAACACTATCTCTGATCTCTGCCTGCACATACAAGGTTTTTTCTGCATTATATATTTTGGGGCGGTATTTTGATTGAAACGGTATGGAAGTTCAGTGTTCAGTGTTTTCAACTCGGTTCAACTCGACCGCAGTTTTCGGTAGCGCCACAGTCTCCTGAAATCCTGTGGGAAACACTGTGTGTTCCTCCGCGCCGCAGGCCGAGCGCCAGCCTCTCCTTTGTGGGAGCGTGTAGATAAGCACGCCGCCTCCTGCGGTGCCAATCAAAGCAGAGCCCCATGGATCCGCAGCACTTCCTGAAGCCGGTGATACGGCCTGAAGGACACGATGACCTTTCTGTGGCGGTGACACCGGTGCACGGCTCCATTATCTTATCTGATCGCCGTGTGAGGAGGGAGTGACACTCTTATCTCCTGCTGCGGTGGTCAACACCTCTCCACTCCGGAGTCTCCCTCCTCCTGCAAATACAGCATCACAGACAGAGAGAGAGTGTGTGCAAACATGAACCTGCATGGGCTTGTATGAATTCCCACCATTATTCACAGGTGAACAGCAAAAGATGTGAAAGGAGCGTGATATCCGGTGAATCATGACAGGATAAAAACACTACAGATCAGATGATTAAAAAAAGACAAAAATAAGCCATAGATCCTTTGTGCAGCTGTTTATTTTGAGCCATTAGTTGCTGAGCCTCATCCAGTTGTCATAGAGATTTTTAAAAAAAAACTTTATTGGAACAAAAATGCAATTTTTTGGCAATAGAAAAACCAAAGTGGGCCTATTTATAGAGAATAATGCACATACATAAAAATGCTATATGAATAGTTCAAATCATGAAATTGTTAATTATAGATAAATAAAAGCATTAAGAAATGGGCAAAAAAAAACCTGAAGAAATTCAATACTGAGGTCGACGACCTCTCAAGGTCACCAGAGGTCAGACACAAATTGCCTCCATGTCTTAGTTTGTAGATTAAACCCTGAAATCTCCACGACTGAATCATGAAACACACTATTCTTTTTATGTTTTTGTTGCTTCTCTCTGTGCCGCTATTTAAACTCGATTTACCCCGGACGAAATCACCCTGTGCTTCCAGGATAAATGATCCGGTCTCCGTGGCTCGTGGGCAGTCGGCATGACGACTAACATTTGACATAACTGATGGCCTGAGGGCAGCTGATACCCACCCCCCCCTCTCAGCCACCCCACAGGGGAAAAGAGAGGAGAGCAGAAAGGTGGCTCTGCCATTTAAACTGCATGTGTTCACTGCTGTGTGGGATTGTTTTGTTAATCTGCTGCTTCGTGATGGGAAGAGGAGGAGGAGGTCGATGAAGCGGCCTGTATTGAGGTCTATTTTTTCCACACACAGGAAAAAAAAATAAAATAAGATAAGAAACAAGTGGGGATAAACTGTTATCTGTTTTATGGGGCCCCTGGGAGCGCTGGATGCTCAGCTGCAGTCATGAGACACACTGTCATGCAACAGTAATGGAGTATTACTGGTGGCAACACGACGCCGTTGCCCCGTTGCCCCGCTGCCCTGCTGCCCTGCGACTGTGACAAGCAAGGAGAAATTTCTCTTTTATGATCAGTGCAGTCTACAGAAAGAAGAAGAAGAAGAAGCAGGTTCATAAATCACACGAGGAAGTGATAAATCGATGCTTCCTCTGGCACGCCCTCCAAACTATTTCTTTTTATTCTGGATTGTAAATCTTCTTTTTCTGTTTTTTCTCTTTTTAAAAAAAATTCAGGTCAATAAAAAAAAAAAAAACATGGAGCCACTGCACAGAAAAGTGTTGACAGGAAAATATATTGACAAGTGTTTTACCTCGGGGACATCCCATTAACACCACTGTGTACTGTCACAGCACAAATGTATGATATAATAACTGAAGCATCTTGCGTGAGGCGGCCAACGTCGACGCTACCAGCTCAGTGCTAAGTCATTAAAGAGAACATGATTGAAATGTGATAGTACATGATAGCACCCTCAGGGGAAACTAAGGTGAGCATAATATCATTTCATAAATGTTCCACTTGAGGTTTTCTCATTATCTTACATTAACCTCTCCAGTCGGCTCGGCTCGGCCCCCGTGTGGAACCAGCAGATCGTTTCCCCGCCGCTCGCTCCAACATGTCTGACCTCATCTGGCTGCTTGTCCCAAACCGGTTAAAGCTTGTGCAACAATTAATTTAATGTGCCTTGAAAACCTAACTAACTTATGTTCCAGTTACTTGGTCCATTTTCAACCAATTTTCTTTATTAAAGGGACAGTTCATCCAATTTCAGCTTATTGGTAGAACAATTTCTCATGTCGGGGCTTCAATACAAGAGAGGGACATTACAGACGAGCAGTATGGAGGTATTTGGATGTTTTTTGGTGTCTTTTTGGACGAAGAAAAGTGGTATCCATTCACAACCATTATATGGACAAATACTCAGAGAAGGCAGAGTCGACATGAGGGTGAGTAGATAATGAGTGAAATATGAATTTTGGGTGAACTATCCCTTTAAACTGATTTAATACCCACAACAATTCTGTAGAGAAACAGACCACACAGCATTAGAGGGGGTTGTTGTGTGTGTTTAGATGTAAAACAATCATTTATGAACAGAAACACTTTGAACTGTGACTGTATTTGTATCAAAATCGAAACCACCACATTCACTGAAGGAGCCTTCGCTGCATCACACAATGATTTTTGTTTGCCTCCTAAATGTCATCGAAAAAATAGTTGAAACCAGAGATTAGTCACAGTCGGATGCAGAGGACTGAGTTTCTGAACTGGATACACGTTGATATGAAGGAAACTACAATGGATCCTTTGTAACAGCTTCAATACAGACAGATTGTACAGTCGTTTTATTCTATATTTCTTTATATTGCACATCCAAGAGCCCACATTGTATTCTATATTTATTGTAAACATGTATTGCAGTTTATGTATTCATTATAGATTCTGTTTCCAATCTTCTTCTTTTTTTTCTTTTTTACCTCATTTTCTCTTTGTCCGTGCTGGTGTGTAAACTCCAGAGCTTCCTCTACAGGGAATCAATAAAGATGCATCCTATTATCTGGTCTCCTGAGGACAACCAGTGACTGAGTGGAAGATCAGAGACATCTACTGGCCACGAAACAAACTACAACACAACGTCAAATTGTTCAGGCACAAGAAAAAATAATCATTTTATTTGTTTACAAGACATGCAAACAAACATCAAGTGAACACATTTTGAGGATGTTGAAACCAGGATGCTTGATTCACAAAAAAAACGTTGATACGCATTAGTTTATGTTTAACACATGAATATTCAAGGTAACGTCAACAAATTTCCCATTTTTCAGTCAAAACAAATAATAAAAGCTGCACATACTTGACCTCATGTTGCGCCCTGAATGAACAGGTCAGTGAACATCTCATGTGTTCTTTTACAGCTCAGTATGAATGGACCAGCCCCAACTACAGCACTGACACTGTAATTGATAATGAGTCATGGTCTTGAGTGTATGACATCTTCTTAAATCTATTTATGTGCCCAGTGTTTTTTTCATTTATCATTTTTTTTATGTGCATCAAGCAGAAAACGTAGCACCTGAGCCTGCAGAAACTTCATCATCTGAACGTCTGTTTAAAGCCGGTACAGAAGGCCATGTGTGATAAGGAATGTCAATCATTCACTCCACAAAAATCAAAGTGAATCTCTTCATACATATAGATATGTATAATATATAGTGTAACAAATAACCAGACCAACAAACAGCACAGTAACTGTACATCAGTAAATCCCTTCACCAGTTATAACTTATACAACATGTGAGATTCAGCATTTGCAGTGTTTAGGTAACGAATGAAGCTGCTGCCATTTCTGATTTGGTCTGTGTGTCTGTGTGTGTGCATGTGCACGTGTGCTAATTTATGTATACAGTGAGCACAGTGAACTTTGCAGTTTGAGCTCAAACTGAGATGAAATGCTTCTTGTCAGTAGCCGTGCATTCTCTGATTATTTTAACTGATATGTCAAAATAAAATCAGCTGTAATTTAGTAAGTAATTTACCAAAACATCAAATATAGATGTGTGCTCACTGTATATAAATATCCATACAATCATCCTGCCTTTCCTCTCACCACCTCTCCACATTCTTAAAACTTTCCCCACCTCAGTCCTTCATATCAGAATAGATCCTTAAGTAAAACAAAGTTCCCTTTAACAAACCTCTTCTCCCTTTTTTTTACTCCCTCTGGATCATGACAACAGTGTTTGGTCATTTAACTGTCTGTGGAGCCGCTGCCCTTGTTCTTGTTGCGGCTGAGGGGGAAGGTGGACTTGCTCTGCGGCTGGGTCATCTTGCTGGCCAGGTAGACGAACGGTTCGATGAGCGTGCGCCGGTCGACCACCGACACCTCCCACAGACGGACCTTCTCGTTCTTCGCCCAGTTCTGCGCCTGGTTCGAGTCGACCCGCCTTTCGTCCTGCCTGTCCAGCTTGTTACCCAGGACAACAATGGTCACCTGTGAAATCCAGAACATCGGTTTAGTCAAAGTAAACACAGCCATGCTGTTCACTGTATGTGCTATAGTTTGAGCTGTGATCGGAAACAATTGTGTGAGATAAATCAATATCTATGAATCATCTATGGACATCAAATAGGTGATGTCATGAGCTGATGATAACTGACAAAGTGTAATCATATATCTCTTATTCACATTCATTCTAATGGAAATTCAATTCAGTATTTTCACTCACTTCCTTCTTGTCTCTGTGACGATCTATGTCCTTCTTGAGTGCCTCCATTCGCTTGAAGGACTCCTTACTGTCGATGCTATACACAAGAACAAAGCCATCCGCAAAAGAGTAGTAGTGTCGAGGGAACTCCATCCCATCCCGGAGTCCGCGGGTGTCATAGAAGCGCACCTGCTCCCGTGTACCGCGGTCAGTCTCTATGGAGCCGATGTAGATGTCCTCAAGAGTCTCCATGGGCTCCGAACCTGATGGTGAATACACAAAGACAGCTGTGTTTATTTTGTGTGATGCACCGCACAAGTATTGAGACAAATCTGTCAACCGTCTGAGCATTTGAAATAAATATAAAACATTTAAATATCATGTACATTTGTTCAACTAATCAAACCACTGTAACAAACAGCAATAAGCAAATTGCTTATGAATAGTGCATGGCTTTACTGTATATTTTGAATATGTAATGCCACTAAATATGCAAACAACTATTGACAATCTAGTACTGCATGCACCGTAGATACAGGCCGCCGTCAGCAAAGCCAGTTCCTCACTGTCAACAGTATTTGATAGCTGAAATAAAAAGTGCACAGCATGTAACTTGATATCATTATACAAAGATGTACCTGCAACATGGTTGGCATACAGTAGTTGCTCCAAAACAGCTGTTTTACCAACAGCACCTTGGCCACACACAACCACCTTACAGCTTTTGCCCATGACTCTCTCGGGTCATAAAATCTGAAGAGACAAAACACAAAAACAGTACAATAAAGTGCTTTATTACAGTTTAGGTGCATAGCAGTGTTGCAGGTGTTATTGGGAAAGCTACGTTGCACCTGGCTATTCTATTTGACACATTTACTACTATTCATCAGCACAGAGCTAATAAATAACTTGTCATAAAAAATGATTAGTCACAGGTATATCAGTATGAAACGTCAGTTAGCTCAGTATCGTAGGAATGTACAGTTACGATTAGCTTAGCATTAGCTTTCGGAGAAATACACGATATCACACATTATTATGCCGCGAATGTTATTTTAAAATAACAAATACTATAAAAACGCATCTGTTTGAATAATTATGCGTCGTCATTATCGAGTAGTTGGAGTCAACATACTCGTTATGACACTGAATTATTTTGACAACAAGCTAGCCGCTCTGCTTACCCAGTGGACTACTTCCTGTTTACAGTCTACGTCACCGACTGCAGTGATGTGGCCCCGCCCCCTCCTCATTGACGGCAAAATGGCGACGGAGAACTGTGATGGTTTGAACATGGACCCTGACATGGACCTGCTCAGCGACGAAGAAATAGAAAGGTACGACACATGAAGTAAAGGTTGTCAGCGGCTGAACAACATTTACAACAAAGTGTTTAACCGTTAGGAGCCGGCACGAGCCCTCCACATGTTAAATTTCTTGTCGCTAACTCGCGCTCTGCCGCTAACTGTTTAGCTAAATTTGGCCCCGGAGTGGTTTGATGGATTTCTGTGCTGGATTTTCTGTTTTTGCAAGTGGGATGATGTTTTTAAAACCTGCTGTTCAGTGTCGACTCTTAAACTTGATCGGAGCAGGATAATGCCGCTTTTACATTATTGTAATACCCCTCTGAATGGTTGCTGCTATCTGCCATAACTAGTTATAATGACACCATTCACTCAATGTGTGGTCGTGATGTAAAACATGAAAGGCTTCCAAAAAAAGTAATGGCAGTGGCCCACAGCATGGTGTCATATGTTCCTGGCTCTGCTCTCCCTCCCCTGCCTGCCTTGCCTGCCTGTCTGTCTGCGACGTGTGTGATTGGAGTAGACTGACTCTCTGCTGCTGCTGCTTTGGCTCTTACTATGTTTAGCTAACTCAGGCCAGTGAAGTGTCAGACCCACACTGTCATAAATAAACAACAACCACTGGACATGCAGCTGATTATCAATGTGATGCCTTTAGATTGGTTGTTTTACAATGTGTGAAGTAAATGAACCCAGTCTCTTATTAGCTACAACCACACAGCCTGGTGCTTTCTCATCATCATGCTTTGTGCTAAATTTGCATTTAACTATCTTTTTTTATTATTCTGTCTTCCTGCTTTACTTTGACACAGGGAAGCAGAGGGCTTCAAAGAGCAAGGCAATGCGTTTTATATCAAGAAGGATTATGCAGAAGCATTCAATTATTACACCAAGGCCATAGGTAATTATTCCTAAAACAATCCTCCTTTGTGTGTGTGTGAAAGAAGGAGTCTTGACTTCTTGTTTTGCATTTGGTAACAGACAGTAGTTTAATTTTTGACTTTGCTGGGGTGTCTTTTAACAGACATGTGCCCGAAAAATGCAAGTTACTATGGAAACCGTGCAGCCACATTAATGATGTTGTGCCGATACAGAGAGGCTTTAGAGGATTCCCAGCAAGCAGTACGACTAGATAACTCCTTCATGAAGGTGGGTTGTGTCTCCGAAATGGGAAATCGAATCACTTTGTTAACATCACACATTTTTCAGTTATTTTTCAATTAATAACACCTTATCTTGTGAACTTTAACTGGATCCTTTTAATCTAGTCATTTCCTACATGGCAGTGATGATGTTTCTCTTTGTCTGTAGCTCATTAGCTGCATACACAATAACAGAGGCCTAAGTTGGAGCCAGTGCTGCTAGTGCTGACCTCAGTGAGGATAGGAGTCGAGGAATGTTATTGAGTTTCCCAACTGTACGTATTTCACCCACAGGGCCATCTGCGAGAGGGCAAGTGCCACCTGTCCCTTGGCAACGCCATGGCAGCCAGCCGCTGTTTCCAGAGGGTTCTGGAGCTGGAGCCAGACAACGGCCAGGCCCAGCAGGAGGTGAGTCGGCCTGCCGGACATGATCTGACAATTTGGACGTGATTATCCACTGTCAGATAAGCTTTGGCCTCGCCAGCCCAAATAAAGTGCAAAAAAAGTCTGATAGCGAGCGGTTTAAGAGGATATCAGCCACAGACGGAGTTACTGTCAATTCACCATGAGCTCACCAGCATGTGAGACACCACTGCTGTTAACGTTGACCTGGTTTGACCACTGCTGGCTGCAATGCAATGATGCAAACTGACCACTAGATGTGTGTTTTTTTTTTTTTTTTTCATTGTCACTGAGCTCTGTGATTTCCTTTGGCAGCTGAAGAATGCAGAATCCATCCTCGAGTACGAGCGAATGGCAGAGATTGGATTTGACAAGCGAGACTTCAGGATGGTGAGCAGCGCAGTGTTTACGCCGTTTCTTTCATTTTGTCATGTGTGTACCATGGTGTATTTAAGCAGGTATTCCTCCTCCTCCTGTTGTTGTTGTTGTGTCTAGGTGGTCTTCTGCATGGACCGGGCCCTGGAGTCGGCCGCCGCCTGCCACAGGTTCAAGATACTGAAGGCGGAGTGTTTAGCGCTGCTGGGACGTTATCCCGAGGCTCAGTCTGTAGCCAGGTGAGGATGCACGTTCCTCCGGTTATTGGACATTATTGGACACACAGGTATTTACAAAGCTCATACCAATACATGCATCCACACAGCTTTTAGTTTATTTATGTTTTTGTTGAATTCATTGAAAAAAGAAAAGAAAAACAGAAGAAATTCCTTTTATTTCTGTTCTATTTATTACTGTACTGTATGTTTTTAAGCTGTGGGTCCAACAACAATTTCATTATCTGGTATAATGACAATAGAGACTCTTTTACACATTAGATAATGTATGTATCTAAAAAAAAAAAGGAGAAAAAGAAGAAGGAAAACACACAATTATAAATTAGTAACATGTTTATCAGTCAGATGCAAGAGAGAAATGGAAAAACAAGGATTTGTTGTGTGAAATGTAAACATCTGGAAAATCATATGCCTCTTTAGAGCCATAACAATCGTGTTAAATGTTGTCGGGCACTGACTGCACCGGGTTTACAATGATTTATTGAGCTGACTCATCTTGGTTGGATGATGACAGAGCACAGAAATCCACAGCGCTAAACACACGATGCACTGCTTTGTGTGTGTGTGTGTGTTTTTATGTTTTATGTGAAGGTGTTGGAGATATTTCAGTGCAGGTCTTTCACATCGGGTTCTAGACACTCAACACTCCTAAACCTGATCTCAGATTTTACAAATCACAAGACTGTGCAGACGGCACGGCTTCACAATCAGCCCTCTGTGCTCATTTGACTTGAAAATGACGATTCTCTGGCTCCTGCCTTCAGGAAAATGTGTGGCGCTTGTTTTGTTTTCAGAGAGGTAGAGGGCCGGGTGGGGGGTGGAGGGTGGGTGGAGGATAGGGGGGGGGAGTCATTCTCACAGTTCAGAGAGAGCAACTAATAACTGTGGCTGGTGCCCTCTTTCCATTATGCACATGTCTGTTACCGCTGCATCCCAGGACTCTGTGTCATCGCTGCAGGGAGACACAGGACTCCACAGTCGAATAAGTTTCATGTGAACTAACCCTTTAAAGCTGATGGAAAAAAATACTCTGATTCCTCTTGTTGTAATGCATGTTTTCTTCTTCTTCTTCAGTGATATCCTGCGAATGGACTCCACCAACGCGGACGCGCTGTACGTGCGCGGCCTCTGTCTCTACTACGAGGACTGCATCGACAAGGCCGTCCAGTTCTTCGTCCAGGCGCTGCGAATGGCCCCCGACCACGACAAGGCTCGGCTCGCCTGCAGAGTGAGTCATTCGCATTCGGTAGAGAAGAATGTTGTGAACCGGTTCAACTTCTGTTTTGGTGGCGTCCTATAAATACAGTGAACAGAACGGGTTCCTGTTAATGGAGGAAAATCGCCCAAGAAAATGACGCATTTCTCTCTTTTTTGTTCCATTTTAAGCCTGATTGACTTCCACTACCTCTGAGATGAGCTAGTGGAGCTTTTTAAGATTGTCTTGTGCTGTTTTCCCAGAATGCCAAAGCACTTAAAGCCAAGAAGGAGGAAGGGAACAAGGCGTTCAAGGAAGGAAACTTTGAGGCGGCGTATGAGCTGTACTCCGAGGCACTAACAATAGACCCCAACAACATCAAGACTAATGCCAAGCTGTACTGTAATAGAGCCACTGTTGGGTCCAAGGTAAGACCTCCAACCTGCACACCCTGCACAAATTTAGCTATTTCAACACTGAATTCACAACACTCAGGGGACACTTTTATTTTTTTGATTTTGATGTTTATTTAACAGGGACAATACATACAACATTGCCACAAAAAAAATGGAAAATGCAATGCATACAAGATGTCTAGCTTCAGCTAATTTGCAGCTAGCTTGGCTAGAATAGGACAAAATATACTGAATACTATAAATGCAACGATACAAATTAGTATATGCACTATAAACAAAGCTCTTAGTCAGTGGCAGGAATTATTTTACTTTGAAAGTGAGAGAAAAACAAGCGGAGCCAACCCCTCCACTGTCAGTCATATTTGAACCCTGATCTGAGGTCTGTGTTTGGAAGTTTAGAAATAAAGAAATTGGAAAAAAAAAACTTCAAAAAAACAGTGTAATAATAATAATAAAATTTATTTCTATAGCATTTCAAAACACTATTAGTATTTTACAAAGAATTGCTACAAGGATACAAAAGCATAAAGATAAAATTGAGCAGAACAGACTCAAAACCCAGAGTAAACAACAAAAGATAAATATATCTTTAAAGGGACAACCTGTAGAACTATAGAATAGTACAAGACTATGATGATAAATCAGTAGAACTATAGAATAATACAACACTATAATAATGATAGATAAGTATTTGAGCATTTAAAACTCAAGTTAAAGTACGAATGACTGTCACGTATTTGACCAGGAGACACTGACTCCAGTATTGAAGCTGAGGACTGAGTCTGACTCTGTTCATTACTGAGCAGACGTCGTCATCGTCATGCACTCTGACAAAACCCAGAGAGCAGCAGATAAAGACAGAGCCGTGTGTGTGTGTGTTAGATAAAGGTAAAGACAGAACCACAAACACACACACGACGGGTTTAATAATGCTAGTAAAATGCCGGGTTTGTTCTGGACTCACGGTGATGTCACTGCAAGTAAAACATTAAGCGTACACAACACGACACAACACATGACACACAGTATGAAGTATTTTGTGTTATCTTTGCTTCCTTGTGCTTTCCTCTGTCAGTGAACCAGGCTGCTGCTGCTGGCTTCTCTCTCTCTCTCTCTCTCTCTCTCTCTCTCTCTCTGGTTTCCAAGCTCATGCTCTTTTTTTTTCTCTCTTTTTCTTTTTCTTTGAAAGCTGAAGAAACTAGAACAGGCCATTGAAGACTGCACGAAGGCCATTAAACTGGACGAGACCTACATCAAGGCCTATTTACGGAGAGCACAGTGGTATCCCTCACATTTCTAACTCCGCCGTTAACAGACACATCTGGTCGAGACGCCCCGACACGGCCTCACGTCTGAGTGAGCTCTGCCCACGCTGATCACTGTTCGTTACATATAATAGCAGCAACAAGGATCGTACCGTACCTGCACATGTTGATTTATGGGAATTAACAGTTTTTTATAGACCGAATAAAATGTGCACGGGCCAATAAATAATCATAATACTATAGAGAATGTGAAGTTACGTCACGCCGGCGCCATCTTTGGAGGATTGCGGATGTAAACACTCGCTTGTCTCCCTAGAAAAGTCCCCCAAAAGTCGCTTAAAAGTAATCATGGTGGGACAGTACTGCTGCGTAAAAAATGCCACAGTAGATCAAGTGATAGATCTGGCAAAAAAAAAAAACGGGACAATGGCGTTCGCTTTTTCTCCTTTTCCAAAGGCGAATGGCGTGGACAGCAGCCGTGAGTAGAAAAGACGCCACGTTGGAAAAAAAGCGAACGCCATTGTCCAGTTTTTTTTGCCAAATCTATCATGTGATCTACTGTGGTGACTGTTTTTTTAGGGAGTGTTTACATCCGCGATCCTCCAAAGATGGCGGAGACGTGACGTCAGCTTCACATTCTCTATTTCAGGTTTATTCAAATTAAAGAATATGATTTCAAGTCTGATATAGGCTGCTTACAAAGTGTAGGTTTGTTATTTGACTGTAGGATGCTGTATTAGCGTCACACACTTTGTTAAAACCACAGTGATCAGTGACTGGAGGCGTTAATTCAGATCAGATCAAATGGCCGATAATCAGCAGCCGGTCAATCGGGGCGTCCCACCAGCAGGTCATACACACCTGGACAAACGTTAGACAGTGTCATTGTCATTTTCTGCTCTTTTATTTTTATTTTTATTATCTAAATGTATTAAAGAGACATTATCAGACGTTGTGCGTTGTGTGTTGCAGCTACATGGACACAGAGCTGTATGAGGAGGCGGTGAGAGACTATGAGAAGGTTTACCAGACAGAGAAGACAAAAGGTGAGAGTCGGGACAAACAATCGCTCCCGGCGCGTCTGATTCATGGAGCGTAAAACGGTCCGCGCTGTTGTTGTCAAGTGTTTCGATGCGGACGTCTCTCCTCCTGCTGTTTATCAACTCGTCCCTTCTCTCGTTATCCCGCAGAACACAAGCACCTCCTGAAAAACGCTCAGCTGGAGCTGAAGAAGAGCAAACGGAAAGATTACTACAAAGTGCTCGGGGTGGATAAGCACGCCACGGAGGAGGAGATCAAGAAAGCGTACCGCAAACGGGCGCTTTTACATCACCCGGGTGCGTGGTTTCATCAGCCGTCGTGGCCGTTATACACAGCAGCGGAGCCACTGTGTCCTGATCCAACGTAACCAACGCTCTGTACCTTGTCTTTTTGTTGTTGTTGTTGTTTAGACCGTCACAGCAGCGCCAGTCCTGAGCTGCAGAAAGAGGAGGAGAAGAAGTTCAAGGAGGTGGGCGAGGCGTTCAGCGTGCTGTCAGACCCAAAGAAGAAGTCTCGCTACGACAGCGGCCAGGATCTGGAGGACGACGGCATGAACATGGGAGGTCAGTACCCGGGAAAACGAGATACTGAAATACAAGTCGTATCTGAGCCAGGGATCCTCCTCCTTATTCCTCCACGCCGACGACAGTCAGAGTCAGAGCCGTGTTGGTTTTTTGTTGTCTGTCCATCTGTCCCATTCTTTTGGAAACAATATATTAATAGCAGCACAGATGACGTATTGTCCTCACATTTCACACAAATATTCACAAAGACTCGACAAACTGACTAGATTTTTGTGGCTTTAGGTAAAAGGTCAAGAGCACAGCCGCCTCACACAAGGAGTTCCTCAAGGGAATCCATTCAAGTTTTGCACAATTGCTCATGACGACGAACTAATTAGACCCTAACTCAAAACTTCACACAGACATTGTGACAAAAAAAATCAAACAAATGGTTAAAGGGATAGTTCAACATTTTGGCAAATTGGCCCCTTGCCATAATCCCTATAGTTTATTTATTTATTTATTCGTTTATTTAAAAGAGGACAGTGCACTTTGATGAACATAAAAATGTAAAAGTGCCAGTTTTAGCCAATGGCTAATGTCACACCGTAGTCCTCCTGGCAGGTGTTAAAAACCAATTAAAATAAACATGTAGACATAACAAGATTCATGCATAAACATACAAGAAAACAACAACAAAGGAACTACATAGAGAGATAATTGACACTAAGCGACTATAAAGAAAAAAAAAAAGAAGAAAGGAAAAAAAGAAAGATGCAAACAAACAAATATTTATGGATGGGTGGTTTTAGGAGTAGGTTTGTTACTTTAAATGTCAATGCAATGAGATGAGACGCTATTTGATAATAACAGAACGTTACCAGACAGAGTTGTTTTCGAGGTAAATTAATGCAAAACCGCTGATGTGCGTTCCAGTCGGGGGCAGTTTTCCGGCAAGCAGTCTCTGCATTTACCTCTGATACAACTCTGTCTGGTAACGTTGTGTTATTATCTCATAGCGTGGTGAATGTGCAGGTCACAACTTGTCCACCAGAGCGTTGTGGAGTTGTTGGATTGTGTATTTGATGAGTTTGATGAGGGAAACCAAGAAATCCCATGAGCCTCCGTAGCGTAGCTCTGAGCAGCTCACGGCTCTGCTCCACCGTTCTAAAAATAGCTTGCACCGACAATTAAAGGTAACGAACCTACTGCTATGACTATAGGGATTATGGCCAATTTGCCAAAATGTTGAACTATCCCTTTAATAATTTTATTAGATCTGGCCTGAAACTAGAAGGAGGCGGATGTTGTCATTATAAAACAGCAGTTGTTTCTATGGTGATAGTCGAGTGCTGATAATGACTCTGACCTGAATCTTCTTCCTGACAGATTTTGATGCCAACAACATTTTCAAGGCTTTCTTCGGCGGCCCGGGAGGATTTAGTTTTGAAGGTAAACCCTCGTCTTTGTCTATAAATACCCAACACTTTGTAAATGCATGCACAGTGAACGTCTCTTTCTCTCGTTGACCTGTTTGTCATTTTCTTTCAGCGTCTGGACCAGGAAATTTCTTCTTCCAGTTCGGTTAATCGGAGGACTCGTCGACCCCAAACAGTTACTGCATCAGGACTTTTCAACAACGTCAACCCCCCCAGACCCACCATCCGTATTTAAATGACTGACTGATTGCAAGTCAGATTCTTGTCTATGCCATTGACTGAATGAATGCAACCCAATGACCACATGCAGCAAATGATTTAAACGCCCGTATAGCAAGGACGCCGAGGCGGCTCAGACTGAGTTGATAGTGTTTACTGGTTTTTTGGATTTGGTTTTTCCTTCCCTCCAGAATTTAAAACAAAAAAAAAACAAAACAAACAAACTTGAAAGTCAGTAATGGCTAGCAACACTGGTCCAAAACGTTTTCCTCTGGATTTTCGAGATATAGGAGAGATTGTGCAGCTATCGTATCAGAGCTTTTAGGGATTCATGCAGGAAGTGACATCCTGGGGAAACTCTTGAGACGCACCTGAGCATTGAGCAAGCTTTTACCCCGGCTCGTCTCCACTTACTGCTGACGGGGAGTTCTCTGCATGACGATAAGTAACTTGCTTAATGATTTTTTTTGTTTTTTTATTGGGAGAAAATCACTGAGCAAACAGCCACCCCCCCCCCCCCCCACTTCCTGCCTCCTCCCCTGTCAGACAGACAGACAGTCAGCTGCTACGAATTCACACTGAAAACTGCCTCCTTGTCATACGCCAATACGAGCATTTGAGCATTTTTAAAGAAAAGAGTCACGACACCTGGAGCCTAGACCTACACACACACACACACACACACACACACAGACACACAGTCCAGCTGAAGCACACTAGAAAGACGGCAGTGGCGAGACAGCGGCGCCGGCCCCCGTCGCCGGCAGAGTCCCCCTACCTCTTGTTCTCACAGGTTTTATGTTTGATGTTGCCATTCACAGATTGCTGCATTGTACATTTTACTGGAATGTAAAGTGTTGATTTGTGACAATAGTTGATTATTATGATTTTTTTTTTCCATTTTTTTTATTTTGATATGTATATTTATTGTAAATTTGCTGTCTGATAGAACCATCGGTGTGAGATGAGGACACTTTTCTAACCATGTTTAAACGCACGGAAGCGACAACGATTGTGAGAGTTTCTTAGACACGGATTCGGGAAGGTAATTGTTTTTTTGTTTTTTTTGCTTGGTCCGCATGAAGTATTGCACAGAAATAGATTTACGCTCTTCTCTTTGTGTTCCTTGACTGTGATGCAAGCTGTCTAATTTTACTCAACGCAACAGATAAATAGAACAATGACCTGTGATAATGTTTGCCAAGAAAGTCGAGCACTTGTTTGATGACGAAACCCAGTGATGTTCAGTTGCTTCCTGATGAGTGTCTTGTTATCTTGGTGCATCTCATGAAGAAAAGAAAAGAAAAGAAAAGCATCCTCATCTTTGCGCTCTCTCTCTCTTGTTTTTGCCCTTAACGGTGAAACCATCCTCTCTTTACCCTTGAAAAGTACCAGCCATGTCAATAAAGTTGGCCTCCTCTGGGTTTCCCCTTAAATATTTGTTTCATTTAATTTCAATTCAGGTTAGAAAAAAAATGTTTTTTTCACAAGTTTTTGACACATTTGTTTCATACTGAAAACCAACAGTGTAAGTTTGGGTTAAACATTCGGTGGGTTAAGGTTTCTGCCCATATAAGGATTTTTTTTTAAAGCAAAAAGGTCAGCATGTGTGTCTTAGTGCAGAGGAAGTGTGCAAAATCATTAACTTAGATTGGCATTCTTATATTTGTTACCTTAGTAAAAGGTATTTCAGTCATTTACCAACATTATTATATACATTTTATTTTGTTGTGAATCAATTGTGGTGATTCCTGGACCAATGCTTATTAATCAGTTTATCACCTTATCATTTATTCTGACTTAGTAATCAATTTATCAGTTAACCCACTTAAAATGCATTAATATTTTAGGATAACCACTACAACAAATATATCTAACTGTAGTCTATGTCAGACGTGTCAGACCAGCCTCCCAGAGGGTCCATTCTGGCCCACAGGATGAATTTATGGAGTGTGAAAGTTACGTAGAAGACAGAAAAGGGCATAATGCTTCTGAAACTGCACATATTTTTCTCAAGAAATTCAAATTGTTCCTAATATTTTTTTGTAAAAGGATAGTTTATTTCATGTAAACATCTTAATAATGTACTTCTTTGTACTAAAACAAAGGGAAGGGTGTGTAGTTCTCATTATTTATAGGTTTTTATACTGTTATTTTACTGGGCCCCCTCCAACCCCCCCATAAACTACGCCCCTGCTGAAAACTCATTTCTGCTGCGTTGCGTCAAACGGCCGCGCGATGGCGACGTTTCCCTGTTCCTGTTTGTTGCGGTGGTTGCTAGGATACTGGATGTTGTAGTGTGTGGATACTGAGCAGAGACGTGCTTTCTGTGAGTGTTGCTCTTACAAAAAAACAAACAAAAAAGGAAATTTAAAGCGACTAAAATGTCGGACAACGACGGAGACGACGATGGTCAGAAGTCGATGAACGTATTTACAACCTTGATGGCCGAAGGCGACTGGTTGTACCTGAAAGGAGAGTACAAGAAGGCCGTGGACAGTTTCACAACGGTAGGTGCCAAGAAGTTAAAAAGTTCAGCTTTTTTTTCTTTTTAAACTTTATTTGTTACAAATCATTTACACAATTATCACTTTTTTCTTTGTCTTTATCTTATTTTTGCTTTTCTTTTGCTTTTCTCTCTCTTCTTTCTTTCTTTTTTAGGCGTCATCCTGGAGGCTTTGCTCCAACAGTATTTCGTTGTAAATGCACAATGACAATAAAGATAGAATAGATAGGAAATAAATGTTGGGATTACATTAGAAAGGGAAATAACACAAATAAATAAATAAATAATAATAATAATACTAAAAATATTACAAATATAGGCCTACAACGCAAAAGTCCAGCAGCTGTCCTCAGTGAAACTCATTGTCTTGTGTGTTTTTTCCTGGTCAAATGTGAAATTAACTTTTTGTTCCTGTTTTTTGTTTCTGTGTCCAGGCCCTGGGTTTAAAGGCTGACGATAAGAACTGCTTCGTGGGTCGAGCTAAATGTTACCTGAAGATGGGTCAGTCTGAAAACGCTTTAAAAGATGCAGAGGCTTCACTCAGTGAGGACAAATCCTTTTTCGAGGTAGAAATGCAGAAATATTTATGACTGTGCTTTCCATGGCCCACCAGGCCCAAGCCAGCCCCTCCTGCCAGCTCTCTACTGTGAATTAGAGAGGATGTATTTTATCATGATTTTTTTTTTTTAGGGTTTGTACCAGAAGGCAGAGGCTTTATACCACATGGGAGAATTTGAATTTGCGCTGGTTTTTTACCACAGAGGACAAAAGCTGCGTCCACAAATACAGGAGTTCAGACTGGGCATCCAAAAAGCACAGGAGGCCATAGAAAACTCTGTCGGTAATACAATTTCTCGACTTCAATTGTAGTCACAGTGTTTTATGAATATCCTCGCTGACGCTTAAACTCTGAACCATCGCAGGTCCTCCCTCTGTGAAACTGGAGATTAAAGGAGACCTGTCACCTCTCCAGAAAGATGAAGAGGTGAGTCTTTCACCTGCGCTTCAGTAATCCAGTATTTAATATGCCTGCTCAGAGGTAGAGCTGTTCAAAGGATAACCATCCTACAGCCATGAGACATTTCTACTGCAGCAGGGAATAGGAAAATGCACAATGTTTGAGTCTTTTACCCAGGATCACATCTATGAGCAACAGGTTAACATATCTGTGTTTCTGAATAAAGAGAGTGCGACCACTTACTGCTATTGAGCATCTGTCAACGGCAAAAAAGCAGCAGACACAGAAGATCCCCAAGAGCGAGAAGACGACCAAACAGCTGCTGGGAGAGTTTTACCATGACAAGAAATATCTAGAGAAGCTACTCAAAGATGGAGGTGCCGTGTTAATCATTAATTATTTGTCTCGCTACATCATCGACAGCTTCAAATTTGTTTTCTCAACCAATGATACGTTCCCTTTTAATCAGCTGATATTTAGTTTCACAATGATCTGCAGATTTGGTAAAAGGCAAAACGAGGAGCGGGGAGCGGCTGCAGGACGTCATTCAGAGCTCGCTGAAGTACCTCGACTCTTGCACTGAGTTGTGGAACCAGGAGAGGCCTGCGTGTGCGAAGGAGCGAAGCCGTAAAGTGGCAAAACCAAAATTTAGCAAAGCCTATGAACCCACTGAGGTTCTGCTGAAGAGCCTGGACGACATTGATGCAGGTAAATCCAGCTTGAACTTTCAGCTTGGTGCTTTTCTGCTTTTAATGGGATAGTTCGACATTTTGGCAAATCGGCCCATTGCCATAATCCCTATAGTCATAGCATTAGGTTCGTTACCTTTAATTGTCAGTGCAAGCTATTTTTAGAACAGCGGAGCAGAGCCGCGAGCTGCTCAGAGCTACGCTATTGAGGCTCATGGGATTTCTTGGTTTCCCTCATCAAACTCATCAAATACACAATCCAACAACTCCACAACGCTCTGCTGGACAAGTTGTGACCTGCACATTCACCTGACCACGCTATGAGATAATACAGTAACACAACGTTACCACACAGAGTTGTTGTAGAGGGAAATTCATGTAAAACCGCTGATGCACAACTTGTCCACCAGAGCATTTTGGAGTTGTTGGATTGTGTATTTGATGAGTTTGATGAGGGAAACCAAGAAATCCCATGAGCCTCAATAGCGTAGCTCTGAGCAGCTCACGGCTCTGCTCCACCGTTGTAAAAATAGCTTGCACCAACAATTACAGTAAAGGTAACCTACTGCTATGACTGTAGGGATTATTGCCAAAATGTTGAACTATCCCTTTAACCTCAACATGCTCATTTCATATTATGTTGTGTTAGAGTTGGCATCTGGAAATGCAGCGGGGAGTCTCAGGAAGGCAAAAGAGCTCATGAAGACAGTGCAGGCGTGGTCAGAGAAGGAAGCGCCCAATAAGAAAGAGGTGTTGGGCGGCCTGCACAGCTGCATCGGCAACGCTTTGATGGACCTGGGAGAAATGGAGAAAGCATTGGAGCATCATCAGAAAGACTTGGAGTTGGCTAAACAGTGGTGAGAACCTGGCGAAAACAGTACACAACAAGAAGAGAGAAACATCTTGAACAATGAGAGATTTAAATGTTTAATTATCTTCCCGTTCAAAAGCAAACTCCCAGAGGCAATGTCCAGGGCGCTGGACAACATCGGCAGATTATACGCCCAAACTGGACAGTTCACTCAGGCTATTGAGTTGTAAGTAGATCACGAAATGCATTCTGCACTTGTGAAATATGTGATACAGTCATCCGTCCGAACCACAGCTGTCTGAACCTCGACCAGGATGATTGTAATATAAGTCAGTTACAACACTTCCTGTTCAGAATAACCTGATTCTTTCTACACTTGGTAAAATGAGCCTTTAATCCACACTCGAGGAAGCAGCAGACACAGACTGCTTTAGAAGGAGAACTTATTTGAGTTGATGAAGTGTTTTGTTTTACTTTTGTTTACAGTATTTGTGCAACAGCTCTGTGGCTTTGTAGTTCAACTCTTAAGTTGTTCAGCAGGTGAAAACATTTGCACATTTTGTTGAAGTTCATTATCGAGTTCAAATAATGTACCACACAGACACCCACACACACACACTCACTTAATGCACCATGTTGTGACTTGTACCATCTCACCACTTGTGTCTTAGACTCAACCAACATTTCCTGTTTGTCTTGCAGAGATAACCGCCGCACCATTTAACAGCTGGCGTGTGGCACTAGTTCTTATTTAATGTTGAACTCACTGGCTTAAAAGATAGAAACAGGAATGTTCATGAGAAATATTACAACCATCACTGACTTGCATCATTTTATATATGATTGACTGGAGGAGATTTGTGTTTCAGTGGCTCTATATTGATTTCACTTTCATTTCTCTGTTTCGACGACCCAGCTGGGAAAAGAAGATTCCTCTGGTGCGTGGTGGGTTGGAAAAGACCTGGCTGTTCCACGAGATCGGTTGGTGCTACATGGAGCTTAATCTGCACAAAGAGGCGCGTGACTACGGCGTCCGTTCGGCTGCTGCGGCCGATGAAATTGCGGATGAGAAATGGCAGATAAACGCCAACGTGTTGGTGGCACAGTCAGAATGTAATTCTCTGTCTGGTTTTTGATGAACTATTGGTCATCTTCTCGTGCTGTACTGACCTGAGCCTTAATGATAATAATGTCCTGTCTGTTTATTATCAGTGAAACTTGGAAACTTTGAGTCCAGTGTTGAGAGCTTTGAGAGAGCGCTGACCTTCGCCAAACTGCAAGAGGACGACTCGGCCATGACTGATGCTATCCAGAAGGTTCCCTTTCACTTTCACCATTCCCATCGTCTGAGCTTCATTTAAAGATATTTTTAAACTCTGACATTTATCATTCTTCATTTCAGGCTCTTGATGACGCAAAACAACACCTGTCACAATGACCGAGTGCAGCCTGAAATAAAAAGAGAGAGGAGTGGTCGGAAGAAGAACAGTCATCTTCCTCAGATTGGCAACAGAGATATCCAAGCCTCAGTTCTGTTTAAGATGACTTGTAATGAAAAGACTTTGAATGTATTTGTCTGAATTGATATGTTTGTCATGTTTTCAGCTTATTAAAAGGCCTGGAGTTCGCTTAAAGGTCTTGATGCACATAGACCAAAGTAACTTGTCAAAATAGCAACAAAAATGAACTCCAGTCGTAACCATAATAAAGCAGAAGATCACACCAGGAGCCACACTCTGTTGACAAAAGTGTACTGTACACATGTAAACTAATATTGAGAAGTAAGAGTAGTGCTATGGGGAAGTTGTTTATTAAAGGCCTAGATCTGGTCTTCGTCCTGCTTTAAAAGCTACCTGAGAAAACAGTGAGAATATCTTTGTGTAAACAGTCGTACTTTCCAAAGCTATTTCATTTTTGCTTCTGGAGAACAGATGATATTAATTTCAGCTCTGTAAATATTTTCTGTTCAATGTGTTCAAGCCAGAATCTATTTGCGGGGCTGAGTTTTGTCAAATTCCAATGAAAACGACCTTTGCAATGCAGATGTCACTTGATATAAATCACAAGGGAATTGAATCACTCAGTCCCTTTACCAAGTGAAAGTTCCCCACACTGAGCTGTGTTTACTTCACGGAACTTCCCATGTCACACCTCGACTGTATCTGTTACCAGACATGCATGAGCGCTTCCTGCAGGGTTCAGGTTAACACTGACCACTTCAGAGAGCAGAATTACAATTTATGGTTGAGTCCCTTTTTTATTTACATAGCACCGATTCACAACAGAAGTTATATCAAGGAAACTTTTCAAACAGAGCAGGTCCAGGCCTCCTCTTCATTAATAAGTAGGTATTTACAAAGAGTGTTTTCAGTTCCCTCAGTGGAGAGGAAAGGCTTCCTTTAAGAGGCAGAACTAGACTGAGGGTGGGTGTTAACCAGCTGTGTGTGACCTGTAGGAGTGAAATTAAAAAAAAAAAAAAATAGAGAAATGTTCATCACACTCGCACATAAATACACATCCTGCTCACACACAAGAACAGATGACAAAAAATTGCCTATAATTAATTAATAAAATAACGAACACAAACAAAATATTGAATAAGAAAACAATACACAAAATAAATAGTGCTTAAATAGACCATAATACTATACAATAGTACAGTCATACTGTGTTTTACATATCTTGTTTTCTTTTATTGCAGAGAGTTTTAATGTTTGATATTTAACAAAGCCCTTCTAGGCAATATTAGCATAAATCAATATTAGAACGTCTCTGTATTTAAAGTTTAAGTATATGAGATGAAAATGAAAGGAAAAATTTGGTGGGGTATAGTCTTATTTATTTACTCATTTATTCTAATGTGAATGTAGATAAAGTAAAGAACAGTAATACACATAGAAAATAACCCAATTGAAAAAAAAATAATCTCAAAATACAATATGAATTAAAGCCGCAAGCGGCGTTGTCGGCCCTCGCTCGACCCATGCGACCGCGGGGCCCTGAGGCGCGCGGGGGCCGTGGCGCGAAGTGAGAACGGCGAAAAAGCGCTGCGGGAGCGGAAAAACGCAATGCGTGGTTCGTCCACCAGGCGGCGCTACGAAGCCGGATGTGGGTAGGGGCGTTCAGGGGCTGACCGGGATCAAACACCTGAAGTTTGAATTAAATCGGACCATGTAAGTGTAAACCAAGTCACTTCCTGTTACCACCAGGGGGCGCATTTGTATGAAGCCAGATGTGGGTAGGTGTGATCAGGGGCTGACCAGGATCAAACACCTGAAGTTTGAATTAAATCGGACAATGTAAATGTAAGCCAGGTCACTTCCTGTTACCACCAGGGGGCGCATTTGTATGAACCCAGATGTGGGTAGGGGCGTTCAGGGACTGATTGGGATCAAACACCTGAAGTTTGAAGTAAATTGGACAATGTAAATGTAAGCCAGGTCACTTCCTGTTACCACCAGGGGGCGCATTTGTATAAAGACAGATGTGGGTAGGTGTGATCAGGGCCTGACCGGGATCAAACCCCTGAAGTTTGAATTAAATCAGACAATGTAAGTGTAAACTAGGTCACTTCCTGTTACCACCGGGGGGCGCATTGAGTAAAGTTGGCGTGGCATACATCAGAGCGTTCAGGGTGGAGCCATCATCATCTTCAGCAAGTTTGAGGCTGATAGAATGAAGTATGTGGGCGGTAGAGCCTTGTAAGTGTAATGTAAGTGTAAAGCAGGTCATGGCCACCGGAGGGAGTATTTGTATTAGGTTTGTTCAGTGGCTGACTGACATCACCCCTGGTAAAATCTAATTGAATCTGCCCATGTAAGTGAATGTGTAAAGCAGTGTCACTTCCTGCAACCACCGGTGGGCGTACGTGGGAAGTCTATACATCAAAATGTTCAGGACGGAGCCATCGTCATGTTCAGCACGGTAGACGTTGATAGGATGAAGTATGTGGGCCTGGCAGGAGCTGTAAGGCGAAATGGCGAGGAAAAATAAAGGCGCCAAGCAGGACACTTCCTGTTACCAACGAGGAGTGGTAGGAGGTACATGGGAAGATTATACATGAAAATGTTCAGGACGGAGCCACCGTCATCTGGAGCAGGATTGACCTTGATAGGATGAAGTGTGTGGGCGGAGCATCAGTTCGAAGGTGAAATGGCGAACAAACAAAAAGGCGGCAAAGTTTATGAAGCCAAATCAGCCACGCCCTTTGACCTAGAGACCTGCGGTTCTGACACTTTGATCACCATGGCATGTCAGTGGTCTGTAGCCAATTTCAATATGATTGGGCTAAATTTGTGGGCGGAGTCAATGTTTTTGTAACGCAAGTGACTTCCTATTACCACCAGGGGGCGCTTTGAGTGAAGTGGGATATCAATACATCGAAACATTCAGGACGGAGCCATCGTCATGCCCAGCAAGGATGAAGTTGATAGGATGAAGTATGTGGGCGTGACAGTTTGTCAAAGTTGAAATGGCGAGCAAAGAAAAAGGCGAAAAACTTTCGGAAGCCACTACAGCCACGCCGTTTGACGTAGAGACTTACGGAGCACAAGATAACATCAGCATGGCGTCTCGCTGGTCTGTAGCCAATTTGAAGTTGGTCGGGCAAAATCTGTGGGCGGAGTTAACTCGTTTATGTAAAAAAAGTGACTTCCTGTTACCACCGGGGGGCGCTTTGAGTAAAGTGGGATATTGATATATCGGGCGAATCAGGGACTCACTGCCGTAATGTCATTCAAGTTTGAAGTTGCTAGGATAAAGTATGTGGGCGTGACAGCCAACCGAATTTGGATGGCGATCGAGCCCAACTTTGGCGCCCACCAGAGGCCACGCCCTTTGACCTATCGACCTACGGAGCACAAGCTGTACTCAGCTAGGTCTGAAGATGTTGTCCATCAAATTTGGAGCCGTTCGGGCGAATTGGTTTGGACGCATTAATTTGGCGCCAAAAACGATCAAATCAAAATGGCCGACTTCCTGTCGACATTTCATGACGACGCTAAGAGGCATTTTTGTATATGTGGGTGAGATACATATGTGTACCGAATTTCGTCGGTCTACGACAAAGTGACCCAAATTCCCTATGGGCTTTTTTGGACTTTGTAGGGGGCGCTATATCGCCATTTCGCGTCGGACCGGTGCGACCACCCAAAAATATCGAATTTCGGATCCGGCCGGACGCCCGGGCAAAAGTAGAAAAATTTTCGCGTTTGGGAAAGGGGTCAAAATGGCGTTTTAAGAGTGCAAGAATAATAATAATAATAATTAAAGCCGCAAGCGGCTATGGCGGGCCCTCGCTCCACGCGACTCGGCGACCTACGCCACTCGGCGACCCACGCCCCTGTGGGCCGTAGCGTTCAAGGTAGTCCCAGGATCACACATGTGAAGTTTCGAGCATATGGGACAAAGGCGACGCAAAACAGGTCATTTCCTGCGGCCACAAGGGGGTGACTTGAGCGAGCTTGTGGCCGATTAAATGGAGGAGTAGAGGAGCAACGGGACAGGCATGTGCATGGACAGAGCCTCATGACACACATGAATTTTGGAGCAAATTGGACAAAGCACGTGGGACTTGAGACAAGTTTATCATGCGGCCACCAGGGGGCACTAGCGGGATGTGGACCATTGTGGTCACGGCCTTCCCCTCATGACATATGTGAAATTTCGAGGGAATGGGACAATCTCGATGCAAAATAAAGCATTTCCTGTGTCCACAAGGGGGCGACATGAACGTGGTACCAAACAATGACATGGAGGCGTAGAGGGCTGGCCGTTGATGATGTACATCAAATTTGAAGCACTTTGGACAAAGTACGTGGGAGATAGAGCAGCTCGTGGTTGCATGGCGAGGCATCAAAGATGGCGGCGTCCCCTGTTTCCACACCCTGTGACCTACAGACCTGTAGAGCACAAGCTTGAATCAGCTAGGTCTGGAGATGTCCTGTACCAAATTTGAAGCAAATCGGGTGAAGTCCCTCGGAGGAGTTCGTTTTGCGTCCAAGAAATGCTAACCAAAATGGCCGACTTCCTGTTGGGTTAAGGGCGTGGCTCCAATGCAACTTTTTGTATGGGTGAGTGTGATACATGTATACGGCGAGTTTCGTATGTGTACGACAAAGTAAGCGGAATTTGTCTATGGGGAATTTCAGAGAATCTTCAAGGGGGCGCTATAGAGGCATTTTGCCACGCTTATCGGAAAAAACACTATCAACTGAAAGAGCTCGCCATGCTTGTCCTGTGGATGAAATTTCGTGACGTCACAACTTCGTTAAAGCCACGAAAAAGGCAAACGTAATTGGACGGCGAGAAGTCGCCAGTCGCCGCTGCGCCACACAGACGCCGTTAGACATAGCTTCGCGGCGTTCATAATGTAGCTTCAGCAACTGGTTCTGCATGTATTAGAAGTGGAACGAAGTTGATGGGGTCAATTATGGATTTTTAATTAATTTTAACGTACTTCCTGTTACCACCGGGGGCGCTATGAGCAAGGCAGGAAGTCGATACATCAAAACGTTCGGGGAAGAGCCATCGTCATGTCCCTAGAGTTTCAAGTGGCTACGAAGAAGTATGTGCGCGTGAAACGCAAACGTATTGTAAATTGGGAAGATACACCTTCGCGGCGCCGCCACATGGACGCCGTTGCTCGTAGGGTCACAGCGTTCATCATGTAACTTCACCATCCGGGTCTGCATGTAGTAGAAGTGAAACGAAGTGGATTTGGTCAAGTTCGTATTTTTAACGAATTATTGTACGTTTTCGGTTACCACCGGGGGGCGCTATGAGCGGCGTAGGCAAACGATATGTCGAATCGTTCTGTGACACGCCTTCATCATGTGTCCCAAGTTGGAAGCATGTACAATGAAGCATGTGGGCGTGAGAGCCATTCGTATTTTGATGGCGAGCCCCAAAACAGTCGCCAAACTTTGAGACCCGCTGGAGGCCAAGCCGTTGGACCTACAAACCTGGGGAGCACAAGATAAGCTCAGCTAGGTCTGGACATGTTCTGGACCCAATTTGAAGCCGATCGGGCGAATCCCCTCGGAGGAGTTCGTTTTGGCGAAACCGACTTCGAGGCTAAATAGCCGACTTCCTGTACGTTTTCGGGTATGTCTGTAATGAAATTTTTTGAAGGTCTCCGGTTGATAGATAAGTCTAGCAAGTTTCGTAGAAATCGGTGACGCAGACCCTCATTTCCTATGCGCGGTCTAGGGGGCGCTGTGGAGCCATTTGGCCACGCTAACATGCGAGACCACCACAGAACGCCGATTTCACGCCTTCCCCCCCTGCGTGTAGAGTTTCCTCCGTTTCTCATCTTGGGAAAGGGGTCAAAATCGCGTTCAAACGCGGAGAAGCATAATAATAATAAACACTTGCATTTCGGGGAATTTTGCGCCAGGTCTCATGAGTAATCTATTACCTACTTGGTTACTTGGTTACTTGATACTTGTTGACTACTTACATGTCGACTCTTTTTGACACTCGAATTACAATAGGGTCCTCGGACCGTGACGTTGTCACTGGCTCGGGCCCTAATAAAAAACATTTCAATTTCAATATAGCAATTTTTCCCCCGGGGTCTGTCACATGATCACTTTGGGGCACTTGCACTTTGGGGTCATGTGCACGTTGGGGCCATGAACGAATTACAATAGGGCCTTCGCTGGGCGAGTGCTACTCGCCGCTCGGGCCTAATTATAAACAAAATATTTATTTTATAATTTAGAGATCAAATTAAATGGTATAAAAGTTTATAAACCTTATTCCTCTTAATGTTGTTTAAAAGATCAATTGATTTACATTTTAGAAGAACATTTTGGAAATGAATCAGCAAATTTCTGTTTGTAAATTAAAAAAAAAAATGCATTAAAGCAGAAGTAAGCGATCCGGTCGTTTTCGCTAATGCTGCGTTCCAGGCAGGCTTTTGAAATCGTAAATTACAGCTTCAAGTCACAACTTACGACTTTGTAGCGTTCCAGGCAACCCACTCGTGTTTCTCCGACCTGTTTTACCGGTGAAAGTCACTATAACAGCCACTCGTAACTTCCGACCGGTGAACTCGTACCAGATCGAACTGGTACCACTTCACGGTCGGAAAAATACGAGTTTCCTTGAACGCACCATAACAGTCCTCGTCCCTACGTCGCCACATTCACGGCGTTCCTTGGCTGCACACACAGCCCTGCATGCCGTTCTCTCTCCTCATTGGATAAAAACTGTAGGATACGATAAATGTTTTCTCCTCGGCTCAGAGCAGAGCAGAGTGACTGACAGACCCGTGTTTTGGTCCAAACACTCTATGTAAGTGATTGCTGTCGGAAGATATAACTATTTAAGACTTATATTAACACAAATATATCACTTACTTCTGCTTTAAGATGCATTAAGACAAATAATTTAAAACAGAATATTCAAGACAAAATTGTTATTCGGGTTTTTTTAATAACAAACAATACATTTTAGATTTAGATTTAGATTTTTAAGATTTGTACTTCCGGCATCAGGGGCGTGTCCGTGGCCCCGCCCAGTTGCGCGTTCCCGGGAATTTCCGTCTCTTTCCGCCCCTCGCGCCCCTCCCTCTCCTTGAAGAGCGCTGCCCAGGATTGCCTTGTCATTGTATCCGGAGAGAAACGCGTGGTCAGCGGCACCACCGACAGCTCCACCTCAGCAGCAGCAGCAGCGGAGGCAGCAGCAGCGGCAGCAGCAGCAACTGGTAAGCCTGGCATTTTTTACCCAACAATAGCCCCCACCCACCCCCTCACCACCTCTCCACCACCACCACCACGCTGACACCCTCCGCTCCTCCGTTACCTCCTTTGTTTACTCTGAAATACAACGTCAATAAGTTGCTCCGGTCTCTAGTTCGCTCCTTGGTGAGTTGTTTGCGTGCATGTCCATGAGACGTGGCGCTGCTTTTATCCACTTTTAAGTCGCTGCTGCCAGGCCAAATTGTTTTTGTCTGGCGTGCTAGCGTGAGGTGCACGCCACTCCCCGCCCGGCCACATTGTGCAGTTACTAAAAATCTAACGCCAGACTTTGTGTTTAAAACAACATTTAACCTCATTTAACCACCGTTTTCTACTGTTATATGACAGAAAGTGTTATTTTTAATTAACCTAATGTGATTATATTGAGTTAAACTTGCCTTAAATAATAATAAAAAAAGAAATAATAAATAAAACATCCTCTCACCCAGTCGCATTCACAGCTGCTGCAGCTTTCACTATGTAAATGCGTGAAATGAATGTGAAAGTGTTCATATTCCCTGTTTTTTTTTTGTTTTTTTTAGTGTGTGTTAGGTTTCAGTTGTGTATTCTCCACATTGAAGAGTCAGTTGGGGAGGAAGGGGTGGAGAGGAGGGGGGGCGGGGGGGGGCAGGTTGGTCTTTGTTGCCACAGTGCGTTGAGAGCTTCCCCTTCTGTCTCATGACACGACGAGGCGTCGCACATCTGTTAAATCAGCATTTATAATAATAACAACACACACAACCCTTTACACACACTCACGCGCACACTCACTGTGACGTTTGGGGTGAATCTGCAGCTGCACCGTGGAGGTCGCTGTGCTATGATGTAATCACACTTTACTGCGATGCCCCATTTTCTTTAACTACCCTTTGTCTTATGTTTCTCTTGGCAACCATCTAAATGTCTCCCCTGGACACACACAGACACACAAACATATAGTATTCATATTTATCCAGTCATGGTTGTGTATCTCCACCTCTGAGCTCCTGTTGTTGTTTTTTTTTTAATGCATGCTGGTAGAAATTAAAATGGTATTAAGTTGGAGCATCATGTTGCCCACACCCATCCTGTGGGGCTGAACCCTGACTGAACATAACTCATCATGAGAGCTTCAGATGTTGTTGTTGTTTCAGATCCACTGGGTTATAAATTATAGACCTACCTACTGCACCGAGGGGAAAATAGAAATTTGTCGTTAAATTATGGAGGACCGTCCTCCTGTCCTGTATGTATGAGACATTATGACCTCAGTCCTCAGCTGCATGTGGTCAGACAGCAGAATGCAGCTGGGGGTGAACTGATGTACATGTTCATCTGTGCCAGCTGGAAGAGCAATTTCAGATTTATGTTTCGTTTAACATGTGGCAAACGGCCGCCCTCTCAATCATTTACTTTTACTTTTAATTTTACTTTTGATTTAGAAATATGACATAAAAAGTTTAAATGCGTAGATGCATGACTCATGTCACGGTGTTGATACTGGAAGGCGTCGACAAACCACTTTTTAAATGCTACGATTTTGGCGAAAACATGCAATTATTATTCATTCTTTAACTTATTTTCATTGGTTCATACCTATTATTATAAAATACAGAGTAAAGGGGTGGCGATGATTTAAAAAAAGAAAAGAATAACAGTGACTCAGTGTTGGTATCGTTTATACAATTAAAGCGACGGAGTCAAATGTTGGACTCGTTCTGCTCCAGTCCATTTGTTTCTTTTATGCATTTCCCGTTAGATCTGTTTGTGTCCTTTTATATAATTACGTTATTTTTTTCCTTTTAATGCGACCACACACTGAGCACTGAGTGCATTTCAATTAACGTCCAGCTCCAGCACACAGAAGTCCATATATTAAATGTTTGATGACTTGCTCGATTAAGGGGGAACGGCTTTAACGTGTTTGCAACAGGAAGAAATGAAATGGAGAAAAGTCAACAGAGGATAAAACGGAAAAAGTGCTGAATGTTTTGAACGTTATCATTAAACTAAAAACCGATGAGGTGGCATCGCTCGGCCTCCGAGAGAAAAGGTGGTTTTTAAACAGCTGCGTTAAAGTTAACGGGTGGGGAGAGTGTTGGCGTTTTAATGAACTGACTCATCGTCGCTGAGCTGATTATAAACTTTGTCTTTGTCTCTTAAGGTACATGGTGGTGTCTCCAGGCAGACTGACTGTAAACCAGACATGGATACTGAGGTTTTAGATGCGTCAGAGACTCCACAGCAAGAGGAGGCTGTAATGGAAAAAGAGGTTGTGTCGAAACTGGAGGCAGCAGTGGAATCCACGGAGCCTGAGAAGCCACCAGCTGCTGGCGAGGAGGAGCCCGAGCAGCCGGCGGTGAACGGTCACAACGACGACGACGAAGTCATCGAACATGTCAAAGTAACAGAGGAGCTGGTTGTGACAGAAAATGTGACGCAGTCCGAGGAGAAAACAGAAATGGAGATGATTGAAAAGTGTGAGCTGGAGCCGGCGGCGCCCGGGGCAGAGGCAGAGGCAGCGGCGGCCGCACCAGAACCAGATGAGTCATCTGAAAAGATCTCTGACCCAGTTGCAGCTTTAGAGACAGAACCAGAGGACAGTCAGCCAGAACAGCAGCAGCCGGTGCCAGAGAATGACCCAGAGCCTGAGCCTGTGCAAACGCCTCTGGCAGCAGAGAGCGCTCACCCTGTACCCGAGCCAGAGAAACCGGCAGAATCGCTTCCAGAAGCCGAGCCGCGAGAGCAAAAGCAAACATCACCTGAACCGCCACCAGTTGCAGCGCAGCAGCAGCAGGAGGAGGAGGAGAAGGAGACGGCGTCCGGACCGGTCGTGGAGGAGGCCATGAAGACTGTAGCAGAACCAGAGGCGGCGAAAGATGTGGATGTGGCAGCCGAGCCTGCGAAGAAGAAGGAGGAGGGAGAGGAGAAAACAGCAGCGGTGGAGACTGTGGTGGTGGCGGCGGCGGCGGCAGAAGTTCCCGCCGAGAAACCGACAGAAGCTGTGACACTAAAGGAGGAGAGTTCAGCCGAAGCTGTGAAACCTGAAGAGGACAAGAAGGAAGTGGAGCCCGAGAAGCTTCCAGAAGGAGAAGCTGTTGCATCTGAGCAGAACAACGCTGAGCCCGAGGAGGACCCCGACCCCGCCCCCGGCTCGCTGTCCTTCGCCCTCCTGGAGCGAGACCAGACCAAAGACGCCCTGCGCTCCTCACGCACCCTCATCGTCCTCCGAGGCCTCCCCGGGAGCGGGAAAAGCTTCCTGGCCCGCGCCATCGCCGACACCTACAAAGACCACTGCTCCGTGGTGCGCGCCGACGACCACGGCGTCAAGCCAGAGAGTCCGGACTCGTCCGCCGACGGGTACAAGGCTCTGGACGAGGCGGTGGTGAGCTGCTGCGGCGGCGGCGCCGGGGCCACGTCCTCTGTGCTGGTCGTGGTGGACGACACCAACCACACCCAGGACCGGCTGGCCCGCCTGGGAGAGATCGCCGAGGAGCAGCACCTCGTCGCCATCTTCCTGGAGCCGCAGACGGAGTGGAGCAGGGATGCGGCGCAGCTCGCCAAGAAGAGCCGGCGAGGGCTGGAGGAGGCGCAGCTGGAGGCCATGAAGGCGTCGCTGGAGGAGGTGACGCTCCCCCTCTACTTCGGCTGGTTCCTCCTCTCCTCGGTGCAGGACAAGGTCCGCTGCACCTCCATGGACTTCCTGAAGACGCTGGACACCTTGGAGGCCTTCAAGAAACACATAGCAGACTGTGAGTGTGTGTTTGTGTGTTTTAGGTTTGTTCCATCAATACAAAACTGAATGCATCATCATGAATCAGCTGATCTTGTGTTGTGTTCACAGTCGCCGGTAAAGCGGAGAAGGAGGTGGATCTGGAGCAGTACTTCGAAGCCAAAGGAACTCTGCACTGCACTACAAAGTTCTGTGACTATGGGAAAGCAGAGGGGGCCAAAGAGTACGCACTGAAGCCTGTAAGAAACATACTGGCTAACATTTGTAAAATGTTAAATTGGGAAACAACTAATCGATTAATCGAACAGTAACCAATTATTAACTATTTTGATAATCGATTTATCAGTTTGAGTAGTTTTTTAAAGGTGTTAGCTACAAGTCCCAGCCAGCAGGTGTCGCTCTCCCTCCAATCTTCAATTGTACTGGTTGCCAGGTACGCAGCTAGTAGCTAAAGCTAAGCTAACGCTAACCGTATTTAACGAGCAGCAGCTCCGGTGTTGACAGCGGAATGAAAACATATTTCAATCATTTAACACTAACTCGCCTGCAGACGAACCCGACAAACCTGCAGCGTCATCATCACGCCTGCGCCGGAAACGTTACAGTACCGGTTGACCGTTAGTTAGCATTAGCATTAGCACGATGCCATTTCTCCACTAAACTTAACCAGTCGGGAGTTCTCGACGATATTTGGTGGGGTTCTGCGCCATTAGATGTAAATATCTATATATTTTAGACCCGTTACAATTTATAAAACAATTATTTATGTACCCTTTAAAAAAAAAAATCAGTAAAATTAATACTTTTATTCTGCACCCCCTTTTTTTTTTTTTTTTGAAGAAAACTTCTAAGTCCAAATTCTCTTATTTCAGCTCCTTAAATGTGAATATTTCATGTTTCTTTGTTCCTTTATGACGATAAACTGAATATATCTTGACATTTTTCAATATTTTTGACCAAACAACTAATCGATTAATCATTTAAATGGATAATGAAAATAATCGTCAGTTGCAGCCCTAGAAACGACCGATCTGATGGTTTTATCTCCTCTCGTCTCTCCAGGCTGTCAAAGAGTTCTATGGTTCTTCATTTGAGCTGTCCCTGAGTGCGCTCTTCGTCACTCCTCGCACGGTCGGTGCCAGAGTGTCGCTCAGCGAGGAGCAGCTTCAGCTGTGGCCGGAAGACGCCGAGAAGGAGGCGGCGTCCTCCGTCCCCGCCGCGGCCTCCCTGCCCGCGGGAAGCCGCGCCCACGTCACCCTGGGCTGCGCGAAGGGCGTGGAGCCGGTCCAGACGGGCCTGGACCTGCTGGAGATCGTGGCGCTGCAGCAGGACGGCCAGCAGAGGGAGGTGGCGGCCGAGATGGAGCTGGGCCAGCTGACCTACTACGACGAGGGCCGGTGGCTGCTGCAGCTCCGAGAGCCCATCTGCGTCCCCGCCTGCTTCTCCAGCTACTACACGGGCAAGGAGCAGGAGCCCGCCAAAAAAGAACCAGAGAAGAAGAAGAAGCCAAAGTGCACCATACTGTAAAATGGCAGATTTCTTGTTTTTTTGTTTTTTTTGGTGGGGTAGGGGAGGGGATGTGTGGCCGGGATGACTGGTGAATTTAAAAACTTAGGCTTAACTCTGTGCAAAGGTTTGTGTGTTTGTGCAGTGTTTAGGGATTCAGTAATAATAGCCACCCTAAATCCACAAGCTGTGTGCCTTTTTACTGTTGATTTGCACCACAACCCAAGATGCCTTCGGTCCAGTGAGGCTCGTCCTTTTTTTTTTGTCAACGTTCAAGTATCTCGTTGTTTCACATATCAGTGCCGGAGTTTGCAGTAACCTGGCTGTTCGCTGAGGTGTTGTCGGCTGCAGTTTTAGCTAGTTTAGCCTCCTCCTCCTCCCACAGCTCCACGGCTCCCTACGACGTAGACGTCCTCCTCTATACATGTCAGTGTTTCTCAGTATTCAGATGTGAATGGAAATAATAATAATAATAATAAATAAAAAAAACAAACTAGGTACTCTCATTGCATGCATCCCTGGTTACCAGTAGCAACATTAACACACTTTTTCTGACTGCTAACAGTAGCTCCGCCTCTTCAACATATCTGTCTGGTGTTTAGTTGTAAATTATAAAAGGAAAAAAAAAAGGACAAGCTGTTATTTCTGTGTATGTGTGCGCAGCCTAGGAAGTTAATTGTTACAATAGCGTACGGGCCAAAGTTATCTATTTGATTAAGTGTATTAGAGTGATGTCATTTATAGAGGTTCTTCCTTGTAAAATCTTTTGCACTGTGCATCGTTTGAAAGGGAGAAAGCTGATGAATTTGGCATTTGTTTTTTCAGCAGCTTGCACTTAGTACTTATCATGCTGTGAAACCAAGTCCATGTTTTGCAATCTTTTTCTACTGCGCAAGACTGCACCATCGACCCCCCCCCTCTCCTCCTCCTCTTCTCTCTTCTCCCCTCTTCTCCCCCCTTCCTCAACAGCACTTCATGTATTTGCATTTTGACTCCTCTGTGACTGTAATTTTTGAAGGGCAACTCCTACTTTTGTGTAGCTCTTTACGAATCACTATTTTTGCACTTGTTTTGTACACTTAATAAAAAAGAACATGCTTTGCTCCAGTACTGCCGTTCGCCCTGTGTTCAGTCAAAAAGAAACAAACAAGCCTATGCACTTCCCTTGTTTATATCTGATGCACATAGTTATTTTCTCACAGCACTCACCTGCAGTTGACTTTATATAACAGCAGAGGGCGCTCATCACCCGCTGTAATGCATTAAATATAAACATGCCAGTAGGCTTTATAGTCAGGTATTTACTGCGTCTATCTCCCAGCTTCATATTGAATTCACTTCTCTACATCAACTCTACAGATTATGTTTTGAAATGTTGTGGCACAGACTGGATGTCAGTGTTTCACCATGTTTAATTGCATAAGAATCTGGCACAGTAAAAAACCACACAAAAAAAAAAATCCACTTTACCAGTTTTCCATGTGATGTCTTGACATGAGCTGTTGATGTCATTAAAGTCTGTGGAAGTTGCAGCATCACTTTGCCTACACCCGTCAGGAAAAATGAACATTAAAGTTTACTGTTGTTTCAGATCTATTGGATTAAATTATAAACCAGTGTGTTTTTTTCGCCCACTGCACCTCCTCCAGCGTCTCTCTCTGTCTCTCCTTCTGTTTAACTTCCAGTATGAGACATTACAGTGATTAAAAACTGTCCTCCAGAAGAGGAACGTGTGGTGTTTTCTACCTTTAAAACCCCTCAAGTGTGATTCACTTTAGTGCATCAACCCACCCTTGATGACTGTGCAGATTGTGTATTTTCAAACATTGTGCCACAGTCTGGGTTGCACCATTATGTCTGGTTTTGTCCTTCATCTTCCATTTGCAGAAGAGTCTGGCACAGTAAAAAAAAAAAAAAAAAAAGGCCTGAAAGATTTATCACATCCTGTAAAACTGCCAAAACTCTGATGTTGGGCTCAGCTGTGATGTCCTCATTCCCAGCCGGCCAATCCGGTGCCTTAAAGATGCAGCTAATTTGCATGAACACATTGTGCAAACTGCAGCTTCTTTCTAATTGTTGCATCTTATCATCAAACACCAACCAACACATCCTGCTCCAAAGTTGTTGTTGTTTTTTTTAAATGAGAGTTTCCTCTATTTAAAACAATAAATAAACACCTGATCAATTGAACTGATTTTGTTCTGCTTCATTTGGTCTAAAAATAACTCTTCCAGATCCAGGCCAAGGACAGGTGAGGGAGCATGAACTCTACAAGAAGTCACACCGTCACCGTGTTGGTTCTGGGTCCGGGTCAACTCGTGCCCTGATTGGCTGCCGCGGAGATAAAGAACAATGTCAACCAATGAACAGCAGCCGTGAATGATTGCCCTGTTTTCCCCATGAGTGGGGTGTGTGGGAGCCTGGTGAAGAAACAAGTGATGCCTTCAAGGACTCCCGGAGTAACTGGTTTTTGAGTTTGGTCCAACAATGTGAGATGGAGGTGTTTGGAGATCCAAGTATGTTTTTGTTGAGATTAATTACAGAAATTCAGAATGAGTGGCCAATTAAGCACAAAAATAATTCATTAGATGTTAGGCTACACTTTTTTTTTTATTTTTAGGCTACACTCAAAATACAACTTGTGAAAGTCAATTGATGAAAATAAGTCAAGACATATTTTGCTGCCATATTATTATTATTTTGAAATTCATTTTTAACTATTTCACATACTGTTGATCTGAAGTTCCTTACAATTTTTGTTTGTGTACAAACATTTAATTTGTTAAGTCGCTTGATACCAGCTCTCAAATAAATAGAAATGGTGTTTCTGAACTGTAAAGGAATAGTTAGTCAGTTAAACTAAGATGTGCACAGAGAGGTGTCTGTGTTTTAATGTTGAAGCTGCAGAAAGTAAGTCAGCTGTAAAAGAGAAAAGTAAGAATTGTCTTGATATAAAAAATAATCTAAATAGGCTCTTATCGCAATTTTGTAAATACAAATACTAATATTGATACTTTCTATATCAGAATAATATTGTCATAATACGTATAAATGATCATTGATTTCCAGTCACTCTTACAACAAAATTGAGAATCACTCAACAACACTAGTACTTTATTCTCAAATATATTTGTTTTCAGCAGAAAAAAGTGGTTTGAGGGTTTATAGTTAGGACTCTTTAAAAAAAAAAAAAAAACCTTCATACTTTCCCCTCGTCATCTGGATTGAATTATTTAGAAAGATGCTCGTCAGCCAGATTTTTCCCACCGCCCCTGAAGGCATCGATACAGAACGTTATAGATCGGACCAATCAGCGGCCGAGCAGCCTATCGGCAGATGACCGGTGGAGACAAAACTCCCAGGAAGCCTCGCTCTCCGGCACCACGGCTCTGACTCCACCGGCGGTCAGAGTGGAGCAGCTGCACCGGCGGAGGGAAGTCTCACATCCAGCGGAGGAAGAAAACTACAACAACCACCACAACCACACCGAGACAGAAAGGTAAAGAGAGAAAATACAAGTTTTAGCCTAAATATAGTGTTTTACGTTGTGTTGCTTCTTCTAACTAACTAGTTTTTACCTCTTTGTCCGACTGAGGATGGGACAAGTTGAACGAACCGTGTTAAACCCTAAACCCCCCACTCCTCCTGCTTCATTGTTAATTAATGAGAGGTTTAATAAGCAGTGAGAGTGTGTATGTGTGTGTGGATGTTCGTAACACACACACACATACAGAGAGAATTGCATACACTACTAAGACAATGCATTGTTGTCTGACCGGTTTGTGAATGAATGAACCACTTGGCAGCAGAAACCTTCTTCTTTTCTGGTACTCAGTGACTCAGTCAAACTGGTTTAACTGTTAGTTTGTGAGTTGAATCTGAACTTAAAGCTGCAACAACTAAAAAAAAAAACTTCATTTATTTTGTATTTAAGTTGATTAATCTGATTTCACTCAGCATCCATCACCTCCAGTTTATTAAACTGTGTGTCATGTGGACTTGTTGTGTTGTTGTGCAGTAGTGATGTGTGGTATCTCAGCTGCACGGAGAAAGTAGTGCGTGATGTATGGATGGATGGATCTGTGCGTAAACGAAGCAGCAGCGCCGCGGTGACTCGGGGACAACGATGATCAATAGTGAGAAAGGTCCATGACAGTCTTATTAATCCAGTTAAGAAATGGCTGCCAGTGAAGAGAGAGTGGGGGAGAGAGGGAGAGGGGGGGTGGAGGGGTCCACACTGAGCTTTCAGTTTAATGAAACACAGGCAGAGCAGGTAGTTCTCCATCCCTGCAAGGTTACACAGTCAGAGGAGGTAATTAGAGAAACTCAGAGCTTCAGACAGTCGGGCTGCTTCCTCTCTCAGCTCTGGAGTCTGTTTGAGAAGCTCAGACATTTACTTGTTGCGGTCAAGGGAATCAGGTGTGTTCATTATCCTGTCGTCCATCCAGTGAGCGATGCATAAAACGATCCATTGTTTCATCTGTGTAGCGAGAGTTTCTGAAAACATGGCAGATCTCTGGTAACCTGTAGATGGATGGAGACGGAGGCTGAAAAGGTGAAACTACGTCACATTGAAAAAGTGTTGAAAAATCAAAATAGTTGCTTTAATTTGACAAAAAAATGACTTGTTATATGGAAGAGGTGGATGCATGAGGTCATCCATCATTAGGTGATCTTACGCATCCACCTCTATGCCATGAAACTAGAGATGTAAAGGGTTGAAAACATGCAAAAACATTATTGTGTTGTTGCTCCAGGTTTGAATCGACTCTTTTTCTTCTTGGTAAAAACCTGGTTTTTGCAACAAGTACATGATATTCTTGTTGTTCAGACGAGGCGGCAAGATTTCAGGAGGAGTTAAATGTGCTGTTTGCTCTGATATGAAAAGATGAGGATCCTATGATGCATTTTTTTTGCAAGTTCTGTCATTTCAAATCATAATTGAAACATTTATCCCATGTTTTTCCTCTGAGTTCAGTCAAAACTAATTCATGTGCTAAATGTTTCCTCTGTGCAGCAACAAGACAGAAACATAAAGATTTTAGTCGTATAATTCATCACTGTTGATGGTGTGAGTTTAAATCCAGGATGTCCTGGTGTGTGTGTGACGTCGCTGTGTGAAACATTTGGACAAAGAATAAAGGTCACAGCTCCGCCCTGCTGCTGCTGCAATAAACTTCAGCTGCTATTACAGGTTATTGAATTTGTCACGTTCCAACTCTTAAGAGGAATCCATGCACCATAAAAAAAAAATCAATTTCTTATCAGTCCATGTGTCTTGGCTGCGTTTCCAGCTGTAATATCAACTCACACCAGATCAGACCCAGGTTCCTCTGCAGCTCTGCACACACACACACACACACTGCTGCTCCTTTAGACTCTGATTGTGCGACGGCCAAACAAGTGTCCGTCGGCTCATTACTGTGCAGGTGGAACAAACCGAGTGCAGACTGTGTTGGAGTGAGAGTGGACTGTGCAGATGTGACAGACGTCTCTAATCTGGTTTTCCAGCAGTCTCACTTCATTCTGTGCAGCTTAATTAGATCTTGTCTCAGTCACTTTCTCCTGTTTTTAATAGAATTCATGGGAAAAACACAAATTACTGTCAGTTCAGACAGCTGCTTCTTGTTGTTTAGTCTTCTCAGCTGCAGTTTGTTGTCTCTGTCCATCACTTGTCTGCTTTCCTGTTGTCATTCCTTCATCCACATCCCGCTGCCCGTCTGATCATGTCTCTCTGTCTTCCCGTCCTCTAGACTGAACCAGACATGTCAGCCAAAGCCATCTCGGAGCAGACGGGGAAGGAGTTCCTGTACAAACACATCTGCACGACGGCGGCCGTGCAGAACAGGTTCCGCTACGCCAACGTGACGGCGGAGACCGACTTCGACCGGCTGGCGCAGGAGCATCCATGGCTGCTCACGGAGGTAAGAGCAGAGGAGCGAGACGGTGACGAACATCGAACATCGATGCTGTGACTAAGTAAAAAGCGAAAGATCTAGATTTATCGCCCATAAATGTCACAGTCCCACTTAGGCCTGTGGGGGGGGGGGGGCGGCCGTAAAGTGGCCTCAATGTCTCCTGGCGCTGGTTCTCTGACGTCACCGTGATCTAGCAGCTCTGACTTGCATGAGAACCTGCAAGAGGTCATGAGGTCGGCGCAGAGGAGGAATTTTTAGACTTCTTAATCTTGGTTTTCATAGTGAAGATGCAGCAGATGGATGACTCTAATAGCAGGTAATTGAATCAGTGTATGACTCATCTGCTCACGACTGGAGGGTTTTATCTGGGAGGTCTGAGGAGGATGCAGAGGACAGATACACGGAGATACGTGCTGCCATTGGATTGATTAGGAAATTGCATTAACTTTCACCGTCGCCCCGCTGCTCCTCGGCCGACTGGCCCCGCTCCCAGATACTAATGGCTCCGCTGTCATAAGTCATTCTCTTTATCTTTCAAGTGAGAGGTAGCTGGGGGGGTCGCTGGGTCGTAATTTCACGTTCGTGCCATCAGGGAGGGATCCATACGACAGATTCCTACTTGAATAATTAGCAGCTCAGCTTTCAGGTGATGGATATTATCTATACTATCAGCCTGAGTGACAACGCGACACCACTATATAAACACATTGGCAGCTGAATTAAGACAGAAGAAGAAGAAGAAGAAGAAGAAGAGGGACCAACCAGTGCAGCATTAGCTTTATTAGCAATTTTTCTAATGCACTTTGTGGAGCTCATTCATCCTAGCGCTGGATTCATGATCAGAGACTTGGCTCAGTCTGAAACAGAATTCATTTCCACTGAATCCGTTGGCTGCGACTAATCACACACCTAATTATCAATTAATCTGCCACAGACTGTCACTTAATTACTGAATTGCTGCTTTATTTCAGATTATTATAATGGTTAAAAAGAAAATAGAACGGCTTTTTAAAAAAACTTTTCTATGCTTCTGGCTAAGCACCTGCCCAAGGTTTTTTGGCACCGATGTGCGTGTGGATTTTTCTTTTTTTTTAGATTATTATAATGGAAAATGTCATAGAAAAACTCTAAACTAAACTTTTCAATTCCATCTGAATCCAAGGACAAAACTTATGAGGAGCAAAATTTGACCAAACTCAGCATCAGTGATCAGTAAAACCAGTAAACCGGTTTTCTTTATTGCTGTGCATCAGTTCAGTTCTTCCAAAAATAATATATTTATTTGGTTTTGCCAGTGGATATTAATGGTTTAAACACATTGTTACATTCACATGATGACACAGACAAAATGACACAACAAAGTAGCTTCTGTAAAAACATGTTCGGCTTCATTTACTGCTGTGAAACTCTGTATTTCAGTGAGATTGCAGATCATGATGATGGATGATATATAAAAACAATAAGGTTTAAATCGACTGCAGCTGTTCTGTTCTGTTCTGCTGCTGGTTTCTAAATGTTCAGTATCGGTTTCCAGTGGCGGCGGCGTCTCCGCGGTGACGCAGCATCTTATTGTGTTTTTCCTCTCCAGAGGCTGGTGGTGAAGCCGGACCAGCTGATCAAGAGGCGAGGGAAGCTGGGCCTGGTCGGCGTCAACCTGGACCTGAACGGCGTCAGAGACTGGCTGAAGACCCGGCTGATGAAAGAGACAATGGTGCGTCATCCACCCCCACCCCCCTCCTCACTGCTGCTTTTTAACCCCCCCCCCTCCTCTCTATCTGAGCTCTGGGCACTCCTCCAATCAATATCTTCCCAGTGCTTTGTCAGGCCTTCCTCCTCCCGTTGCCCTTTCATTCACCCCCCCGCCTTCTTTTTGTTGCACCGGTGCATTTGGTCTGTTTGTATGTTTCTGCCTGGTGCTCATGCAGGTTTTGCTAAAAGGCTCGGTGTTGGTCTGGTGGTTGTAAATCGGTCCAGTCAGCTGCGGCGAGAGCAGCTAGTGAATAAACAGTCAACTCCATTTATCCAGTCAGCACGAAAAGATCCATCACTTTGCTCCTGGTTTATGAGGCAGAGCGGCGTCTCTGTGGCAAAGTTATAGAGACACAGACGGACCATAAAGTACTGAAGAAGAAGAGTGTGCGTTGGTGTGTTGGTGCGTGTGGATGTGTCTCTTCACAGATGAGATGAAACTGTCTGCTGCTGCTGCTGCTGCTGGTGGCGGCAGTAAATAAGAATAAATGAAGCCACAGCTGTGTAATAGACAAACTGCAGAGTTTCAGTCTGTTAGATTGTGTCATTTTTATCGTTCCCCAGAGAGGAAAGTAGATACACAGATGAATTATCATGAGACTGGATTCACAACATTTAACATTTATTACCTGCCATAGATTTAACTTTGTCCAGTACTTTGCATTATTACCCATTATGATGTGTATTTAAATCAGTCACTTAGTGAATGTTAGCATGCTAACACGCTAATCTAAGATGGTCAACATAACATCTGTTAAAGTTTACACTGATGTGACCCACTGGATGAATTATAACAACATCAGCTGCTATAAACTTAAACACTTTTATCAACTATTATTTATTAGGCTCAGCTGTAATTTAGTTTAGTGCCAATTAGCAAATGTTAGCATGCTAACAGGATAAATTAAGATGATAAACATTGTAAACATTAAACCTACTGAGCTTCATTTCTATTTAATTTCTTTATTTTGTTGTTAGGTTTGGAGGATAAAATAAATATCTGTTCGCTTAAAGGGCTAGTTCAACATTTTGGCATATTGGCCCATTGCCATAATCCTTATAGTCATAGCAGTATAGTGAATGTGCAGGTCACAACTTGTCCACCAGAGAGTTGTGGAGTTGTTGGATTGTGTATTTGATGAGTTTGATGAGGGGAAACCAAGAAATCCCATGAGCCTCCGTAGTGTAGCTCTGAGCAGCTCACGGCTCTGCTCCGCCGTTCAAAAAATAGCTTGCACCGACAATTAAAGGTAACGAACCTACTGCTGTGACTATAGGGATTATGGCAATGGGCCAGTTTGTCAAAATGTTGAACTATCCCTTTAAAATGGAGCATTAAAATCAATCAGAAACCCAACTCAACAATCTTAGTCTTGTTATAGGGAATAAAATGTTATTTCTTCATATTCATTTCTAGCATCTTTGACCAATTCCTGTTTTTAAAAGCTATCAGGCAGGAACTGTCGCGTAGCAGCAGCTGTGAATGTTTTTATCTACACTTCAACATTTCGACATCCTGCCACTTTTTTTTCGTCTGGGTAATTCACAGGTTTCTCGCTGCATCACGTTATCACCACAAGTGGTTAAACTGAATCATTCGTATTAACAATAATAGCATCACCACATGAATGCTTCCTCTTTTCTTCTCAGTCAGAGGTGTTGTTTATCTGGGCTGACCTCAGCTCCCCGTGTCCTTTTCCAATCAGATAGACTTTCCGTTATTTTTGTTTTGTTTTTTTCCCTCCCATCCATCATCGGCCTCAAAATGGCAACTCCCTCTTCTCTTTCCCTTTTCATGATATTTTTCCTTTCTCTCTCTCCGGCTGGCTGCTCTCAGCCGGTCCCTGGTTACTCGGTGCCTGTTGGCCTTTAACAGGGGAACAGTGACAGCTCCGCCAAATGAGCTCTGTGTGTCGTGTTAGCCGGGGCTTTTCCTGCAGAAGTCTAATACACGACGACGTTTTCTTCTTCCCTTCATCACAACCTGTCTCATTTTTTCTCCAGAAACGTCTATTAACTGCGTTTTTGAACGACTCAGGAGTCACAGTATAAAATCGAATCTAATGAGCCGTCTGCAGATCAGAGGGCTGCTGCAGTTTTCCCAATGGAAGCTCAGTCTAAATGTATTTTATCCTTTTTTTTCATAAAGAAAATTGCATTGTTTTTAATCCCCAGGTGGGAAAAGCCAAAGGAATTCTCAAGAACTTCCTCATCGAGCCGTTTGTGCCACATAAGCAGGTAAAACACTCTTTGCACAACCTTTACACCTCATTAATAATAGCCTAATAATAATATTAATACCAGAATACATCTATTAATTGAATTCAATACTCCTCCATCCCTCCATCCATCCATCCAGGAGGAGGAGTTCTACGTCTGCATCTACGCCACCCGGGAGGGAGACTACGTCCTGTTCCACCATGAGGGAGGCGTGGACGTCGGGGACGTGGACGCCAAAGCGAAGAAGCTGCTGATCGGTGTGAACGAGAAGATCAGCGAGGACTTGGTGAAGAAAGAGCTGCTGACGCACGCACAGAACGACAAGAAAGCGTAAGTCAGAGAGAGATGGAGATAGAGAGGAGGGAGAGTATTTCTGTTTTCAGATAAGGTCTAATGCAACTTCCTGAAGTTTACAGGAGACTTGTTTGTGTTTGTTGTTTGTGTGACAGGTTGAGGTGGAGATAACAGAGTCTATATCTACAGCCTGTAAAGATAACGTCCCTAACTACAATTTAATTTTATGAGCTTAAGTTGTTTAAGTTATCTTGGATTTTTTTTATTAAGGCTGTGAAACTGTAACATGGCCGAGTGCAAAATCCACATCAATGGATGACTTGCAGTTTATCTTGATGGGTGAAATGTGTCACAACATTCTTGTGTATTGTCAACACCGTTATGGTTTTGAGTTGCAAAAACGATCATTCACACTGAATCATAATCACAGTATCTGCCCATAGAATCACAATATGATATATTTTATTAACCCAATACAGTGAAAGTGCATATTGTAGGCAAGTAAACTTTATTTCAACAGCAAGCACTTCACAGTAGAATCAGAAAAGAGCAGAATATAAAGTATAAAACAAAGACACACAGTTAAAAACAGATACATAAGAACATAAAAACATAAAAGCAAAAACAGATTTTCATAAAAACCCACAGAAACCAAACCTGTCCAAACAATCTTTTGACTTTAATATATCGGCATTTTTTCAGCCTCGCATGCCAAAATTTGCAGATAATTTTTGAAGCAATTAACTATTTAAATGAGAACATGGCAGATAAAAGGTATTTTATTTTGAAGCAGTAACTCTGTGCTTTAAAGCTATGGTCTACATTCTGAAAACCACTTGCGCCTCTTAGAAAGATTTGAAAAAAGCATCCCGCCCCCCTCAACCAAACCCCTCCCCTCAGTTCCACGATTGGTTCCCCCCTGCTCACCTTGCCCTCCCTCGCTTCGTCCAGACACGCCCCCTACGCCAGAGCAAGGAGCCGGCCGTCAGAAGACCACAACAACCAAGCCATTCTGAATAGCAGAATGTCGGACTCGTATTCACAGGTAATTATTATATTATAGTCATTAAAATCCATATTAATACTACCGTATGTTCACGGCTGCCAGCTAGCATAGCGTTAGCATTTACAGCTAAGTTACTTTGAGCAGCTAACGTTATCTCTTGTAGCCATTGTAGCCTACTGTGAAAAACGTCACTATGCTAGTAATTTAGCTCACTTCTTATATATTGAACGTATTATTTTAGAGTTCCGATGAGAGCATGTCCGACCCTGTCCCGGGCCCATCCACCGGCCGAAGACAGGGACGGGGAAGAGGAGGGAGGGGAAGAGGAGAGAGAGGCAGAGGTAGAGGCCGCGGCCGAGGCCGCGGTCGAGGCCGAGGCCGAGGCCGAGGATCTAGTCTGGATTTAGCGCTGTCAGCCGCTGACCTCCAGCGAGTCCAAGATCTTCACGAGCAACGCACTGCATATGAAGACGTAGGCCTAAGTTATCTTATTTATTTTTGTTTGTTGATTTAGCTGAGTAGTTATGCAAACATCTTCTAAAACAACACACACAGATTGCTCAAATTTGTTTTGTTTTTTCGTTTGCTGGAGTGTAATAATACATGTCTATCTGTATGTGCTTGGTCTTTTCAATATCTACTTTATCCATTTATCTTTGTACTGTACTGATGTGTATTTCACAAGACAGGCATGATATTTAGACATGTCATAAATGTTTACATAATTGATTTATATGTATAATACTAAAATGACCTTTTCAGATGTATTATTTTATATGGATTCTCCACAATAACATTCTTACTGTCTTTGTCATTGCAGGCCTTGATTGGGAGCTTGGATCTGCAGCAGAGCCACCAAATGCTGCGGGAGGTACTGCACCATGATCCCTCCCTGATATTCGATTTGAGGCTTCGGCAGCCATCAGGTCCACCAGTTCAAGCCTCATCTGCTGCTCCTTCCTGGTGCGTGTGCTCAAATTGTAGGGAGATGCCTACAGACATTGAGCGCAAATGTTGTCTCTCCCCACCCCAAGACTGTCTATCGGTTATGCCTCACATGGACGTCTATGTTTTAATGGAGGGCCACCTGAGGATTGCTCGAAGATTATGGAACGATCTCAGAGCTCAGGAGGATCCTCAGGACCGCGGGCAGAGCAACAGACAGTTCCGTTATGCTGCATACAGGCAGTGGGTTGTGTGGCAACATGGCTCACTGGGAAGCGGACGCGTGTCGTTATTCCCAGCTGCTGTGTGTGGCGGATAAGGGACCGTTTTCCAGACCCTAACGGGCAGTACGTGGGTTTTATCCCCAGCAGAATCTGATTGATTTTTGAGTTGTTTTGAGTGTGATTTGATTTTTCCATAGTTTTTATTTTAGTAGATTTATGTTCAGAGTTCATGTTCATCACCTGTTATTTATTTGTCCTGTGTTTATTTCAATAAAAAGTGAAAATTAATGTCATTGCTTGGTCTTTTTGAACATAACACTCATAATAAAATCCACTCAAAACACAAATTATATTCATTTGAAACATATTTTATTGCAATGAAGTTTGCAATGAAGTTACACTACAGTAATTATTTTTTACAAATGTACATAAGGCAAAGATAGTGCAAAATAAGAGCGATGTCTTAGTTGTTTGTTAGCCGCAGGCTATTTTGGAAGGGACTGACCTACAAGAAAAAACAAAAACAAATTATAAGCCTTTTTTTTAATGTATTACTCACATACTCACATATTCACATCTAACTCACCAAGGCCTCTGCTGATTTGTGTGCTGAGGAGCTGTCCTGTCGTTGGAGCAGGCACCCCAGACAAAACTCCAAGGCTGCGGGGGTCATCAGGCCTCGTCTGGGACTTCCTGGGCATTTTTATGCTGGACAGTCGTTTGTGGATGATGGCAGCCTGCAGCTCTTTGATGTAGCCGTAGTCCTTTGGTTGTTTTATCGTGTACAGGCTCCATTTTCTCGACTTCTTATTGAAGACCTTCCCGTATCTGCAAACAAAAGAAGCATACACATAATTTTAAGCTCATCAAACTAATGTCAAAAAATTAGTTTGTTGTTGATAGTTTATGTTTTCTAAGTAATCAAGATTCAGGAATGAAATAAGATAATGGGATGGAAGTTGTATAACAACACATACTGTAAAGAGCCGTCAAGTCGTCTCTTTGGGGGTCTGGTGAGGTGGTGGTTGTAGTCCAGACCCGCAAGCATGACTCTGGCCGCATAAACCGGTGGTGAAAAGCTGAACCGCTTGCTTGCGTACATCAGCAGATGATTATGAAAGGACTCGAGCTCAGCTGTTGACCTGATAGAACAATGGAAAGAAATAGGAACTGTTTATAATTTCACATGGGAAAAAAATATCAGAGTTTACATGGTGGGAGGAGGAGTGGGAGGGGACAAGGCAAAAATTTACCTGAAATTCAGGAATTTGTGGACATTCCTGAGCCAGCGAGCATCAAGCACCAATTCTGTCAGCCTCGAGTGTGCCTCAGACCCCTTCTTCAGCCAGGCCTTGTCCCTGTCCTCTGGCAATGTGTCGTGCTGACAGGCACCAAGTGCCCACTCATGCTCATCTGTCACATGGTGCAATACACCTGTCCACAGTTCCTAAGGACAGATAGGTCATTATGACAAGGAAGAGCCCAAAATTTTATAATATGTATGTCTTTAGGCCTCACTACTTACAAAGAAATCATCATATGTGTCTGCTGATTTGCAGCAGTACCAGAAGTGATTGCAAATATCGCTGATCCAGTTCAGGAGGTCTTTGCAGCCTTTCTGCTGTCCTGCCTGTAAATTTAAAAAAAGACAAGACATGTTCAAAATTTAGTTCAGTAGTATGCTGAATCATGGATCTATATATTGACAAAGAATTATGGAGCTTACTGTGTGAAGTTTTTTGGCCAATGATTTTGAACCATGCCACATGTCCAATGTGTGCCTGATTCCAGAGTCTTTGTATTTTCCAGTGTCTGCATTTGTGAAAGAAGAGAATAAAAATAAAATATTTTTGTTAATGGATATCACTGCACAATCAACTGTAATTGTGTGACAATATAAAAACTAAACAATAATAACTTATTTTTGACAGATTTTATGAAGAAAGAAATATTAATTCTCTATTAATAATCTTACTGAACAGTGCCGAAATTTGCATGTGGGCATCAGTGCAGAACTCCACGAGTTGAATTTCCTTCTGAAGGTTTTCTATGGTTTGCATGAATCCTTCTCCATGGCCACAGAATTTCGCATGGTCTGCCTCTTGTCAATGTTTATCATGCTTATTATTTTTTTTGTGTTATTGTCCATTGCCGTATATGTGCAATACTGGGCACTGAAGCCAGGACTGTCCATTCTTGCGTCTCCTAAAGATAAGAAGGAACAGAGAGACAAATACTGAATCATTTTAGCTTTATTTTTTTTCATTAGTCAGGACTTATGAAAAGTGATTTGAGTGTGAAGGTGTGTTAATATTTTTGTGTCCTGTTGTATAAATGAAACTTTTTCAGAAAACTCACCCAAGACCACAACTGGTCCCTGAGACTGAAGCTCGTCAATTATTGCAGTTCTCTTCTCATTCCAGAAGTCTTTCACTGTGTCGACACAGTAAGCGTCTTGCACGCGGTAGAAGGTGGACCTGTCCACCATCCCCAACTTCTGGAACTCAAACATGAGCGCAATCTTTCGGAAATTGTTTCCCGAAAGAAGGATGTTAATTGACAACATGAAGTCCCCAGCCATCATCCCGTGCTTAAAACGAGGCTGGGACACCCATTTCCACACAATGTGGCCCTGTGGACATATCTGCAAAAAGGGAAATTAAGAAAATGTTAACAGCAACATAAATGATGTGCCTACATCTGTCTTATACAAGTAAACAGACACATCTGTACTATATTGTAAAATAAATAAGTAAATTACACAATAAAAACATACTGACCCACTCCATTATAGCAGCTGTTCCCCTGGAACTGATATTTATTTCAAAGGGTCCTGGTGCCTTGCACTCACACTTAGTTTGTCTGTCCTTGTGAGGACACTCTTTGACAGGCAGATGCAGAGTCTGTGCGAGCTGTAGTAAGCTGTCATGGTACACAATGCTCGATTGTTTTTCAAGCACATCTTGCACATCCATGATTTTCAAATCATCTTTGTGAAGGCGTGTCTTTGTGCCAGGGTCCTTGTTCGGCTCATCATGGACGGTGTCTTCCATTGAAATAACTGGAACTGTTTCCAGAGATATTGTGGACCTGAAAGCACCACCAGTCCTGTCAGAAGAACAACAGTGGTTAATGATTTTATACTAGCTACCTAAACTTTTTTGTAAGTGTGAAAGTAATTGTTCTAACATACTTCACACGAATGTTTGGCCTGTAGTCTGAATCATCGTCGTCGTCATCATCGTCATCATCATCATCGTCGTCGTCATCGTCATCATCGCCTCATCGACATCATCATCATCAGAATATTCTTCCTCCTCTGATGAAACAGAATGTGTGTCCTTTTTAGGAGTCCATGTGTCATCGTCAGAGTCCCAGTCAATTCTATAAAAGACAGAGAGAAAATATGGCAACATAAATGTATGTGAAACAAAGTAAAGTGTCAAACATGCAAATAATTTTCTAAACTGACACAAACTTACTTACATGGAATTTTGAATGTCGTTAAATTGATTCTCATCAATATCAGCAGATGCAGGTGTTACAGCACTGAAGTAAGAAAAATAAATATGTTAGGTGTATGCGCAAACTGCAATGTCTCTATAATACATTTGGTAATGTATCTTCAATGCAATCAGTTACTGTAAACGATTCAAATTTGTGTTCATGTGTACCTCGCATCCAACTGCATCTGCGTAGTGTCCTTTGTATTGATGACAGCAGGATCAGACACACCTTCATCCAAGAAATCACCACCACTGAAATAGAAAATAAGTTATACATTTACATGTAAATACAATATCTAGCTAAAATACTGATGGAAATGTATCACTCCTAAATCAAAATGAAATTTACAAAATTGTACTCTGATGCTCTTTGCAAACACACAAACAAATGTTTCACACCTCTCAAAGACAACCAGGCATCAAAAGGCAAAATCAGACACTTGTCTGCCCTCTCTCATCTCACAAAAGAGGCCATGTACATTTGTGGTCACACCCTCATCTCACAAAAGATTCCATTTACATTTCTTCACACACTAGAAAATAGGTACTCACCATGTATTTCAACATTGAAACACCCTCTTCTCACAACAACAACAACAACAACAACAACAAACTAACAGGGCAAGAAGTCAACACTGACATGCCATTACCTCACAAAATAGGTCAGTAACACTTCTTGACAACGATTAAAATGACAGACCCAGTGTTGGAGACACGAAACTACATTGTCACTTTTGTGTAACATGCAGGCCTGTTACTTCTTACATACCGATCAGAATCTGATGCAGAATAAATTGTCGAGACCGCTGGTGGTGCAGGTGGTATCTGGGGTCCTGTCTTCCTTGGCGTTGAAGCAATAGGACTTTTCTCATAGCTGAAAGCAACAAACAAAACAGAACTCACCTTGAAACAAAATAAATACTCAATGAAAATGAAACTATTGGATTACTGGCTGATAATAAATAAAAGACCATTCACTTTTGCAATGACAATATTGTTTATCTGCTTCAAGCACATCAGACAGTTTGTCTGTGTTACCGCGACACAGGGAGCTAGCTGATCAGCAGTAATGTCAACACTGTACATTAGCGTATTTAACCATTGGTCTTTGTCGTCCAGCGCGACCTGTCTCGCTAGCGCATCTGTGTTTGTGTGGCCCCGGCGGCTATTAGAGCCCTGGTGGGTATTTGCACGCGGGCGACTATTTAGTCATCTACGGTAGTTCACAATGTGAAATACGTATGCTACCATGTGTAAACATAGCGATTATCAGACAGGTGACGTTCACAGTCATTAGGCCAGTATTGAAACAGACTAATGAAGGGGATTTATGCAACATCTACCACAATAAAACTCAAAAATTACCTGTTCAACAGAAAGTCAGCTGTTTGAGCATCTGTTTTGAGTCCCAAATCCTGTTTTAGCCTTCTCCACCGGTCAACGGAATCCCCGATGTTTATTCGGTTCCTACTTCGGTCACGTTTCTTCTTGTTTGCTTCCTTTTCCTCGGTCGACTTACGTTTTCTTCCGACCTTCGCCGGTTGGGCAAGCAGAGGCCGCTTGCTGGTGTCTGTCTTTTCCTTCTCCATGGTAAAAGAAGCTCCGGGAGCCGAGCTGCTAAGCTAATCACTAGCCAGTAGCTTCACAGGTGAGCTGCTCGGCTTTTACAGAGAGGGAGGGGGAGTGGGCGGGACGAGCAGGAGCAGGGGAGACGAGGGGATTGGATGGAGGATACGAACCTATGCGACCCGCGCGCCCAGTCCCGCTCGCATTGGTCAATTTCTATGCAGGCTCACGGCTGACAGACTGGATGGATTTTTTTGGTTCTTTTTGCTATTTATATTGTATAGATCACACCACAGGACTATAATCACTGTATAAATGGTGTTAATAATAATTACATATCCTCCAAATCGTAGACCATAGCTTTAATAAAACCAAACAAAAAACAAACACAAGCAGCGTCTCGACAGCAGAGACGTCTCTCAACAGTTAAACGACTAGAAAGGTTTGAGTCTCGACCACTGGAGGAAAAACAGGGTGACGCTCGCTTGGCAGTAAACACAGGAGGGTGGGGGTGGTTGGGGTTGTCGGGTGGGGGGGGGGTTGTTTCCATTAGACAAATGACAAACTCCTTCCTCTGCTTCGCCTCTCTTCGATCAGACCCCACCCCCCGCTTTTTATTTATTTATTTTATATACCCAGCATCCACATTCAGAGCATGTCGCTTTATTTTTATTTGTCCCCCCCCCCCCCCCCCACCTCTACTCCCCCCCCCTCCCATCCATCTCTCTTATGACGGCAGCTTCTGGCCGGACTCACTGTCTTGGCTGACATTGAAGAAGCCGCCCCAGGAATCACTCTGCCAACCACCGCTCTCACCCCCCCTCACCCCTCCCCACCCCCCCTCTAAATGCACTCAGGAGCAGCACTTGGCTCCGTTGTGTTGCTTTTTTATTCCCATCAGAATCCGACATGTTGAGGAGCTGAGTCACTCTGGGTCTGGGTCTAGGGCTGGGGGGGCACCGGCTCCTAGCGGCCCCCCTGACAGTCGACTGACACTGTTACACAAGGGCCCGAGCTGCCACAACAACTGACAGGCAGGAGGGGGGAGAAAAACCCCCCCCCCCCCCCCACTCCCCGCTGCTGTGGCTCCGTCTTGACATGTGAAGGAGGAAGTAAATCAGATTTTTTTTCTCTCTCCTTCCTCCTTACGGCAAAACATCACGTCTGCAGATGATTTACAGGTGCGCTGGTTCCCGTCCAGCTCGGCCTTAACAATCCTGCACAGATATGATTACCTGCTGTTTATCAGTGGAAAATAGAAATGGACTCTGTCATGGCTCGACTGGCAGCTGTTAAAACAACAACAACATCTAAAATCACTGGAAGAAGAATTGAAACTCATGGATTTAAATTTGTTCTTATTTCATGAGGAATTTAAATAGTGAAATAAACTGTAGAAACACTACATTAATGCAGGATTCAGGCCCATAATTTAAGATTATTTTCATTTAAATAATCAAATACTCAACCTGTTTTCAAGATTATCAGTTGTTGTGTTTCCCAAAGGACAGATATGGTGTCAAAGCTTTTCAGATTATAAGTAAGATAATTAATAAGCAGATATAAGATCAGACCACTGTTTAGCACTGTTGCTTTGCAGGTGCAGCTAAAAAATCAAATATCACTGGAAGAAGAATTGAAACTTGTGGATTTAAATTTGTTCTTATTTCATGAGGAATTTAAATAGTGAAATAAACTGTATAAAGTAAACACTTGCTGTGGAAGTAAAAGATAATTAATTGCTATAATGCAGGCTTCAGGGTCATAATTAAAGATGAGATTTTCATTTAAATCAAATATTCAACCTGTTGTTTTCAAGATTATCAGTTGTTTTGTTTCACAAATTTCAGACGTGGAGTCAAAACTCTTCAGATTAAATGTAAGATAATTAATAAAACAGACAGAAGCAGATATAAGAAGATCAGACATCTGAATAGACAGACAGATTGCCTTTATTGCCATTGAAAGAATTCAATGAAATTTACCATACAACATATAAGACAAGATAAGTATAAAAACACAGAGCACATGAAAGGATCTTGCACATTGACAGCGAGGGGATTGTTTAGCACGGCTGCTTTACACAACTTGATTAGTCGATAATCAATATAATTAGTGGTGAATCCCCCTGACGACAGATGGGTCGTCCTCCGCTCTGATGTGATTTATTTATTCATGTCTGTTGTCCTCTCTCTCTCTCTCTGCAGGGTTCTGGCCAGCTTCATCGTCGGGCTCTTCAACCTGTACGAGGACCTGTTCTTCACCTACCTGGAGATCAACCCACTGGGTACGTGTCGTCTCCTCCTGCAGCGACACAAACACAGCAAACATGACAACGTTATTTACACCTCCTCCTGACGCAGCCTCCTACATATGTTATGAGGTTATATAAGAGGAAGGGGGAACATCAAAAGGAAATTGGGGAGGAAACATGGATGCATAATAAAACACGGAGCCGGGACCAGGAGGAGGAAGAAGACGTCGATTCTGCCTCGTTTTCAACACGGAGGCAGGAAACAAGTGAATAATTCATCCAGCTGCTGTTTGATGAAGCAGCCTGTGTTTATAATGGAGTAATTGGGCACCAGCTTCTGCCCTGTGGCATCTGCTGCTGCTGCTGCTGCTGTGGCTGTGGTTGGGTGAGGGGGGGGGGTTAAGACTGGTTTTCCCTGCTTTGATGTCACACCTCCTCCTTCCCCTCCAGGGAGCTGAGGGTTGTGGGTCACCTGGGGTTGATCAGCGGCCTCGCTCCACCTATTTAAAGCTCAGACTGCACTGACAGTGAATATCAGTGGGGGGGCGTTCAGGTACACATCGGACATTGGTGTTTTCTTGTCTCTGTGTCGATGGCAGTCGGTGGTGGAGCCGCTCTGTTTTCAGATTACAGGACTCCAGACTGACTTTTTTTTTAAACAGGGTGAAATGGTCCTTCTGTCCTGAGAGTAGTCAATAGGCTACATTATGTATTCAGGAAAAGGAATGAAAATAATCAGACCTCTGTGGCGGCTGCAGGACGCGGTCATGTCTAGTTCTGCCTACGCTCAATCAAGCTGCCGTCTCTCTCCCTCTCTCCGGCCTCTCACATGCATGACTGCTACAGTAGAACTGTTTTTCCAGGATCTCCAACCCTACCTTTTTTTTTTTAATTTTAGGAGACAAACAGAAAATTTAGGGGCACAAATCAACTTTTCCTTTTCATTCATGATCCTCATACACCTTGGCCTGACACCTGCCACAGATTCCAGATTCTCTTTTTTTTTAACACTCAAATGGCAAATTTACTGGTTGCACATGTGCAAGTCGATGAACATTTACTTGCACTTTCTCAAATTTTAGGGGCAGAGTGAAGCCCTGGGTTGTCTGTCTTGTTCTCATGGACACAATATCTCAGTAACACCTGGAGAGAACTTCTGACACAGATGTTCACACTGAGTCTGAGTAGACTTTTGTGGTCAAAGGTCATGGTGTCCTCACCAAATTCAGTGGCCAATGACAGCTATGTAATGCCTTAAAGGGATAGTTAAATAATTTGGCAAATTGGCCCATTGCCATAATCCTTATAGTTTTAGGACTAGGTTCATTACCTTTAATTGTCGGTGCAAGCTGTTTTATGAGATTATGGCAATAGGCGAATTTGCCAAAATGTTGAATTATCTCTTTTTAAAGGGAATTAATTCAAATTTGGTGAAAAAACATTTGTTGTACCTTGTCATTAGCCTAAGGTGAGGTCATGATGGCTGAACCTTACAAACTCAAAACTTATCGATTTAGATTTCACGTTTTATCATTATATTTTAGATGTTGCTGAGTAAACAGGTGTGTAACCTGAGACTGATCCGAGTGATATTTTTTTCCCCCTCCCTCTCCTCAGTGGTGACCAAAGATGGCGTGTACGTGCTGGACATGGCGGCCAAGATCGACGCCACGGCCGACTACATCTGCAAGGCCAAGTGGGGCGACGTGGAGTTCCCTCCGCCGTTCGGCAGGGAGGCGTATCCCGAGGTGAGCCAGGACGAGCTGCGTGTCGGGTTTCAGCCTCTCAGCAGGAAAAGAGTGTAAAATGAGCAAAATCCTCATTTTAGATTCTGACTCTGGTTAAATGCAGAGTAGAAAACGTCCGAGGCTCGTTTCTGTTCCAACTCAGGACTTTAATTAGGAACGGTATCGTCAACACAGCTGTTAATGAGCCGCTGCCTGAGCATCAAGTCATCTCATCTATCAAAGCAGTTATCAGTCTATTATGTTGATTTATGGAGCTGAAGATTAATAAATATGGAGGAAAATTGATGAATAAATAGTTTTTATAGTTTGTCTTGTTATATTTTTAGCTGCTGTGTTGAGGAGCTGGTTGAGACAGACTGTCTCTACTGACTGAGCCAGACGGGCTGCTCTAATTGGGCTGCTGTGGTGGCGAGGGGGTGGTCTTTGATTGGGACTTAGCTTTTTTTCTTTTCACACACTCAGCCACCAGCTGTGGCTCTGACTGTCACAAACAACCACTGATGCGCATCAACAACCAGCAGTGACATCCAGTGTTTTCCAATCAGTGGCTCTTTAGCAGCAGTTCAAGTACCTGCAATGAGTGAATTGTAGGTAAATGAAGTGGTGCTGGTGAAGGTCAGGCACTGATTGAAGCTCCGCCCACTCCTCCCCCCCCCCCCTCAGCCCTGCAGCGTTTCATGTAAACATCTCTTAACCCACCTCCTCCTCTCTGCAGGAAGCCTACATCGCCGACCTGGACGCCAAGAGCGGCGCCAGCCTCAAACTCACCCTGCTCAACCCACGAGGCCGGATCTGGACCATGGTGGCCGGAGGAGGGGCCTCGGTGGTGTACAGGTACCCGACCGCACAACCAGAGCCAGACGCCAGCATTCGTGTATTAAATAATTCAATTCTATGTTTTTTTCTCTTGTTGCTTAAAGGGATAGTTCAACATTTTGGCAAATTGGCCCATTGCCATAATCCCTATAGTCATAGCAGTAGGTTCATTACCTTTAATTGTTGGTGCAAGCTATTTTTAGAATGGTGGAGCAGAGCCGTGAGCTGCTCAGAGCTACGCTACGAAGGCTCATGGGATTTCTTGGTTTCCCTCATCAAATACACAATCCAACTATGAGATAATAACAGAACGTTACCAGAGTTGTTTTTAGAGGGAAATTCATGATGCACGTTGCCTTCAGGGACAGTTTTTCAGCAAGCAGTCTCCAAAACAACTCTGTGTGGTAACGTTGTGTTATTATTTCATAGCGTGGTGAATGTGCAGGTCACAACTTGTCCACCAGAGCATTTTGGAGTTGTTGGATTGTGTATTTGAAGAGTTTGATGAGGGAAACCAAGAAATCCCATGAGCCTCCGTAGCGTAGCTCTGAGCAGCTCACGGCTCTGCTCCGCCGTTCTAAAAATAGCTTGCACCGACAATTAAAGTTAACGAACCTACTGCTATGACTAATAAGGTATTATGGCAATGGGGCAAATGTTGAACTATCCCTTTTAGTCGTCCCCTGGTTTTATCCTCGTTATATTGATTACACTTTGCGTAATTGGCCGGCGCTGCAGCAGTGAGACTGATGGTGCAGCAGCTCAGTCTCTGCCCGTTCAGCTGCTGCTGCTAAATTGGATTCTGGGATGTTGCTGCAGCTGCTGCTGCTGCTGCTGCTGTGTGTTTTTTTTTTCTTAATAAGTGAGAGTCTGGAGGAACGGGCTCCTCCGTCTGTCGGGGGCGTGAAAGCGTGACGTTCAAACACATCAGCCACGACTAATTATTCCCTCTGTGCAACGTTTAGTTGTTAGTGTTTGTTTACTCTTGAGTAAATGAAGAAGAGTTGAGAGTTTATTCTGCAGTTTAAAGCATATTTTCCTAGAAGTCGTGTTGTTGTTTTATTGTTGTCTCAACTTCCTCCCAGTGACACCATCTGTGACCTCGGCGGCGTTGACGAACTGGCCAATTACGGGGAGTATTCAGGAGCGCCGAGCGAACAGCAGACCTACGACTACGCTAAAACCATCCTGTCGCTGATGACCAGAGAGAAGCACGTGGACGGTACGAACACCGCTGCGTCTGAACTGCCTGTGTTGGACTGTGTGGAAATACATGTTGGTCCTCTAATAATATAATGTTTCCATCACTTTTCCAGGAAAGATTTTGATCATCGGAGGAAGCATCGCAAACTTCACAAATGTTGCAGCAACATTTAAGGTACAGGTTGAGATCCTTCAGGTCAAATATGAGTCCTGAAGTATCAAAACTAAATATTTTTTATAGTTGTGTTGTTGCACATTTATAGAGTAATAAAAATAAATAGAAATAGAAAATAAATAGAAAGCCTGTAGAATAGGAGCAATTTAAAGGGATACTTCACCCAAAATCAATTCACCAATAGTTGTTGTGGAAATTTGTTAGGCAAGAACTGAAATAGAGATGTTGAGATCGACTGTTCGACTGAGAACCTTCTTTGCAAAGAATAAAACCAGAGTGCAACGCAGTCTGCAAAAAATACATTGAGCAGAGGAGTTTTGTAGAATCTGTGACACCCCCCACAAGTGAACTTTATCAACAGATTACAATGTACACCAAAGTCAGCAACAGGCGTCAAATCCGAGAATCAGGCGATGTTACGTGAGAACATGCACAACGTGTATCTCTGTATTGTATCGAACAGAGAGCACAAAACAGTAGAAAGGAGAAAAGAAAAGGACACACTGCAAATTACCATTACATAGTCTACTCACCGTCATGCCAAGGAAGGGTTTGGAGAACTTTCAGAGTCATCAAAACCCTTTAAGAGTTCGGGGGGGGGGTCCGGCTGGCAGCGGGTTTTCATATAATGGCGGCGGATAGAGCTCACTTTTGAATTGTCAGCCGGACCCCCCCTGGAACTCCAAAAGGGTTTTGATGACTCAGAAAGTTCTCCAAACCTTTCCTTGTCATGACGGTGAGTAGAAAATTGGTCAATTATTGATTTTGGGTGAAGTATCCCTTTAATTAACACACGATGCCAACAAGCTGTTAATCTGGAGTCAAACATTAATAACACTGAATATATTCACATCATTTCTCTAGTTGTAGTGATGAAATTAGGTCGTTTTAATCGCAGGAAATATTTAAAAACAAAAGGAAACTTTATTTGATTTGATTTAAACATCAGATTTTCAAAAGGTTCAAAATGACCAAGAGGGGAAGTCTGTTAATTTAACAAATGAACAAAGTATCAATTTTTCAAAATGTTCATGTTATTTCCTTGTGTTCATAAGGGCATCGTCAGAGCCATCAGAGACTATCAGGTGCCGCTGAAGGAGCACGAGGTCACCATCTTCGTCCGCCGTGGGGGCCCCAACTACCAGGAGGGTCTCCGAGTGATGGGAGAAGTTGGTGTGTTTTTATATTTTCTTATTTTTTGGAAAACAATCGTATTTAGATGAATCTGTCGGTAGCAGCTGCAGGTTTTCTCTCACACACTCTCTCTCTGCTCTCCTCAGGAAAGACCACCGGGATCCCCATCCACGTCTTTGGCACAGAGACTCACATGACGGCCATCGTCGGCATGGCGCTGGGCCACCGGCCAATCCCCAACCAGCCTCCTGTCGCCGCGCACACTGCCAACTTCCTGCTCAACTCCAGCGGCAGCACATCGGTATGACAACGGCGGAGACGACGCGGCGCTGCTCACGTTGTTGTGCAGCGAGGCTCGTGGTGCATTCACTGGCACAGCGGAGTGAACAGAAGAGACTCACTCACTCGCTGCTGTCTTGTCCTTTTAGTGAACCACATCGCCAGGGGCTCTGTTGTGTAAGAGCAGTGCACGGCTTTGTTGGCTGCTCGCACACACACAGACACACAAGTGGTGCTGAGACACAGATACACACCGCAGCTGCCTCAGGGCATCCATTAGGAAGAAAGAAAGAGGCAGTGTGTGTTTGTGTGTGTCTCCACATGTGCTCTCTGTGCCTGTTTACTTCATATGTAGATGTCGAGTGTTGCAGGATTTCAAAATAAAAGTCTCAGTCATTGATTTTTTTTTTCGCCCTCTGTCTCTCCCAGACTCCAGCGTCCAGCAGGACCAGTTCTTTCTCTGAGAACAGAGCCAGAGTCGAGGGCTCGCCTGCCAAGAAGGCCAAGTCTGGAGCTCCTATTGGTTAGAAAACACACCCACACCCACACACATACTCACTTGTGCACACACCCACTACTGCACGGAGATCTTGGTGGTCATGCTCGGCTGAATCTAGGTGTTACAGCTCCCTCTCTGGTCAGCAGGGGAGCGCTGCAGTCCAAACGTATTCACTTTGAAAGAAAAGGACTGAAACTTGGGATTTTACAGACCGGTGGGTTAATTTTGCTCTCAGAAAAACTGATGTATTTGTTTTTTCAACATAAAGGTGTGATTGAGTCATTTGTATTCTAGGGTGTGAACAGATTAGTTCCCACTTCATCTGTTGTAACAGTGTCAGGTGTGTTAAAGCTTCAGCCTCAAGCTCACACACACAGTTGGCTTCACTAAAGGAACATGAGCATGGGATCAAAAGCATGGGATCAATAAATTGTATTAAAGGGATAGTTCAACATTTTGTCAAATTGGCCCATTGCCAAAATCCCTATAGTCATAGCAGTAGGTTTGTTACCTTTAATTGTCGGTGCAAGCTATTTTTAGAATGGCGGAGCAGAGCCGTGAGCTGCTCAGAGCTACGCTACAGAGGCTCATGGGATTTCTTGGTTTCCCTCATCAAACTCATCAAATACACAATCCAACAACTCCACAACGCTCTGGTGGACAAGTTGTGACCTGCACATTCACCACGCTATGAGAAAATAACACAACATTACCACACAGAGTTGTTTTAGAGGGAAATTCATGCAAAACCACTGATGTGCGTTGCCTTCAGGGACAGTTTTTCAGCAAACAGTCTCTGCATTTGCCTCGAAAACAACTCCTGTCAACAACTATCTGCTTCTGTTATTGATATATTGATCTCTTGTGGTAGAAAACACTTTTTCACAGTCAGTTTTCATCCGTGATGTCTCCTCTCTGTCTGTAGCCAAGGCAACGTCCCTCTTCAGCAAACAAACCAAGTCCATCGTGTGGGGAATGCAGACCCGGGCGGTGCAGGGCATGATGGACTTTGACTACGTCTGCTCCAGAGACGAGCCGTCGGTGGCGGCCATGGTCTACCCCTTCACGTGAGCCTCCTCCGTGTTTGATGTTGATTATTCTGTGTTGTTGCTGCTATTGGAACAAAAACACAATAAACGAGCTAAAGGTAAATGAGCAACTTCCATTTTTCCAGTGGAGACCATAAACAGAAGTTCTACTGGGGCCATAAAGAGATCCTCGTCCCCGTGTATAAGAACATGAGCGATGCCATGAAGAAGCATCCAGATGTGGACGTGCTCATCAGCTTCGCCTCCCTGCGCTCGGCCTTCGACAGCACCATGGAGACCATGCAGTACCCACAGGTAAACACCGGCCGGCGCCTCTCTGGGAGATATAAACGTTAAAAAAAATTCACTGTTTAATGAACTGTTTAATGATTTCAGATTCACACCATCGCCATCATCGCTGAGGGAATCCCCGAAGCTCACACCAGGAAGATCATCAAGACCGCAGATGAGAAGGGCGTCACCATCATCGGACCAGCAACTGTTCGTCCTGCTTCTCGTTTCATCAGATCATTTAGTTTCTCTCTGTTCTCCGCCCTCGTCTCTGATAATCAACTCTATATGTTTTTTTCTCTTCCAGGTCGGAGGAATCAAACCAGGCTGCTTCAAAATCGGCAACACAGGAGGGATGCTGGACAACATCCTGGCCTCCAAGCTGTACCGTCCAGGCAGCGTGGCCTACGTGTCCCGCTCCGGAGGCATGTCCAACGAGCTCAACAACATCATCTCCCGCACCACCGACGGCGTGTTTGAGGGCGTGGCCATCGGTGGCGACAGGTGTGTGACTGACTGCCTCCGCCTGCAGGACGCTGCTGCTGCTGCTGCTGCTGCTGCTGCTGCTGCTGCTGCTCTCACACCGAAGCTGTTCTCATTTATTTAATTTGTTTAAAAATCAAACCCACTGGTGCACATCTGAGGCGTGTCTGTGCCCACACCGAGCCTCACCACACCTCAACCTCAGACAAACTGATCGACCTGCACAACTAGTTGTAAATCAACGATGCAGCATGTCACTGTCAAGATGCCAGGGTTTGGGTTAGGTCAGGTGAAAACGACACAAACAAGCTCTGCACCAGAGTTTTTCTACTTTTCCTACATTTTGTTCTCAGTTTCTTGACAAATCAATAATTTATTCAGACTCTGATCTTTAAATATCAAAGATCTGAGGTCCCAAATGTCATTTCTTTTCAATTTATTCCATTTATGGTTTACATACTTCACGTGATTGTACATATTTACATGATGCACACACATTCACCATAAATGAAAAGGAGCAGGATGAAGAAAAACCTATGGTACCTGCCCCTTTCTATAGTTATAATTGCATTGGCTTATTATCAACACTAATATTAACAAACAACAAAAGTAGCGATGGACCCCTTCCCCGTCAAACCAACAGGTGTAAACTTGTCCCATCTGCCATAGTGGCTGTTAACAAACACTGACAGCTGGTCACTGTATTGTATTGTTGTGCTTGCTTTGATCTCGTATGCAGGGTGATGTGTCACGTCCTGTCCTGTGTGTATGATTTAGTAATTTAGAATTTCGTCATTAGTAATACTGGTCTTGTGAAACGCAGGCTGTAACCCACATTGACCCCCAGAGGGACAGTAAAGTTCAACTTAAAGGATAACTTTCGTTTTTTACAACCTGGACCTTATTTCTAGCATCAAATACGATCATTTAATCACCCTGACAAGTTTGGTGTCATGTGGAGTCGTTTTGACGAAATTAGCCCCAATCGAGCGGCGCGTATATCCGTATAATGCGAGAACACGGGGCACGCAATGCAGCCTCTAAATAACACATTATCCACCGCAAAACTCGTTCATTTCACCAATATTTTGTGATGATACACTAGTGTTATTCCCCTCCGAGCCCGTGGTGGCATGTTATCAACATCCTGCTCCTCTAGGTTGACCTACTAACAGCTGATCTGGATGATGTCATCCCGGCTCTGTGTTTCCGTTTCTGCATGTTTCTGACCAAAATGAGCAGCTGGATGAAGTTCAGCCACAGGCTTCCTCTCCTCAGCCTGGATCCTCAAGACACTCCAGGAGTCAAGATGATCGTTGTACTGGGAGATGTTGATAAATGACCACACTAGTGACACTATAACACTAGTGTATCACCCACTATCGTAAATGAACAAATTTTGCGGCGGATAATGTGTTATTTAGAGGCTGCATTGGGTGCCCCGTGTTTGCATACGGATATACGCGCCGCTCGATTGCAATTTCGTCAAAACGATTTTTGAATGCAGAAATAAGAGCAAATTATCCTTTAACTGAGAGCTATTGCATCATTCACAAACTGTCTATATTGTTAATATGTTCTACATTGAGTGTGTGTTTTGTGTGTGACGTCTCTGCCTGCTGCAGATCGGAGGCACAGAGGAGTACAAGATCTGCCAGGCCATCAAACAGGGCCGGATCACAAAGCCGGTGGTCTGCTGGTGCATCGGCACCTGTGCCACCATGTTCTCCTCCGAGGTGAGAGGTGCAGCGGACCAGACGCCGTCAGTCACCTTTATAACCAGAGATTTGAAGAATTAATGACTGTTTCGATCCCCCCTCCTTCCCCTCAGGTCCAGTTCGGCCACGCAGGAGCCTGCGCCAACCAGGCGTCTGAGACGGCGGTGGCCAAGAACAAGGCTCTGAAAGAAGCCGGCGCCTTCGTCCCAAAGAGCTTTGACGAGCTGGGAGAGATCATCAAGTCAGTGCTCGCTCTCGTTTAGATAAAGATTCACCAGGACGTCAAGTTCAGACAAGTCTAGCTTTAATTATTTTCTGTTCTCTCTGCGTTTCCTCTCTTCAGGTCTGTTTATGACGACCTCGTCACCAAAGGCGTCATCCAGCCGGCCGAGGAGGTTCCTCCTCCCACCGTGCCCATGGACTACTCCTGGGCAAGAGTGAGTACGATGAGGAGGTCGTGTGTTTGGGAAATTAGTTTTTAATAAGGAAGGGATAAAATGCAATATTTCAGTCCCATCTTAAGAGAATTTTTTAAAGTGATAGTTCTGTTTCGTTTTGGCAAATTTGTATATATTTTTTTTGGCTTTTTACGCCTTTTTATTAGATAGAGCAGTTGAGAGAGACAGGAAATGGGAAGGCAGAGAGAGGGGCAATGACGTGCAGGGAAGGGCTGCCCGAGCCACGAGCTGCACGGCTCTGCTCCGCCGTTCTAAAAATACCTTGCACCAACAATTAAAGGTAACGAACCTACTTCTAAAACTATAGGGATTATGGCAATAGGCCAATTTGCCAAAATGTTGAACTATCCCTTTAATTTCATCCTTGAATCCAAAGGACGTTTGTACCAAGTCTGATTAGATTTTTGGTTTTTAACGTCAAAGGTCATAGCAGTATGACCTCAGAAAAGCCAAAACTCAAAACTTCTCTCTCCAACTATGATTACATTTCTCATAAATGGATCATATTTCATGCTTCACAACCACAAGTAGTTGATTCAGGTCTAGAAGAGAAGTTGAATTTTCTCATCTTCCTCTCTGTGTGTGTGTGTGCTGCAGGAGCTGGGTCTGATCCGTAAACCTGCGTCCTTCATGACCAGCATCTGTGACGAGCGAGGCCAGGAGCTGATCTACGCCGGCATGCCCATCACCGAGGTCTTCAAGACGGAGATGGGCCTGGGGGGAACTCTGGGTCTGCTCTGGTTCCAGAGGAGGTCGGCCTCTTGTTGCAGCCGCTCAGATCCACAAACTCTTCAAAACCCCGTGAAGCACAAAATCCTCACGTCGTGTTTCCTCTGCCTTTTTTTTGTTTTGCAGGTTGCCGCGTTACGCCTGCCAGTTCATCGAGATGTGTCTGATGGTGACGGCCGATCACGGCCCGGCTGTCTCTGGCGCCCACAACACCATCGTGTGCGCTCGAGCCGGCAAAGATCTGATCTCCAGTCTCACCTCCGGCCTCCTCACCATCGTAAGACGCCGCTCGACGTCCTCCGTTCAAATGTCTGCACAAACCGACAGGGAATGTAGATGTTTTATGTTTTTATTTTCTTATTTCCTCTCCGCTCTGCAGGGCGACCGCTTCGGAGGAGCTCTGGACGCCGCAGCCAAACAGTTCAGCAAGGCGTTCGACAGCGGGATGCTGCCGATGGAGTTCGTCAACAAGATGAAGAAGGAAGGGAAACTGATCATGGGCATCGGACACAGAGTGAAGTCGGTGAGAACCAGACAGTCTTTGATGCTGTAAATGATCAAGACTGGAGAAATAAATCAACTGACGTCTCTAGAAAAAGGAGAGATTGTGTTGTTGTTGTTGAAGAGGAAGATTTTGAATGAACAATATTTCTGTTTCCTCAGATCAACAATCCAGACATGAGGGTCCAGATCCTGAAGGACTTTGTGAAGCAGCACTTCCCCTCCACCGCGCTGCTGGACTACGCTCTGGACGTGGAGAAGATCACCACATCAAAGGTGAGATCATCCAGACCATCGTTTATTCTCCTCATTTATTTTATTCATTATGACTGAATAATGACATCATTTTGTTTCTCCCCCCCTCCTCCCTCTGTGTGTTTGTGATGTCAGAAACCCAACTTGATCCTGAACGTGGACGGCTTCATCGGCGTGGCCTTCGTGGACCTGCTCAGGACGTGTGACGGTTTCACAAGGTGAGACACTGAGTACTGACTTTATTCTTTCCTGGTGTTGGAGCCATGAATGAATCAGAGAACTGGAAATTGTAGTTTATATATTGTTTGTGTTATTAGCTATTAATTGTGTGGTCACTTAGATTATGGAGAGTTGGTCATATGGATGGTGCAATGGATATTAGTAGTTTATAAGCATGTGTCCTGTGTCATATTGGTTTTTATAGTAATGGTGATAATGTTATTATCGATAATAAACGTATTATTGTATTGCAACTTTCATACAAGCAATGTAAAGTGCTTTACAGCAAAGGAATTAGATGCAAATATTTATGTAAAATTAGATATGTATATAAAAAAAGAAAGAATAAATTTGGTCATAAATCAAACAAGCAGTTAAGAAAATGACAAAAAGCGGTGAAAGAAGTGTCGATCAATGCAGAAATGTCAAATAAAGTGATGTGTTTAAAGGATTTTTCAGTCACATATTGTGGACAGTGAATCAGTTGTAGTGTAGTCTAGTGTTTCTGCGCTCAGTGAAACGTTTGTTTCTCTCTCCACCTCAGGGACGAAGCCGACGAGTTTGTTGAAATCGGAGCTCTGAATGGCATCTTTGTCCTGGGACGCAGCATGGGATTCATCGGTGCGTCATCTCTTTCTGTGCACACACACACATGCACACACGCTGCTGCTGCTGCTGTGTGTAAAAGTATAGAAGCTGCTTCTCCTTTACTTTGTGTGTTAATGGGTCTGTCCCTCGTCTGTCTCCTCAGGACACTACCTGGACCAGAAGAGGCTGAAGCAGGGTCTGTACCGCCACCCGTGGGACGACATCTCCTACGTGCTGCCTGAACACATGTCCATGTAGACATGTCCCCCCACTGCCCCCCCTCTGTGGCTTAACATAGGGAAGATGTTACTACTAATATATATAAAAAGGCAAATAATGAGAAGAAGAGTTTAATGTTTTTAGTTTTTTGGGAACCTGTTAGTGCTGCAGTCGTGTAAATAATAGTGAAGCCTGTGAAACTGTGAAGCTCCAGCTCCAGGAGTTTATGATGAACCAGAACTGTCGACCACCACCTCCACCGCCGCCGCTACAGCAGTGACGTGCTGTTACTCACACACCAAACTCTGTTGTATTAACCCAGCATGTGTGTCCGTCTCTGTGCAGCTCTCATAGTCGTCGTCGTCGTGCCATTTCAGAGTCACGAGCTTTGCAACGAGAGACGGACACGTAGCGCCGTCGAGAACATACGGTAGATCAGCGCTTTATTCATGTAGAGATGTGTTTCGACGTGAAACTTAAAATGTTGTTGATGTTTTTGTGACGACAGTGGAGCAGCAGTCGAGCACGACCACTTCATGACTCATTCCCGGCAGGTGCTGCCATTTGCTGTCTGCAGGAGACACACACACACTCACACTCACACACTCTCTCTCAGCTGGTGCAAAATGTGGGAGCATTTCCCACAAGGTTTTAAATGGAGGTTGAGAGTTTTTAATCATGAATCTGTCATTTCAGTGTTTTTCTCATTGTTCCCCAGTTATTTAAGTGGATTAGGGCATTATGTGGTTCAGTTATAATCCCTCTTTCTCCCTCAGTTTGTTTCTTATTAACATCAATGCACATTATAATAAGCTTATTTGTGGTTAGAATATTTTTGTGACAGCACCATAAAATGGCAGGTGAATGCCAGCCTATATTTTTACACGATTAATATGTTGGTTTGTTTTGTTTTTGTTGGTCGTTCTGTGCCCAGTGAGGAACTGTTTCTATTTTAACTAAACCATTAGATATGACGCAGACGGACCTGATTTACCTTCATCACTGTCAGGGTTTTCTGAACGAGCTGCTCATCAGCCTTTAAAAACAGGACAAAAGCTCTCTCTTTGCAGTCCTCCGAGAAATAAGACAATAATAATAATAAACAGTCCAAAAGAAAGTATGTGGCAGCATCACCAGTTTCATCTTTTATGTAATGAAAAACGAAATAAGAAAAGACCTCAACAACAAACCTCACCAGTGTTGATGCCATATTTTTGTTTTTAACTGTTTCAGTGTGAACTGGATGTGCCTCTATATGTTGACAACTGTGTAATTGAGTAAAATAAAATGTAATTGATGTAACGCAATAATGGAGTGTAATCTCATTCTGGTCTTGCATGTGTGTGTGTTTTTTTTTGGAAAAGTAAATCAGATAAGTGAATGCACGTGCAGGGGTGTGTGTGTGTTTATGTGACCGACTTACTGCACTGAAGGACCTTGACATGTTTTATATTGTTCTGCTTATCTGAGATAAACAACTCTGCTCTATTTATACTTCCAACATGTTGAAGTAGCACCACATCTGCACAGTTACACTTTACCTTGTGATTAATATTTTTTTTAATCTCATTTGGTTGTGTTTGAGTGACATCAGCGACACACCCAATTTACCTTTTGCAAAAGCCCCGCCCCTTATTGTTGCATGAATAATCACTAAACATTAGGACACAAACATGCACACAATTTTATCACAATACGGCTTTTATCGATTCATAAATTGCAGCATTTAGAGCAGTCCAGTCCAGTCACTTCTCTGCTGTTTTGCTAACCCTCCTCCTGGTCCTGTGCATTTGTTTTCAACGAAGCCTTTCATAATCAATCAGTGGATTATCATACATTTTGCAGTGTGTATATTTGTGTAGTCTTATCTGTCATAAACAAGAGCTGGGACACCGTCAGAGATCACAAGTTTGGTTTTCAGCCTCCACTCTCCCTGTAACAAGTTACAGCTAACATCAGATACAGCCTTGTCTTGCTAGCTCGACGTTAGCCTAGCCAAGCCTAGCCTAACCAGATGTTTATTTTACTTTATTTATTTATCTATCTGTATTACAACTTTCTATTTTCGTGACATTTATCTGGGAGTGGGGCCTTCCACATATGTTGGTCCATTTGTAAGCACCACTCCTGTTGTGTTTTCAGCTTTGGTAAGGGAAAAAAGCACAACTCCCCCAGCCAAACTCTTGGGTACCTACTGTCCGACTTATATGCACATCTTTGCTTGCCAATGGTCCACAGCTTGGCGGACCTTGTCCACATAGTAACAGTTGCTAGGATGCATGATTGGACCATGTGGGGGCGGCGTTTTGCGAAAGGTCAATTTACACAAAGCTAGTAGTGGTATTTTTCCTGCTTAAAATGTCATAGAGAGTAAAGTAGTCTGATTTAATTAAAGGTTACAACATATTAAAATAAAACCCACTGTAAATATTCACATGAAAAACACTCGGAGTGTGTGCTTTGACCGCAGAGCAGCCACACACACACAGACACACACGCCAGGACAAGTTTCTGTCCATAACATGTGCACAGCTCAGCAGCGGAGGGAGGGCGGCGACCGACGTCACGACGCGGTTACGCCTTTTACGCACTGCGCACGCGCGAGGTTCCGTCTATGTTTACCAGGCAGAAGCTCGTTTCTCATTCGTAGTTTGCTGACGCTGCCATTAAAGCCTCCATAAACGGTGATTTATTTTTGTTTATATATACTCTATATCCTGTCACATATTATATCTTAGTCCCTATGCATATTTATTAAGTTATTCATGTGTATGTGTGGCTATTTTCATGCTAAATGATGACTATTTTGTTTTAAAATATAACAACAATACTGATTTTGACACGAAAATCAATTTATTATGGAACTATTTCGTTCAGTTATAACATTTCTGGCACAACTGTGAAATTTCAGCTCATTTATTTACCGATTTATATGTAACGGATGTGAATGTCGTCTGTGAAACGCACTTCGCGGTGCTCCCTCTGTTTTGACTCCATGTATGTGTGGCTGCGTATGTCGCCTCCTCTCCTTCACTAGTTTATTTCACCTCCCGTCTCTGCTCTCCCCCAGCAGCAGCAGCGCCGGCAGCAGCAGCAGAATGGCAGCGGCGGCCCCCAACCCGGAGGACTCCGCCCGGAGCAGCGGCAGCAGCGGCTCCGGCACCGGCACACCCAGCGCCCTCGCCGGAGACGGAGACGCGGAAGAGGCCGAGGACTTCACCTCTTCCTCCCACTGCTCGGAGCTGTCTCGGCGGCAGAACGAGCAGAGGAAGCAGGGCTTGTTCTGCGACGTGACGCTGGCCTTCAGCAGCGGGGCGGCCGCCGGCAGCGTCCAGATCTGTGAGTTCTCGGCCCACAGGTCCGTGCTGGCCGCGGCCACCGACTACTTCACCCCGCTGCTCGGAGGACAGTTCTCCGAGTCGCTGTCCGGGCGGGTGGAGATGAAGGAGTGGAGCTCGGAGCAGGGGCCGGACCCGGAGACGGTGGAGAGTGTGATCCAGTACATGTACACGGGAGAGATCCGCGTCAGCACCTGCAACGTGCATGAAGTGCTGGAGCTGGCTGACAGGTAGGATCTGTTTACTGTGTGTGCAGCCTGATGTGTTGTAGTGTGCATTAGCCTACTGCTTTTTAGGTGGGTACCCTGTTTATACCTGTATCAGATTGACTATAGACAGTTTTATTGTAGTGGGTATACTGATATAATAATAATGCATTTTCAGTGGATATACTGATCACATAGACTACACCACTGTGTGTGTCAGAGGTTTTGACAGTCAAAGCATGAGGCCTTGTGTGTGTGGCTGCCCTGTTGTTGTTGTTGTTGTTGTTGTTGTTGTTTTTGCAGAAATCTGAACCTGCTCTGACCCAACCGGTCCAATCACAGAGACATTATTATTCAGTCAAAGTCAAAAGTATCTCTATTGTCCCAACAGGACAGGGAAAATGGGTTTGCAAGCCAGGAAGATGCACACACGGAGACATTCAGACACACAGATGAAATGCCATAGTGGGGCAGATTAAAAGAACCAATAGTAGGGATAAAACACTATTAAAAACTAATATATCAATAAATAAACAGCATCAAAGCTTGAAGTGCAGATGCAAAGTGACCGAGCAGGTGTAGATTTCCACAGACAAACACTGCACACTGTGCAAATAATATGTCAAGTGGGGCAGAAAAGGTGTAGGGTGAGGCTGCAGCTTACTTTACCTTACACCATTTAAAAGAAAGGAAGCTGCATCAGAGCAGGACACCACAATTTAAACATAGATTTTTAACTAAACTGAGAACAATAAATAAGATTATCTAAGCGAGAGTCTTACAATTTATCAAGTTTATTACAAATATGCTTTGTGTTATCCATAATGTATAATACTCACTCATTATATACACAGATACATACTGTACATAGCGATGGGCTGGACGATCCATCACAGTGCGAAATTTATTACACAAGTCAGCGCATTAATTAGGCTACTCATTAGTAATCAATGCATTGTGTGTTTTCTCCTCACTCCAGGTTCCTGCTGCTGCAGCTGAAGGATTTCTGCGGGGAGTTCCTGAAGAAGAAGCTGAGCCTGACCAACTGCGTGGCGGTGCACAGCCTGGCCCACATGTACACCCTGGACCAGCTGGCTCTCCGCGCCGCCGACATGATCCGCCGCAACTTCCACAAGGTGATCCAGGACGAGGAGTTCTATACGCTGCCCTTCCACCTGGTGCGGGACTGGCTGTCGGACGCGGAGATCACGGTGGACTCGGAGGAGGTGCTGTTCGAGGCCGTGGTGAAGTGGGTCCAGAAGAACCCGGAGGAGCGCAGCCGCTACTTCGAGGAGCTGTTCCGCCTCCTGCGGCTGCCGCAGATCAAGCCCACCTACCTGACCCGCGTGGTGAAGAACGAGCGGCTGGTGGCGGCCAACGAAGCCTGTCTGCGGCTGGTGTCGGAGGCCGTGGAGGGCCACGCCATCCGCTTCGAGAACCTCAAGTCCACCGACATGGAGCTGTGGTCCTCGCACATGGCGTCCTTCCAGCCGCGCTTCGGCCAGAACATGGACGTGATCATGGTGGTGGGCGGCGTGTCGGAGGGCGGCGACTACCTGAGCGAGTGCGTGGGCTACTTCATCTACGAGGACCGCTGGGTCAACCTGCCGCACATCCACAACCACCTGGACGGCCACGCCATCGCCGCCACCGAGTCCCACGTCTACGTGGCCGGGTCCATGGAGCCGGGCTTCGCCAAGACGGTGGAGCGCTACAACCCCAACCGCAACACCTGGGAGCAGGTGAGCAACCTGACCACGCGCAAGCATTCCTTCGGCCTCACGTGCATCAAGGACATCCTCTACAGCATCGGTGGCCACGGCAACTTCAGCCCGGGGTTCAAGGACGTCAGCGTGTACGAGCCGGAGCAGGACAAGTGGCACAACCTGGAGTCGGCGCCCAAGATCCTGCGCGACGTGAAGGCGGTGAGCGTGGAGGACCGCTACGTGTACGTGACGGCGCGCACGCCCGTGGACACGGACAACGAGGACGGGCTGAAGACGGTGACCACACGCTACGACACGGAGAGCCGCCAGTGGCAGGACGTCGATTCGCTGCCGCTCATCGACAACTACTGCATCTTCCAGATGGCGGTGGCGTCCACCAACTTCTACCACACCGCCTCCTGCTGCCCCAAGAGCTACACGGAGCGGGACGAGGTGGCGCGGCAGAAGATCAGCGTGCGCATCTCGGACGAGATCCTGGAGAGCCTGCCTCCGGAGGTGACCAGCATCGAGGGCGCCGCCATCTGCCACTTCGACGAGGACGTGTTCATCATCGGCGGCTGGAAGAACAGTGACGACGTGGACAAGCAGTACCGGAAGGAGGCGTACCGCTACTGCGCCGAGAGGAAGCGCTGGATGCTGCTGCCGCCCATGCCCCAGCCGCGTTGCCGCGCCACCGCCTGCCACGTGCGCATCCCCTACCGCTTCCTGTACGGCTGCCAGCGCTACCCCATGCCCCAGAACTTGGCCCGACAGCGAGATCGCATGCAGCAGATGCAGCAGCTGCACCGGCGCACGCTCACCCTGCGCCGGCAGCTCCAGTCCCAGATCGAGTGCTGAGCAGGAACTTACACAGTTCTACCTGAGGATCCCGCCGTTCCCATAGCAACCATCAACATCTACATCATCATCATCATAGAGAAACCCCCCGTTCCTTCATGATAACACGCCGCGTGGGTCTTGTGTTGCTCTCATACCACATTTCATTGAACTGAACTCTGTGCCATTGGCTCATCCTGTGTTGTGTTGGTTTGTCTGAAAGCCATTGTAAGTGTGTGAGGAAGCCCGAGGGGACCTGCTGGTGGTGTGTGTGTGTGTGTGTGTGTGTGTGTGTGTGTGTGTGTGTGTGTGTGTGTGTGAGGAGGGATGTAATGGATGTATACATGTGAATAAGAGTGTTATATAACAGCCAACAACTGAATATCCTTTTGTCAAGTCTGTTGGTGCAGATGCTGTTTATCTGTTTGTACATAAATAGTATAAAGCTGTATATGTATACATTTATATGGATATTTTACATTCCGTTATTGTATGCCTGTACTTGGAGGGCGATGTGACGTTACTACTACTAATTGCATTTCTACATTCAGTCCAACCTGCTTAACGAAGTCTCATTCCACTGTAACACTGTGACAATCTCCTCATGCCAGTATAAGATCAGTCTCAAAGTCTTAACTCTTTAAACTTATATCATAGTAGCTCCGCTTGTTGCCGCGCAGCCTCCACAGCTACATAGGAACTCATTCAGAAAGGCTGTGAATCTTCAAAAACACACAAAAAAAAAACGACAACAACAACCCGTAGACTAGTTTGCTTTCTAGATTGCAGTTTCTCCTCAACAAATGTATATTTCTGTCAGTTTTGTTGCTCACAGTAACGCTCGAAAACAAGAACATGTGTCATTTCCAGGTTTGTGGAGAGGTGAACGGATGACAGGACTGTAATTTCCAAAAAAAAAAAAAAAGATGTTAAAATGAAATCATTCCCTTTGAGTTACCGTTAACACTGAAACGTTGTGTTTTGGCCACTGCACTTAGCACCAATCATCAGCAATGGCTCAATCATTCCTTATTTTTTTGCACTTTGGCAGCTTGTTGCTCGGAGGATTCCCATTCATCCAAGAGAGATACATGGGAAGTGAGGATTAAGTGTGACTGCCAGGGTGTGTGTGTGTGTGTATGTGTGAGTGTGTGTGCGTGAGTGAGTGTGAGTGATTTTTGCAGTTGTCGCTCTGCAAAGAAAGCTTCTCTAGAAACTGCACTTTCTTTGACGTTTAATTGTAAAAGTCTGACAGAGGCGTTGGGATTTTAGTTGCCACGGCACTTTGACTTTGCTTAATTCATTGATTTCATATCTGACAAGGTGATTGTATTTTGGAAATGGTTTGTTTTAGCCAGCTCAGAGCCGACGAGTTTATGATCTTTGACTTAAACAAAAAAATTAAAACATTAACATTGTTTTCCAGATTTGTTCCTCCCTCCCCCCATATTAAATGTCTTGTAAAACCATGTGTTCCTGTACTTGAATGCCAGCTGGGTGTACATTTGAGATCTGTTATGTTTGTACCATGGTCTCCCCTTCACCCTCCAAAGAGGCTTAGAGATGAGATTCAGACTTAAAGGCAAAACAAAAACAAAAAAAAGGGATTGTAATATGAATGTGTTGTGACTGACATTCAGATATTCCCACTGTCCATGCAGCGCCTATTACAGCGTAAAGGTTACAGAGCGCAGAAATGATATTCATTTCCACTTTATGACCAACATCGATAGCACTGCGAATATTTAGTGGTATAAGCTATGTAATTTGCTTTGCATGTGATAGTCTGACATTGTGTCCTTAATATTGGATGTGAGAAATGCTAATGTCATCACTTGCAATTAAAGTTGTTTTGTAAGACAGATGGTTGCACATGTAGTGTATTATTGCTCTGTTGGAATTAACTAGTTAAAAGAGGATTTAACCTAAAGGCTTGTTACACTAATACAGTTAAATTAATTAGTTACACAGTGCAAATTACTGTTTTGTTTTTATAACCTCGATTCCTTTAGAATTTTTATATGACCACAATAGATACATCTATATATTAAATATTTATATTTTGTTGCCCCCAGTATAATTTGGATGGGGGTGGGAACCCTAAATCAGTGTATTTGCCTCGGGGGGAAGAATACATACAGTGCCACCTCCACGTTATGCAAGGCGGAGTGCTGCTTTCATGAGCTTCTTATGGGCTCGTAATTGTAAAAACGAGAAAGAAAGTCGGTGCTTTAAGCAAAAATATATATAAAAGACGTCATCTATAAATATTTAGCTTTTATCCAAACACACTGCGGGTTTTTATACACGATTTACACTGTAAATCTCAATCACTTCACTCTCGCGTTTAAATTTACCGCTACAGAACAGAAGCGAAGAAACGAATCGAGAAACTCCGACACTTTACGATGGAACGTGAACGCAGCAGAATGGTAACATACGAAAATCTGTCGTGCACACATAGCAACATTGCAACGAACGGACAGGGCTGCTGATGACACGGATTTTGTCTTAAATAACCTCCACGGACCGGCCACACTTTTTCAACACAATGGTAAATTTTACTCAGCAGGTTTCTGGTACAAAACAAAACAAAACAAAAACGTCGCTCACTTTACAGCAGCTAAACTGGCTCAATGAACGAACTGTAGCGTCGTTAGCTGACGGTCGCTTTGTTAGCTAGCTGTGGATTCAAACATAAACAATCAGTTAATGTGACGCCAAAGTCCGTGTATTGTGTTGTGTTGTATCGTATTATATGTTAGAGATGTGTAGATAAGGGTTAATTCAGCTAAACTGTGTGTGTTATTTAGCTGCAACCAGCAGCTGTCCGGTTAGCTAACCCTCCTTCCTTATTATCCCACCCTGCACAAACAACCTCAGTGTGACATGTTGTTGTATAACCTGGCTGCATGTCCCTCCCTCCTTTTGTCTCTCGTTATTAATGACACTGATAAAACTTGTTCTTATCTCAGATCCCGGAGCTGTCCAAGCCCTCGGTATGTATGAAGGACCCGAAGAAGGTCCAGGAGATCTTGGAGTCCATGTCGACAGCTGGCTCCAACACCGTGCAGGTAAGATGATCCCTGATCTCTGACAAATCAACACTACCAGTCAAAAGTTTGGACACGCCGTCTCATTCATTTAGCATTTTCTACTGGAGACATCAAAACAATTAAGGAACATACATGGAGTTATGTTGTAAACACAAAAGTGTTAATTAAAGGGATAGTTCAACATTTTGGCGAATTCGCTTATTGCCATAAACATTATAGTCATAGCACTAGGTCCATCAGCTTTATTTCTCGGTGCATGTTGTTTTGAGATCAGCGGGGCGGAGACGTGAGCTGCTCAGTGAACACAATGGAGGTGAACGATAAGGTCCCCTGTCTCTCATCAAACTCATCAAAATGCTCTGGTGGACAAGTTGTGACCTGCACATTCACCACGCTATGAAATAATCACGTATACTATATATTATATAATATAATGCGCAGCACTACTTGAGCTTATGCCCAGCAGTCGTGTCTGGAATGTAGTTCCGGCTGCATTTGCCTCAAAAACAACTCTGTCTCATAATGTGTCATTATTATTTCATAGCATGGTGAATGTAGGTCACAACTTCTCCATGAGAGCGTTGTGGAGTTGTTGGATTGTGTATTTGATGAGGGACAGGGGACCTGTACAGTTCACCTCTATTGTGTTCACTGATAATTGAAGGTAATAAACCTACCCCTATGACTATATGGGGAAATATGGCAAAACAAATATTGGAAAAACAAAAACCGTTCCAGGTGAAGACCTCATGAAACTGATGACAGAATCAAAAGTGTGCAAAAAGCAAGCAAAATATGGCTACTTCAAAGAATCTAAAATCTAAAACATTCTGCTTTGTGTAAAAAAAATTGTTTAGGCTCCTACAGTTGCATGGATTCCTTCATAGTTTTGATGTCTTCGGTTTGAATCTACAATGTAGAAACCAATGAAAATATAGAAAAAACACTTATATATATATTTGTATAGAGAGATATATTTATATGAAAGGTTGATATTCATTTTCTCTCTGATCCAGGTGATCTCAGATTTCGACATGACCCTAACTAGATTTGCATACAATGGCAAACGGTGTCCAACGTGCCACAGTAAGTCAGTCCACAGGTCTGAGGCTGTCGTGTGTTATGTGGAGTCTGGTATTGAACGCTGTTTCATGTGAGTGTGTTTCTTATTTGCAGATATCCTGGACAACAGCAAACTGATCTCTGAAGAATGCAAAGAGCAGGTGAGAGAGAAGCTCCAGGCTGGAGCGGTGTAAACGCAGAGCCATCATTATCTCATTGTCCTGCTTTTACAGTATTTTATTAGTTTTTATTTTAATCCAAATCGGATTTTGCAAAATCAAGTAATGTTGAATACGTTTCTACTTAGTACACATTTGACAGTTCATTCATTAGTCTCTTGCATTAGGACTCTCTGCCCTCTAGTGGCCAATAGGAGGAATGGAAACACAGGAACACCTGGCATTTGTTTCACAGCAAAGCAAAAAAGTTGGATATCATTATGGTCCTATTTCTTAAAGCTTTTTTTTTTACAATTAGATCAAATATTACCTAAGTGTGATGATGGGCAAAAAGATCGTCTGGACCTTGTTATTGTTGTGGTTAATGGTTTCTTCCTGAGTCCTTGTGATATAATATGATGAAGAATGTTTCAGTGTGGTTCAACATAAAACCCAGTCTCAGTTTTCCTCCCCTGCTCTGTCTCCATCAGCTGAAGGAGCTGCTCAACACCTACTACCCCATCGAGATCGACACTTCACGGACGATAGACGAGAAGTTGCCTTTAATGGTCGAGTGGTGAGTTGTTGTACGGTTCGTCAGCTGTCTTAAAATCGATACTTTCCGTGTGTTCATGACTCCGCTCCGGTGTCTCCCAGGTGGACTCGAGCCCATAATCTCCTGGTCCAGCAGAAGATCAAGAAAGACCTCCTGGCCACGGTGGTGCGGGAGTCTGACGCCATGCTCAGGTCAGACCAGGAAATCTTTAATGTGTAAAAATGACAAATAAACAGCCACTTGAACCGCCGTCTAAGATTACACCAGCGATACAGCTGAAGCCTCCAAAGTCTTAGATGATGCACGTTAATGTGAATGTTGTTCTGTAGTGTCAGGCCTTGATCGATCGAAGAGAGATATGATGCACCGATCAATACTTTCCTGTTCCTGTTACACTGAAGGATGTTTCTCTCAGTGACGAACCTGTAGACTGTTGTCTTGTTTATCTGACGTCTCCAATTATTTAACCATCCTTCCTGGAGAAAACAGGAAGTAACGTGTGTGAATGTTTGGCTGCTCAGGGCTTCTGTATGTAACACATCAACTGGTTGTGTTGATAAAAAATAACAACCAAGTTCGACAACACTTTGATTTTGTTTTTTTCAATAACATACTATAATATTCTAACATTATTGTAGATGCTTATAGAAATATCTCTTGGGCTGCATATACAATCATGGTTTCCCTTATACTGATGTTATAATAATCATATTAATAATAATAATAATAATAATAATAATAATAATGATACATATTATTTGTTGGCGACTTTCAAAGCACCCGAGGTGGCCTTACAGATAAAAGAAAAATAGCAAAAACATAGAACAGCACAGAAAACAATAGAACATAACAGTAGAAAAAATAGAAACAGAGGAAGCACAGAAAAATACAGATGACTGAGTGAACGGATCATGATGTCACCGTCATTAATAATAAGAGCGACTCCGTGTTTCGACAGAGACGGCTACAAGCTCTTCTTCGACCACCTCCATGAGCACAGCATCCCTCTGCTCATCTTCTCCGCCGGGATCGGAGACGTCCTGGAGGAGGTGATCCGCCAGGCCGAGGTCTTCCACCCCAACGTCAAAGTCTTCTCCAACTACATGGACTTTGATGAGTCTGTGAGTAGCTACACACACACACACTCAAACACGCACACACGACGACAACCTGAGGGCGACAGTGATGGAGACGTGTGTTGCTCTGCCTCCACAGGGAGTCCTGAAGGCCTTCAAAGGAGAGCTGATCCACATCTACAACAAGCGGGAGGGCGCTCTGCTCAACACCGGACACTTCCAGGAGCTGCGCGCGCGACCCAACGTGCTGCTGCTGGGAGACTCTCTGGGAGACCTGACCATGGCCGACGGCGTGCAGGACATGGAGAACATCCTCAAGATCGGCTTCCTCAACGATAAGGTCAGTAAGAAAACGCACGTTCTTCAAAACACTAGATGACTATAGCTGGGTGTCCATCACTAAATAAAAGCGATATTTCTAAACAGTACAATTGCTATTTGCAGGTGTTTCCATTGAAAGATGTTTTGCAAATGACGACTTTTGTGTAATTACGTCTGAAAAACCACCTCATGAAAGCGTAAAGATGTTTTTGAAATGCACTGTAGGTGTTTCCATTGCCTGTTTTTTATCACAATATTTAGGTTTTGTGCATTTTTAGGGGTAATGGAAACACAACTAGTGTTAAAGGGATAGTTCAACCTAACATTTGTAGGTTCATTACCTTTAATTGTCCGTGCAAGCTATGTGGACAAGTGGACAAGTTGTGACCTGCACATTCACCACGCTATGAGATAGTAACAGAACGATAAGAGACAGAGTTGTTGGAAATACAGAAAAAACTGTCCCCGACAGGAAGGTGCATCAGCGGTTTTGCATGAATTTACCTCAAAAACTACTTTGAACTATCCCTTTAACTAGTGCATTTTCTGATATTGTCCTCTACCGATGTGTTTCCGTCTGCAGGTGGAGGAGAGGAAGCAGACGTACATGGACTTTTTCGACATTGTGCTGGTACAAGACGAGACCATGGACGTCCCCAACGCCGTGCTGCTCTACCTCACTGGTAATAAATGACCTGAGAACTGACTGTGTCTCTGTCCACTGGCCTTCGGACACTACGGTGCTAAACAATGGAGAGGCTCCTCTTCAGAAAACCTGGTGACAAACCAACTAGGAATGTCTGAGTGTTGTTTTTTTTATCGTACGTAAACCGACGCTCACTCCTGTGGATGAGTCCGAGTCGGCACAAACATCTCCTCATCTCCTCCCACGGTAACGGTTCAGCTGGTTTCAGACAATACTGGAAGCCAGATTCTCACTTTTTACCTGTGTGCATGTGAGTGTGTGTGTTTTTATGGGTGTGTTTCTTTTTTTTATTGGTTTGAGGAACAGTGAGTTGTGTGTGACGGTTCTTGTTTTCATGTGGGATCATTTACTGACAAAGGGAAAGAAACATGCGGCTCAGTGGCAGCGCTCGACTTCCAGCCTCTTTTCATTAAAAACCTAATTTTACAGCTCATTTTAACCTGAAAACAAACGCTGTCGACACCGTTCTCCACATTTTACCTCAGTGTGGTTTCTTCTTTTATTGTCAAGCTCACAGTACAATAATATTTTCCGTTAAAGGTCTTGTTTAGTTGTTGTATCACCTCACTACACCGACCAGTGAAGTAAGTAGATGAGCAGAGGCAGAAATATCTGAAGCTCTCAGCGGAGTCTCTGGGAGCGGCTGCTACCTCACAACTGATCCAGTATTTACACGGACAAACACACACTTTTTTTTTTTAGACTCTGTATGTGGTTTTGGAAAAGATGAATCCAGACGTCTTGTCACGTCCTGCACTGCCACAACGTCTGAGCAGCTTTTAACCTGAAGATATACAATATCCAACATTTTTAACATTTTTTTTGTCCACCATGTTTCCTTGTGAAAGCGTGTCTGAAATAAAAAAAATCAAGTTTCATCTTTTTCTGAGCTTCATGTTTCCTTAAGATGAGACACTACAGGCAAAAACACAGCTTTTTCATGCACTGATTTTGAGAATTTGGAGTATTTTTTCTTCTTTAACATGTATTCCTTCAGAAAAGTTGAAAGAAATAATAGAAAATCCACATAAGGGTTTTTATTTTCCTCATTTTCTCTTCTATCATCAGTAGTTTTCTCCTAAATTCACCAAAAGTTGGTAGCTGTTGTCACAAACTGTGCTTTGCCTGTTGTCTGACCCATGTCATTGTAAAGTCTCTCTCTACTGAACAATTATGTAGGTAGGCTCCAAAAATGGTCATTTCCTCCGTGTCCACAAACATGGCGAAATTAGATTTTTTTAGGGCTGGTGACAGTATTTTCTCATTTACAGAGTGATAAAAAGAGATATCAAGAATCCCCCTTTGTTAAACCTTCTCACTCTAATGTGAAAACAAAATAAAACAAGAATTTTGAAAGAGGCTTTATCCATCGTTCAGATTTCAGTTCTGGAAATGTATGCAAATTAGTGCATATTTCATTAGATATTGCCTCATTTACATATTTAAACACAAAATTTGACAAAACTTGTAATACAAAAAATATTTGTCTTAATGAAAGTGATAAACTTGGGAAGTTTCAGGGTAATGTCTGTTAGTTTTACCCCATTCACCTGTAGAGTCCCCCTTTAAAGTAACATTGCAGAGTTTTTCAGCCTTGAAATAATGTTTCCAGACTCATTGCAATGGTAGAAAAATGGTTAATAGGATGAATGGTTCTGCCGCTGCAGCCTGAGCCGGGTCGCGTCGGCTGAAACTGCACTATGTAACTTCCCTGCACGGGTACGAAACACTGCCCCCTGAAACTCTGCAATGCTGCTTTAAAGACTGAATAGTCTGCCCATAAACAGAACAACGTCTCATGTTTTATTATTAAACATTTTATTTCATGTTTCACAACACAACCCCTAATATCATTTACTGTTATAGATCTTATTATAGCACAAACTAGCTGCTCCCAAACTGTACGACCAGTGGTTTTTACATCAGTTTCATATCACAGCGGGGCAGAAAGAGACTTTTACTTCATGAGCACATCAGCAAACTCTGTAATTAGGAGCAAACTCGTAAGTGCACTCGTCTCTCCAGGGGCCGCGGCCCTGTCCCAGAGAAACCCTCAAGTACCGACTCGTCATAAAACAGCACAGTGGCTCCACCCAAATATTTCTAAGGTCGCATGATGTCATCTGAAAATATTTTCTTTATAATTTCTTTCACAGTTTCAAACATCTCAGACGCAGACCATCGCTCGTTGTTAAGGTGGTTCTCCTGCAGAGGGTCCAGATGTCAGACTTACCACCTTAAATAAAAGCTCGCACTATAATGCGGAATGTTTTCAAGATAGCAGCACGCCAGTTGCCAAGACGACAGTGTGACCCCGCCTCCCCTCCACACACACGTCCGTCAGTAAACGCCAGTTTATTAACGACCACTGAGTTACCCGTTACAACTCATCTCGCCTCACGCCAGACTCCTCGTGCAGCTCCGCCTCCATGATCTTCCCGTCTCCGTTGCGGTCCTGGTTGTCGAACATCCCCTTGATGATGGCGCTGGCGTCGAACCCGGGCCGCAGACGACCTCGGCCCTCTTTTACCTGGATCATGATGAAGGATGAAAACTGGAGAGGACAGGAAATCAGGACGGTTAGACATTAAAGAGTTGAATATCAGAGGCGTTTCCAGAGTATTAAAGCCCCATTGAGAAAAAAAATTCATAGACTGATATAATAAAAAATAAATCTGTTGTTGTAGAGGAGGAAAGATGTTAAAATGAGGCTTTGGAGCATTTTGTGACACTGCACTTCAGTATCCGGAGAAAGAACCGGGCGGACTTGGAGAAAATCACCGTTTTTTTCTCATAAAATTGCCACTTTATTCTCGTAAAATTATGACTTTATTCTTGTAATATTATGACTTTATTCTCATAATATTATGACTTTATTCTCATAAAATGATGACTTTATTCTCATATTATGACTTTATTCCCACACTATTATGACTTTATTCTCATAAAATGATGACTATTCTCATAATATTATGACTTTATTCTACTTTATTCTCATAATATTATGACTTTATTCTCATAATATTAAGACTTTATTCTCATATGATGACTTTATTCTAATATTATGACTTAATTGCCACAATATTATGACTTTATTCTCATAATATTATGACTTTATTGCCACAATATTATGACTTTATTCTCATAATATTATGACTTTATTCTCATAATATTATGACTTTATTCTCATAAAATGACTTTATTCTCATAATATTTTGACTTTATTCTCATAAAATGACTTTATTCTCATAATATTATGACTTTATTGCCACAATATTATGACTTTATTCTCATAATATTATGACTTTATTCTCATAATATTATGACTTTATTGCCACAATATTATGACTTTATTCTCATAATATTATGACTTTATTGCCACAATATTATGACTTTATTCTCATAAAATGATGACTTCATTCTTGAAGTCTGTGAAAAACATTTTTTTCAATGTGGCCCTAACACTCGGCCGTACCAGATGTGAACTAGGTGAGTAGGTTGAGACTCTGCTCTCACCTCCTCCAGAGGAACCTCCTTGTCCCCGTTCAGGTCCATAGCAGGGAAGAGCGGGTCTGGCCCGTCTCCCAGCCACACAAACATGAAGCCTTCAGGAACTCCCTTCTGCAGATCCACCAGCTCCAGCTCGAAGAACAGCACGGCGCTGCTGGGGACGCTTCCAGCTGCACACAGCGGGGCCGAGCAGGGAAAACATGAGTCAGCGACGGCGTGGAAGGAAAAGTGAGTAGCCGTGCACATTCCTTGCAGTTGTCTCATTTCATTTAATTTCCCTTTATTCATTTAATTTGTAATGGGACTCTAATATGCCAGATTTAGCTCAAGAGCAAATTTCCATCTAGGGTCCACAAAAAATATTTATATTTCTATATTTCTCAACATTACTATGAAATTGACCGTTATTTCTAGGCTATTTCTAGACATTATGACATAATTATTTGTTATTTCTTGAGTCTCTAAATGAAAGGGTTACCAAAGTGAATGATAAGCACAGTGCAAGTGAGCATATAACTTTGGTTATAGTTTGTACACTTTATTGTGTGTGTGCGTGGTGGTGTCATCTGTGCAGCTCTACTGACGACTGACCTCCGTTTTCCCCGTGCCCCCAGTGGGGCGGAACGACCACCTCCCTCCGCTCCCCCACGCACATGCCGCTCAGACCTTCCTCCAGACCCAGGATCACCTGGCTCGCTCCCAGCGTCGTGGTGGACGGAGAGTTGAGCTGGTCCCTGCAGAGAGAGACAGACAACGTGACTTATTACCACTGGATTTAAAATGAATACAAATTAAAGGGATACTTCACCCAAAATTAATAATCGATGGAGGTATGTGGATGTTTCATAGTGTGTGTTTTGGACGATTGCAGTGAATTATCGATTTTGGGTGAAGCATCCCTTTAAATAAAACTTGCATCCGTGCATTAAAACCTGGAGCCATGCAAGCAGAGGAGCAGGAGGAGGAGGAGGAGGTGCAGTGTGGCAGAGTGAGGAGCAGGGGGCGCTCACGAGGAGTAGAGCAGGGTGCCGTCCATCAGGGAGCAGTTGTAGCGATACTCAATCAGGTCGTCTTCCTCGCTGGTGGCGGCGCATTCCTGAGGCTTGTGGGTAACTGTGACGCCCACCGGGTCTTTGGGGTTGTGGAAATCGATGACGTGAATGTCGAAGACGAGCACGGCCGAGCCGGGGATGAAGTCGCCTGCAGCCCAGAGGAATAAACAACACAGACAAACATGAACTTAGTGGTTTGCCGCTCTGCTCCAGATGTATTTTAAATCCTCTTAAAAACCGTTGTTTAAAACTCACCGACTCCGTGTTCTCCGTACGCCAAGTGAGGAGGGATGGTGATCCTCCTCTTCTCTCCGGTGCACAGGCCCTGCAGAGCTTTGTCCATCCCTTGGATCACGTAGCCCTTCCCGATGTAGGTGTTGTAGGTGCTGTTCCTCTGGTAGCTGATAAAACCATGTGCTGAATAAGCATACTTAGCACCTGCTTAGGGCCACGTGACCACATTCAGTATCCCAGTACTATATCAATTTGGATATTAAAGGGGTAGTTCAACATTTTGGCAAATTGGCTCATTGCCATAATCCCTGTTTTTTATAACAGCGGAGCAGAGCCATGAGCTGCTCAGAGCTACGCTACGGAGGGATTTCTTGGTTTCTCTCATCAAACTCATCAAATACACAATCCAACAACTCCACAACGCTCTGGTGGACAAGTTGTGACCTGCACATTCACCACGCTATGAGATAATAACACAACGTTGCCACACAGAGTTGTTTTCGAGGTAAATTCATGCAAAACTGCTGATGCGTGTTCCCGTCTGGGCAGTTTTTCATCAACAGTCTCTGAATTTACCTCTAAAACAACTAAACCAAGTTGTTGGATTGTGTATTTGATGAGTTTGATGAAGGAAACCAAGAAATCCCATTCGGCTCCGTAGCGTAGCTCTGAGCAGCTCACGGCTCTGCTCCGCCATTCTAAAAATAGCTTGCATCGACAAGTAAAGGTAACGAACTTCCTGCTAGGACTTGAGGGATTATGGTGATGGGACAATTTGCCAAAATGTTGAACCTTCCCTTTAAATGTGGCTTGTGATGTCAGAGTTTGTTTGTTCTGCTGTGTCAGGTTCACCTGGAGTCGAAGGCCGTCCCGTCCTGGAAGGTGCCGTTGTAGTGGTAGCGGATGTAGTCCCCGGTCTGCGTGCGGCGGCTGCAGCGCTCAGGAACCTCCTTCACCTCCACGATCAGATCGTCTTTAGGGTTGAACACGTCCACCAGCAGCAGCTCGAACACCAGCGTGGCCTGAGGAGGCACCAGGGTTCCTGTGGAGGGAAAAACTGAAGCAGGTCCGCACACGTCAGATACATTACATTACTGCTCAGTCATTCTCACATCAGCTTCAGGCCGGTGTTTATCGGCCTCATTAGTGAGGTATGGAGCGGCTTTAGGAGCAAGTTGGACACGAGGAGAACAACAAGTAGCAGCCACTGCATCGTACACTAATGAATTGAATTGAATTCTATTGAGAAAATGAATATGACCAAAAATATATTTAAAATTAATCAAAAATACTGCATTCGATTCAATAAATAAAATCTAAATAGATAAAATGCTCAAATCAATGAAACTGACAAATAAAGTATTATTTACTGGTGAGTTGAAGTTAAGTAGAATCAAATCGCCTCCTATACTAAATTTCTTAAATATATTTAGTGGCTTAAATTTACTCAAACTGTTCTAAATTAAATAACTCAAGCAAGTTTATTCAATTGAACTGAAATCTAAACCTCTAAAAACAAATTTAACAGGTTATTTTGACCTCTGACACGAATTTGAGGAGAAGCGTCAAAAGCTTTGTCATCGAGTTTAGTCCATGTTTGATAAAGTTACATTTGCATAAAGCGTGATCGATCAAAGCTGTAAAGAAAATGACATCAAGGACTCTATCTATCTATCTATCTATCTATCTATCTATCTATCTATCTATCTATCTATAGTTCGTACCGTGGCCACTCTCTCCATACGCCAGGAATGGGGGGACGATGACGACGCGCCTCTCTCCCACACACATGCCCAGCAGCCCCTCCTCCATGCCTTTGATGAGGAAGCCCTCTCCCAGGTAGGTGTCATAGGTCGCATTCTTGGAGTGGCTGCAGGACAAAGGTCGTGAAGAAGAAGAGCACGTAAACAGACGGAGACGACGCAGGACGGACGCTGCTGCAGCCTCAGTGTGTGTGTCGAGTCTCACCTGGAGTCAAAGGCCTGACCGGAGAGCAGGGTGCCGTTGTAGTGGTACCGGACAAAGTCTGAGGCGGCGGTGGTTCGGTTGCACCTGGCAGGTTTGTGGATGGTGCGGATCTGGACCTTGTCCTCGGCGTTCCAGATGTCCAGCAGCAGGACGTCGTACACCAGGACGGCATCAGGAGGAATCACTCCGCCTGTCAGAGCCGAGCAGCAGCAGCAGCAGCAGAGACTGAGCATCATGACAGCAGCACAGAGAGATGACACCTACACCTGTCAGTCGCAGCCTCCCTCACCTGTTCCTATGCTGCCGTAGGCCAGGTGTGGAGGGACCGTGATCCTCCTGCGCTCATTCACACACATGCCCTGCAGGCCCCGGTCCATCCCGGTGATGAGTCGGCCCAGGCCCACCTGGCTGATGAAGGCTTTGCCTCGGTCATGACTGAGGGAGACACGTCAACACAGAAAGTTTCTACTCCATGATGCCAAGAGCAACTATCCAGCTGTTTTTTGTGGAATCTGGAAACTTTAGGATGCTGTGTGACATCTTCCAACTTCACAGGGATCAATTCTGACATTTCTGAGTACCATTTAATAATAAATAGACACTATTAAGCATTAGTTAGGCATGAAATACTGATTTTTTTTAATTTATAATGCATGAATACTCATAGTATGTTTATAAACACAGTTAAGAAAAATGTTTTACTCATCATTGATAAGCACTGACTGTATAAACTACATACTAATTCATATTCATGTGTTTATAAATTAAGAATTCAGTACTTATTAATGCTTAAAAGTGTGTACTTATTATAGGGCTCCAATCCAGACTAACTTTTTCTTTTTTTACTAGGAGACAAGTGGCCCCTAATTTAAAATTTTAGGAGTACAGGCAGAAAATGAAGGGGTAAATCAACTTGCAAAGCAGTATTCACATTTCCTTTAGAGTCATGATCCTCACACACATTGACCTGCTGTCACCTGTGATGACAGATACCAGATTCTTTGAGTTGTCACCTCCATTTTTCACCAGTGTTAAAAAAAAGAACAACAAATTAACTGGTTGCACATGTGCAAGTCGATGAAAAATTGACTCTTGCACTGTCTCAAATTTTAGGTCCAAATGCCCCCAGTCTGTCCTACAGTCATAGAAACAACCAAACCAATGCATTTGTATAGAAACTATTATAACAGAGAAGAGAATCAGTGTCTGACACGTCTGAAGTTTTGTCATCTGCAATGACTTAAATGTCTCCATCACAGAAAACTGGCTGCAGGATTATAATGTCCTCTGTCTCCATGGTGATGATTCAGAGACAACAAACTGTGCAGTCTGCATTTAAACAGCAATCTTTCATCTGTCGCACTAATCAGAGCCTGTTATAAACATGCACAACGCAGCCATAGTTTTCTGCTCATCAGCTTGTTTTGACTTTAACCAGAGCGTTTAAAACGGCAGTAAAGAGACAGATAACTAGTTTAAAGCTGTTAATAACATTAACATAAAAACGTGCATGACGCTGTAACTTCACCTGGAGTCAAACTTCTTCCCGTTGTCAAAGAACGTGCCGTTAAAATGATACCGGATAAAATCCTCCGTTTGCACCTCGCGGGGACAAACTCGCGGGATTTCGTACCGATCCACATCAACGTCCACTAAGGGTCCGGGGTCTGAGTTCACGCTGACAACGACAACATGGAGGAGAAATAAAACATAAAACCATATCATCAGATCCATCTGGAAAGTTTGGACAACGCCGCAGTCTGCCAGTGGAGCGGAGCGGAGCGCAGAGCCGAGCAGCGCCGCTACGAGTCCGGGCGGTCACGGTGAAGCGCGCGGAAATCAGATGCGCCACTTCCGGTCACGCTTTACAAAATAAAAGGCGCTATCCAAGAAATTGGAATATGAAATAGTTACTTTTAATCCACTATTAATGGAAAAGAACAGCTGAATTTTTTATAGAAAAATGTTTTTTTTCTTCATTTTTGTAGTCCCACTGAAATTTTGGTTGAAGTTACACATTTATAGTTTTATAGACTACACAGATAGCCTACACATCATAACATATGACACATAATGATATACACTGCTCCATGGATTTATTTCTCTTTGGCTTCATTGTAAACAAATGCACATGGCCAAGGGGAGGGTTAGCAACACAGAGGAAAAGAGACCGGACTCAGTAGTTCCCCTTTAAGTTTAGAAAAATATGATTTCATGCAAACAGATGTAGCTTTTAGAGTTATATACTGTAAATTGTTTGGTAGGCTAAATTTAAAACGCTTAATAACAAACACACCATCAACATTTATACAGTTGAGTTGATGTGTGTTATTATTTAGTGTAAACTGGGCTTGCATAAAGGTGTATGGTTAAACAGAATAGGCTAATAATAAAGAGTCTGACCACAGTAACCACATATGACCATGAGACAACCAATTGTGAAAAAGTTACAACACATGGAAGTTGTAAAACTTGAAACGGCTGCTGCATTAATAATCTCACATGTCTCTATTTATGGTTTAAAAAAAAAAAAAGTTGTCACTCTTTGCTCAAAGTAGCTGCTTGACCTGCACAAGCTGGCGTTACTCTCTTTTCTGTAAGTACCGTATTGAGCTTTTATTTTGTGCTTCTACTTCCGTCTCTCTCTGGTTTATTTGGCACGTCTTTCAGGTGCTTTACTCCAGACAGTAGGAAGAGGAGGAGGATGAGGATGATGAGGAGGAGGAGTGGCCCCTGGGTACCCTCCCACTTTATAATGGATTCTGCAAACGTGTAATTCTTGGCCAAGAGGCCTGACTCCATGACTTCACTCACGTATGAGCTGAAATTATAATGTTCCTCACCGAGATCTGTAGTTATCTCAGGGGTTTACAGCTCAGTATGGCTGCCTTCTGCTCTGCAGCCATCCTTTCTTTATATTATACACAGTGGAGAAGCTTTTGAACAGTCAGAAAACAGGCCCTAGGTCCTTTAACCATCTGCCTTCACCTTGTACCGGAGGAGCCTGTGGGGCCTCCGACTGCCCCTGTAGGAAGTGAGAGAGATTAGAGATTAGATTTGCCCAGAAGTGGTGGACTTTTAAACTCACTGACTCGAGTCTCAGCTTGTTGGTTTTCACGGAATGTACAAATCACAGCCTTTTCACACAACCACTGTCTTTTATGAAAACATTGTGTGACCACAGTCCAGAAGAGCTGCCAGCAAGTGTGCAAAATATAATAATAAACAATGAGATTAGATTCTTATGAATGTGATATATTTTGGTACACGGGTCTATCGGGGTTTGACCATGGAAAACACTGAGGAAAGACCGGACCCTCTTTTCTTGGGGTTTCCAAACTCAGTGACGTCTGAGTCAAGTTACCCGGAGTTAGCGCCATTAATACCGGAAGTGGAGACTTCAGATTTCAAGTTAATTGTCAATAGTGAAATCTGTCAGCAATATGCTTCAGAACAGATAAATATTATATTTTTAAAAATGAAGGTTGTCAGAGCCTTTAATTTTGCATTGGCTTTTTCACCATTAAATGTTGGCTTCTTGCATAGGTGAACATCTATTTCTTGTTTTATTACAAGAGAAAAGCGACTTCTCTAGCCTGTTTTATTTTGTTTTTTAATCTGTCAGTCACAAGATGGATGTTTATTTAACTGATGTGAAAAACAAACAAACACAGACATGTTTTTTCTCGTGAGGAATTTTCACGCTCAGTTGCATCGGTGTGCTGATTGTTACAGTGATTAAAATCATAACAGTGCATGTTGTGGTTTTTCTAGCGTAAAGAGGCGGAGCTTTACTTTGAAAGTCACGACAAGAAGTTGTTGTTTTCTGCGTCCAGCCCTGCGCCGCCTTCACAGCCTACGTGCAGGCAGACATGAGCAATCCGTGCTGCTGAAGAAGGAGGAGGAAGCTTCCCGATCCATTCAAAACAAGAACAGACTCCCGCTGGAGCGGGCGGAGGCGACGATGCTCCTGAAAAGCCTGTGCCTGGCCTTCCTCATCCCGGTCCTGGTCCCGGTCCCGGTGGAGGCTCAGTATGAGAAGTACAGCTTCAAAAGTTTCCCCCAGAAGGACATCATGCCGCTGGAGTCTGCGTACGGCTACGCGCTGGAGCAGTACGGGGCGCAGAACTGGAAGGAGAGCATCAAGTTCCTGGAGCTCAGCCTGCGGCTCCACCGGCTGCTGCGGGACAGCGAGGCGTTCTGCAGCCGCAACTGCAGCTCGGTGTCCCGGGACAACGACTCGCTCTTCGCCGACAGCAGCCTTCGCGTCGTGCGCCACATCCTCCTGAGAGCTGCGTGCCTCAAGAAGTGCAAGGCAGGGTTTCCCGTGTTTAACCTGTCGTACCCCCGGAGGGATCTACTGGAGGACTTCGACAAGAGGATTCCGTACCGGTACATCCAGTATGCGTACTACCAGGTGAGCGCAACGGGCTGTGACGCTGTGCGCAAAGGAAAAGTAGGCCCCGGCACTGAAGTTTGAGGCGGCAGCGGCGTAGTCACACAGAATTATTCCATGTGACACGGTGTAAACTCGCGTCAAAGTGGGTGAGACAGAAATGTGATGTAGTTGTGTAGCCAGAGCGCGAGCTGCCCGTTAGAGGCGGGGGAGGAGCGCAGGGACACCGGACACCGGACAGGCCGCTGTGGTGGTGGTGGTGGTGTGAATGAACTGAGCGCAGACACTCATCAGAAGTGTCCGCAGTCTCACATCGACTCTGGAAACTTCTGCTCAGTGTCTGGTGTTGGAGCTCAGTCAGATCCTCCTCAGCTGCTTTGTTGCCCCCCCGCTGCAGACCGGGCAGGAGTTGAGCATGTGCCACGTCTCTCCCAGTGTTCCCCCGAAACAATCCCCTTATTCTACTCCGCCAGACACACACACACCTCCACGCAGTCATCATCACTGTGTGAGTGTGTGCGCGTGCTGACGAGGCACAGAATGATCGAACTCGTCTTAAAGTTGTGCGTAAAATCACCTCTGGTCACATCTGGAGTGTACAGAACTTCCAGGACGGATGTCATTCTGGGAATTCTAGAATTCCATTGAAAAAAAAAAGCATTGTAGGAATCTATAAAAATTCTAGAATTTTATGAACATTCTGGTCTGAATTCCATTTTCAAAAATCACATTTGTCCCTAATAATCCTCAATATTAAAGATGTAATGAAGGGGAAAGGCATCCTCAAAGGCCTTTAACTCAATTGACCTTCAGATAGTTGATGTGTTGTTGACATCAACCACTTCAAAACTCTTTGTCTGAAACCTTTAATAAGCTCCTGGATGTTTGTTGGAACCAGAGGTCATGAAGATTTTTCAGTTATCAGCTCCAGAAGGTTGTTCTGACTGTTTCTTACTGAACATCCTAAATTAATTTCATCCTTCAGGCCACGTTTAGTTTCTTTGCCACATACCTGAATATAAAACCAAGAAAGAGGCGTAGCATCTGTGATCTACATGCCAGTAGCTGTTGGAGTGAAGAGGTCAGATTGCTGCAGACTGACAGTCTAAGTAGAGCAAGTACAGTTTTCATCTAGTTGCATATTTGCAACCAGTAAAGTTGCATTTTCTTTTTTTAACCTTCCTGTTGTCCACCTGGGTCAAGGAAGGAAGGAAGGACGAAGGGAAAGAAGGAAGGACAAAGGGGAAGATGGGAGGAAAGAAGGAAGGGAAAAGGGAAGGAAAGATCAATGGAGGGAGGGAACGATTGGGTCAAAAAGGAAGGAAGGAAGGTAGGGAAAGAATGAAGGTAAGAAGGAAGGGAAAAGGGAAGGAAAGAAAGATGGAGGGTCAATTGGATCAAAGGTGGAAGGAAGAAGAAGTAAGGACGAAGGGAAGGAAGGGAAAAGGGTTGTGGAAAGAGGGAAGAGAGAAAGGAAGGAAAGAAGAAAAGAAGGGAACAGATTGGGTCAATTTGACCCAGAAGGACGACAGGAGGGTTGACACTGGTGAAACATGAAAGTGGTGACTGTCATTCCAGGTGTCAGGCCGATGTTTGTGAGGATCATGAATGAAAAAGAAATGTTAATATTGGCTGCTGTGTGCCCCTAAATTTCAGGCCAACAACGTGGAGAAGGCCATCGCAGCAGCCCACACCTTCCTGAAGAAGAACCCCACCGACCCCTACCTGACCAAGAACATGAACTACTACAAGACCCTGTTTGACGTGGAGGAGTATCTCATCGACCACGAGGAGCAGCCCTACGAGGTCCGTACACCCAGCGCCGCCGTCTTTCTCCTCTCAGTGTCACACAACGTTAACTCACGTTCAGCCTCTCTCCCACCCAGAGTGTGTTCCTGAAGAGCGTGACGCTCTACAACACTGGAGACTACAGCGCCAGCGCTCGGCACATGGAGCAGGCCGTCACGCAGTACCTGGAGGTCTACAGCCTGTGCTCGGCCGGCTGCGAGGGCTCGTACGAGATCCTGGAGTTCAAGGACTTCTACCCCACGCTGGCAGGTGAGAGGAGAGAAGTTGGAGCAAAGTTCACAACACAAAATACCAGAGGATCTTGATATGTAACAGCTCTGATCCTGGATAAGATGACATCTGGACTGGACGTGCTCCACTGGCAGCCGTTTAAGATGTCGTATCAAAAAAATCCACCAGTTTCTGCAAGAATGTTTAGATTCTTGTGGTTTTTGCAGCGTGTTGTTGTGGACAATGAGTGTGACAAAGTGTTGTGTCTTTGTGCTGCTGTCTCCACAGATCTCTACACTGATGTGCTGAAGTGTAAGGTGAAATGCGAGGAGCACCTGACTCCCAGCGTCGGGGGCTTCTTTGTGGAGAAGTTCGTGGCCACCATGTATCACTACCTCCAGTTTTCCTATTATAAATGTAAGGACTGTGACGTCGGCTTTTTTCACAGGATGCTGCGTGATGCGTTTATGTGACCTGGGTCGTTTTGTTGTTGTTCCTTTGCAGTGAACGATGTGAAGAACGCTGCTCCGTGTGCAGCCAGTTACATGCTGTTTGACCCCAAAGACCAGGTGATGCTGCAAAACGTAGCGTACTACCGGTTCTACCGGGAGCAGTGGGGGCTGCAGGAGAAGGACTTCCAGCCTCGGCCTGTGAGTGAATGTGTTTATCTTTCATCCATTTGTGCTTCCAGACTAAGGCGACGCAGCTTGGATTGTTTAGAGACGGAACAAAGCGTCAGCCAAGTTCACACTGGCTATAATAAACCAAGGCATAAAAATACAAGCATCAAGTGGTCTTGGCCTGAAAATGAACACAATCTAGAGGTGGTAATTATAAACTCATATACTATTTTCCTGTCTTTTTTGCTGGGTGTAGACTAGAGTTGGCAGCTACAGTGTTCCAGCTTTGAACTGGCCCATAAACCTTCTTTTTTGCCTTGAAGGTGCCACAGTCTTAAATAAATGTGGTATCAGCATAAACACATTAGAGCTTGCAGACAACAGGCCACGTCGCTGCGTCATAAACCTGTTACAGGCTGGTTTGATCTCAGCTGCTGCTCCACGTTTGTCTTTCAGGAAGCCCTGAAGTATTTTAACGAGACCACCAAACAGAAGGAGATGCTGGAGTTTGCACTGAACTACCTACAAACAGATGATGAGGTACTGTACCTTGTTTCTCTTGGTGATGCAAAAAGACAGGATGCAGGTCACGACCTCAGAGGTTCTGTCCCAAACATCTAGTGCAGGGCTGTCACACTCACAAACAGTGCGATTTGACCTCAGGTGGGCCCGACCAGTAAAATAACAGCATGTTGACCTGGAAATAAAAAGAACTTTGTATTTTTTCTTTGTTTTAATACATTTTAAAGATATTTACAGTTCATGAACTATCATTTTACAAGCATATTATGAACAACCTGAAATTTCTTGATATCTAATTTCTAATTATCTAGTGGAGCTGTGTGAAATGTAATAAGGTGAAAAAAAATAAGGCAAAAAAAGAGAACTTGCAACACTGTCTTCTCCCGAAATTCATGGGCTACATATTTAATGAATGAATGAATGAATGAGTTTATTTATTTAAAACAGGGACAGTGCACAGAAAAAGACATTAATCTTGTATAAAAAGAGAAGATGATAATATAGAATAGAATAGAAAATACTATTATGTAGCCCTTGAATAAATATATTTATCATATAGATAAATATATTTTCTAATTCGGGACAGGACAGTTTTGCAGGTTCTCTTTTTTGCCTTGTTTAACTTTCTCAGACTCAGCACCTACTGCATTTTGGATGTGCATGAGCTTTTTTCTTTTATATAAATACCAACGGATCAAACTGAAGTTTAATCTTGTATAAATTACACTTCTTTTTTTTTAACCTATCAAAACATCCGTGATGTATTTGGGGTTATACGCTTTTACTTTGAAGGATTAAAGCTGCTATTCAGGTTATGGGAAGGAGCCCAAGAAAAAAAGTCTCTGGGGATGAAAGAGAGGAAGAGTGGGTGAGGAAGAGAAAACAGAGAGCGAGGAGGGGGGTGGGGGGCAGAGGGGGCAGGGGGGGGTTATGTTTTCCAGCCAGCGGTGTGTGGTATGTGGCTGGGAGGTGTTGGCCACTGAGGCTGTGCCACATCTATTTAACTCAGGTCAGCCCCTCCCACCTCTGCGTCTGGGAGGGAGGGAGGGGGGAGGAATCCGGCTGAAGTACAGGCTCCACTGATTTATTGCTACAAGCAGGAAAAAGCATCAACTTTGTCGGATTGTTGCAGTCAGATGATAAAACGCTTGTTCGCCTAAGAGGTTTTTTAAAAAATTTTCTTCTAACTTTCAGGATGTGGTGAGTCCAGAGGAAGTGGGCGTCGCTCCCACAGAAAACCCAGACTCTGAGTTCGAGGGGATGGGAGACTACGAGGAGTCGTTTCTGGCCGAGTGGTGGCAGGAACCCAAAACCAAGTGGGACACGGGAGAGGTCGCCGACTGACCTCTGACCCCGTCCGTGAACGGGACGCTTCCTCCCCCAGCTCTGTCCCACCTGTCATGACAACACTCCAAAGAATGTCGGCCTCTCTCCACGCAGGCCGACGCTCACATCAGTATTCAGCAGAAAATGCTCAACTCTCATTCGTCTGTTCCTGAAGGGACGAGTCTATGCATCATGTTGATCAAGATCGGAGATTGACATATTATGTCTTGGCTGTCATCAGCCTCTTTAACTGTTTTATTTTTGTAACGAGTCATTGGTCTGTAAACTAATACCTGTCAGTGACTTTTCTACAGTTTTTTATTTAATGAAAGTGAAACGCCGCCGTGCCGTGGTGTAACGAATCTGACATGTAGCTTTTTTTTTCTTGTCAATGACCAACTGGGCTGTTGTGATAATAATTTGGTCATTATTAAAATAATATTTTAATATACTCGTGCTGTTTTGTCCCTCAATAAGATGCAAAAACACAATATGATTGCAGTGGTGTTGATACGAATACATGATTATTTGTGGTGATACTTATTCATTTAAGTTATTTATTTATTTTTTTTTTTTAAAAAGCAACTGAAATACCTCCAGACTTAAAGCAGAAGTAAGTGATATATTTGTGTTAATATAAGTCTTAAATAGTTATATCTTCCGACAGCAATCACTTACATAGAGTGTTTGGACCAAAACACGGGTCTGTCAGTCACTCTGCTCTGCTCTGAGCCGAGGAGAAAACATTTATCGTATCCTACAGTTTTTATCCAATGAGGAGAGAGAACGGCATGCAGGGCTGTGTGTGCAGCCAAGGAACGCCGTGAATGTGGCGACGTAGGGACGAGGACTGTTATGGTGCGTTCAAGGAAACTAATTTTTACCGTGAAGTGGTACCAGTTCGATCTGGTACGAGTTCACCGGTCGGAAGTTACGAGTGGCTGTTATAGTGACTTTCACCGGTAAAACAGGTCGGAAAAACACGAGTGGGTTACCTGGAACGGTACAAAGTCGTAAGTTGTGACTTGAAGCTGTAATTTACGATTTCAAAAGCCTGCCTGGAACGCAGCATTAGCGAAAACGACCGGACCACTTACTTCTTCTTTAATACTGATGATAACTGAGCATTTTCAATAAGTTTAAAGTTATTAATCTGGGCTCTGGGAAAAGGTGCTACAGTAAGTGTTGTTTCTGATGAGAAGAAAAAACAATATCACATTAATTGATTAAAAAAAACCTGTGAATGTAACTTCAGCTTGTACTACTATTGGTAGGTATAGCACTGATAGATTTTAATTAGATTTTTTTAAAAACATAATTACCATAATTATTGTTTTAAACTATTGTTCATACGTTTAATTAAACAGGGACTCAACAAAATATAGAATAAAGTAGCCTAACAAAGACACACCACACCAAATTCAATCAGCTGATATAATTATTTATAAATTGTAAACTCTGACCACAGGAAGTACAGGGGGCGGAGTCAGATTGTGTTGGGGAGTTGGAAAATTCTACAACACCTGTTGTGTTCAAGGCCTGAACAAACCGAGCACCTGCTTAGGGCGCCTTGACCACCAGGGGGCGCCCCAAGAGCAATTATGAATGGTGAATGTGGCTGATGAGGTCAAACAGTGGTGAATAGCCTATTTCTTCAAATCTTTGTCTGGGATTCGCGGAGAGGATAAACTGTTGATTTAACATCGGGAGACTGTGAGTTCAAATCTCTCGTCTGGCACCGCGGTACAGTGAGCCGCTGTTTGCGAGTTAGTGGTAAAGTAAGCCGCTGTTTGATTTTCGTTGCGCGCGCGCGCGCTATGGTAAATACGATAGGCACAGTTCTCGAGCAAAGTGGAGGTCCTGAAAGATACATAAAGCCTATGTGCTTTTACTGGAGAATAATCACTTCCAAGATGAATCAACGTTTTAGTTGTATTTCACTGGCCTAAGGGGGAGATAAATCACCTTTCATCGACATTTTATTTATTTATTTGTTTGTTTATTTATTTATTTTACTGTAGGAATATGGAGAAAAATGAATTAAAGGAGTCATCACCCGGAAATCGCAATTTCTCTTGTTAAAACATGCATACTGGTGTTTGACCTCAGTTGAAACTTGCCTGAAAAGCTGGAGTTTGAAAGCGGCGCCGTTTTTTCGCTTCGGCTCTTTCTCCGAACAGGAATAGCACACAATGGCGTGCCTTCCTAAAGCACGAGATCTTTGATTCTGCTCCGACGATTACCTCACCGGCGGAGGCTACTTGCCTCTTTCACCACCCAACCCCGGCCCGTCCGCTACCTGAAATCGCCGAAGTGGTACCAGGGGGCTGTTTATGTTTTGGAGTCTGCATGCAGGCAAGCGCCCCCCGGCTCTGTCCTTCCTGCGGCGAATCAACGCGTGCCTCATACAATGCACATCCGGACCAGATCCGGACCAGTCAAAACCTCGCGCGTAATCTCGCGTGATAAAGTCGCGGTAGGAAAAAGGGTCAGAACAAGCTCAATGTTTGATTAAAATTATTTATTTTTTTATTAATAAGTTTTACGAATTGATCCAAAGCGATCCAAGGGGGGCTGGATACGTAAAATACCAGGTGATGACTCCTTTAAAAACAACCCCTGTAATAAAATACATTCACAGTGACATTTGACCTTAGGTCACATCAATTCCTTCATAGGTGTCACCCTCATTCCTTTTGCATGTTGTTCCTGACATCTCACTCTACCTCTGGTATCATTTTGGTGGCATTTTACTGTAGAAATCTGGAGAAAAATCATTTAAAAAATCCCACCCATAATGACTCAACCCCAGTTACAGTATGCTGACCTTTGACCTTAGGTCACATCAATTCCGTCATAGGTGTCATCCTCATTCCTTTTGCATATTGTTCCTGACATCTCACTCTACCTCTGGTATCATTTTGGTGGCATTTTACTGTAGAAATTTGGAGAAAAATCATTTTAAAGTCACCCCTATATCAAAACCCAGTTACAGTATGCTGACCTTTGACCTTAGGTCACATCAATTCCGTCATAGGTGTCATCCTCATTCCTTATGCATAATGTTCCTTACATCTCACCCTACTTCTGGTATCATTTTGGTGGCATTTTACTGTAGAAATCTGGAGAAAAATCATTTAAAAATTACCCCTATAACAAAACCCAGTTACAGTATGCTGACCTTTGACCTTAGGTCACATCAATTCCTTCATAGGTGTCATCCTCATTTCTTTTGCATGTTGTTCCGGGGGTCTCACTCGACTTCTGGTATCATTTTGGTGGCATTTTACTGTAGAAATCTGGAGAAAAATCATTTTAAAATCACCCCTATAACACAACCCAGTTACAGTATGCTGACCTTTGACCTTAGGTCACATCAATTCCGTCATAGGTGTCATCCTCATTCCTTTTGCATATTGTTCCTGACATCTCACTCTACCTCTGGTATCATTTTGGTGGCATTTTACTGTAGAAATCTGGAGAAAAATAACTTTAAAGTCACCAATATAACAAAATCCAGTTACAGTATGCTGACCTTTGACCTTAGGTCACATCAATTCCGTCATAGGTGTCATCCTCATTTCTTTTGCATGTTGTTCCTGACATCTCACTCTACCTCTGGTATCATTTTGGTGGCATTTTACTGTAGAAATCTGGAGAAAAATCATTTAAAAAATACCACCCATAATGACTCAACCCCATTCACAGTATGCTGACCTTTGACCTTAGGTCACATCAATTCCTTCATAGGTGTGTTTCTCATTCCTTTTACATACTGTTCCTGGCGTCTCACTCTACCTCTGGTATCATTTTGGTGGCATTTTACTGTAGAAATCTGGAGAAAAATCATTTAAAAAATCCCACCCATAATGACTCAACCCCAGTTACAGTATGCTGACCTTTGACCTTAGGTCACATCAATTCCGTCATAGGTGTCATCCTCATTCCTTTTGCATATTGTTCCTGACATCTCACTCTACCTCTGGTATCATTTTGGTGGCATTTTACTGTAGAAATTTGGAGAAAAATCATTTTAAAGTCACCCCTATATCAAAACCCAGTTACAGTATGCTGACCTTTGACCTTAGGTCACATCAATTCCTTCATAGGTGTCATCCTCATTCCTTTTGCATATTGTTCCTGACATCTCACTCTACTTCTGGTATCATTTTGGTGGCATTTTACTGTAGAAATCTGGAGAAAAATCATTTAAAAATTACCCCTATAACAAAACCCAGTTACAGTATGCTGACCTTTGACCTTAGGTCACATCAATTCCTTCATAGGTGTCATCCTCATTTCTTTTGCATGTTGTTCCGGGGGTCTCACTCGACTTCTGGTATCATTTTGGTGGCATTTTACTGTAGAAATCTGGAGAAAAATCATTTAAAAAATCCCACCCATAATGACTCAACCCCATTCACAGTATGCTGACCTTTGACCTTATGTCACATCAATTCCTTCATAGGTGTGTTCCTCATTTCTTTTGCATGTTGTTCCTGGGGTATCACTCGACTTCTGGTATCATTTTGGTGGCATTTTACTGTAGAAATCTGAAGAAAAATCATTTTAAAATCACCCCTATAACACAACCCAGTTACAGTATGCTGACCTTTGACCTTAGGTCACATCAATTCCGTCATAGGTGTCATCCTCATTCCTTTTGCATATTGTTCCTGACATCTCACTCTACCTCTGGTATCATTTTGGTGGCATTTTACTGTAGAAATCTGGAGAAAAATCATTTTAAAATCACCCCTATAACACAACCCAGTTACAGTATGCTGACCTTTGACCTTAGGTCACATCAATTCCGTCATAGGTGTCATCCTCATTCCTTTTGCATATTGTTCCTGACATCTCACTCTACCTCTGATATCATTTTGGTGGCATTTTACTGTAGAAATTTGGAGAAAAATCATTTAAAAAATCCCACCCATAATGACTCAACCCCATTCACAGTATGCTGACCTTTGACCTTAGGTCACATCAATTCCGTCATAGGTGTCATCCTCATTCCTTTTGCATATTGTTCCTGACATCTCACTCTACCTCTGGTATCATTTTGGTGGCATTTTACTGTAGAAATCTGGAGAAAAATAACTTTAAAGTCACCAATATAACAAAATCCAGTTACAGTATGCTGACCTTTGACCTTAGGTCACATCAATTCCGTCATAGGTGTCATCCTCATTTCTTTTGCATGTTGTTCCTGACATCTCACTCTACCTCTGGTATCATTTTGGTGGCATTTTACTGTAGAAATCTGGAGAAAAATCATTTTAAAATTACCCCTATAACAAAACCCAGTTACAGTATGCTGACCTTTGACCTTAGGTCACATCAATTCCTTCATAGGTGTCATCCTCATTTCTTTTGCATATTGTTCCTGACATCTCACTCTACCTCTGGTATCATTTTGGTGGCATTTTACTGTAGAAATCTGGAGAAAAATCATTTTAAAAATCCCACCCATAATGACTCAACCCCAGTTACAGTATGCTGACCTTTGACCTTAGGTCACATCAATTCCGTCATAGGTGTCATCCTCATTCCTTTTGCATATTGTTCCTGACATCTCACTCTACCTCTGGTATCATTTTGGTGGCATTTTACTGTAGAAATTTGGAGAAAAATCATTTTAAAGTCACCCCTATATCAAAACCCAATTACAGTATGCTGACCTTTGACCTTATGTCACATCAATTCCGTCATAGGTGTCATCCTCATTCCTTATGCATAATGTTCCTTACATCTCACCCTACTTCTGGTATCATTTTGGTGGCATTTTACTGTAGAAATCTGGAGAAAAATCATTTAAAAATTACCCCTATAACAAAACCCAGTTACAGTATGCTGACCTTTGACCTTAGGTCACATCAATTCCTTCATAGGTGTCATCCTCATTTCTTTTGCATGTTGTTCCGGGGGTCTCACTTGACTTCTGGTATCATTTTGGTGGCATTTTACTGTAGAAATCTGGAGAAAAATCATTTAAAAAATCCCACCCATAATGACTCAACCCCATTCACAGTATGCTGACCTTTGACCTTATGTCACATCAATTCCTTCATAGGTGTGTTCCTCATTTCTTTTGCATGTTGTTCCTGGGGTATCACTCGACTTCTGGTATCATTTTGGTGGCATTTTACTGTAGAAATCTGGAGAAAAATCATTTTAAAATCACCCCTATAACACAACCCAGTTACAGTATGCTGACCTTTGACCTTAGGTCACATCAATTCCGTCATAGGTGTCATCCTCATTCCTTTTGCATATTGTTCCTGACATCTCACTCTACCTCTGGTATCATTTTGGTGGCATTTTACTGTAGAAATTTGGAGAAAAATCATTTAAAAAATCCCACCCATAATGACTCAACCCCATTCACAGTATGCTGACCTTTGACCTTAGGTCACATCAATTCCGTCATAGGTGTCATCCTCATTCCTTTTGCATATTGTTCCTGACATCTCACTCTACCTCTGGTATCATTTTGGTGGCATTTTACTGTAGAAATCTGGAGAAAAATAACTTTAAAGTCACCAATATAACAAAATCCAGTTACAGTATGCTGACCTTTGACCTTAGGTCACATCAATTCCGTCATAGGTGTCATCCTCATTTCTTTTGCATGTTGTTCCTGGGGTCTCACTCGACTTCTGGTATCATTTTGGTGGCATTTTACTGTAGAAATCTGGAGAAAAATCATTTTAAAATTACCCCTATAACAAAACCCAGTTACAGTATGCTGACCTTTGACCTTAGGTCACATCAATTCCTTCATAGGTGTCACCCTCATTCCTTTTGCATGTTGTTCCTGACATCTCACTCTACCTCTGGTATCATTTTGGTGGCATTTTACTGTAGAAATCTGGAGAAAAATCATTTTAAAGTCACCCCTATATCAAAACCCAGTTACAGTATGCTGACCTTTGACCTTATGTCACATCAATTCCTTCATAGGTGTCATCCTCATTTCTTTTGCATATTGTTCCTGACATCTCACTCTACCTCTGGTATCATTTTGGTGGCATTTTACTGTAGAAATCTGGAGAAAAATCATTTAAAAAATACCACCCATAATGACTCAACCCCATTCACAGTATGCTGACCTTTGACCTTAGGTCACATCAATTCCTTCATAGGTGTGTTTCTCATTCCTTTTACATACTGTTCCTGGCGTCTCACTCTACCTCTGGTATCATTTTGGTGGCATTTTACTGTAGAAATCTGGAGAAAAATCATTTTAAAATCACCCCTATAACACAACCCAGTTAGAGTATGCTGACCTTTGACCTTAGGTCACATCAATTCCGTCATAGGTGTCATCCTCATTTCTTTTGCATGTTGTTCCTGACATCTCACTCTACCTCTGGTATCATTTTGGTGGCATTTTACTGTAGAAATCTGGAGAAAAATCATTTTAAAATTACCCCTATAACAAAACCCAGTTACAGTATGCTGACCTTTGACCTTAGGTCACATCAATTCCTTCATAGGTGTCATCCTCATTTCTTTTGCATGTTGTTCCTGGGGTCTCACTTTACCTCTGGTATCATTTTGGTGGCATTTTACTGTAGAAATTTGGAGAAAAATCATTTTAAAGTCACCCCTATATCAAAACCCAGTTACAGTATGCTGACCTTTGACCTTATGTCACATCAATTCCTTCATAGGTGTGTTCCTCATTTCTTTTGCATGTTGTTCCTGGGGTATCACTCGACTTCTGGTATCATTTTGGTGGCATTTTACTGTAGAAATCTGGAGAAAAATCATTTTAAAATCACCCCTATAACACAACCCAGTTACAGTATGCTGACCTTTGACCTTAGGTCACATCAATTCCGTCATAGGTGTCATCCTCATTCCTTATGCATAATGTTCCTTACATCTCACCCTACTTCTGGTATCATTTTGGTGGCATTTTACTGTAGAAATTTGGAGAAAAATCATTTAAAAAATCCCACCCATAATGACTCAACCCCATTCACAGTATGCTGACCTTTGACCTTAGGTCACATCAATTCCGTCATAGGTGTCATCCTCATTCCTTTTGCATATTGTTCCTGACATCTCACTCTACCTCTGGTATCATTTTGGTGGCATTTTACTGTAGAAATCTGGAGAAAAATAACTTTAAAGTCACCAATATAACAAAATCCAGTTACAGTATGCTGACCTTTGACCTTAGGTCACATCAATTCCGTCATAGGTGTCATCCTCATTTCTATTGCATATTGTTCCTGACATCTCACTCTACCTCTGGTATCATTTTGGTGGCATTTTACTGTAGAAATCTGGAGAAAAATCATTTTAAAATTACCCTTATAACAAAACCCAGTTACAGTATGCTGACCTTTGACCTTAGGTCACATCAATTCCTTCATAGGTGTGTTCCTCATTTCTTTTGCATGTTGTTCCTGGGGTATCACTCGACTTCTGGTATCATTTTGGTGGCATTTTACTGTAGAAATCTGGAGAAAAATCATTTTAAAATCACCCCTATAACACAACCCAGTTACAGTATGCTGACCTTTGACCTTAGGTCACATCAATTCCGTCATAGGTGTCATCCTCATTCCTTTTGCATATTGTTCCTGACATCTCACTCTACCTCTGGTATCATTTTGGTGGCATTTTACTGTAGAAATTTGGAGAAAAATCATTTAAAAAATCCCACCCATAATGACTCAACCCCATTCACAGTATGCTGACCTTTGACCTTAGGTCACATCAATTCCGTCATAGGTGTCATCCTCATTCCTTTTGCATATTGTTCCTGACATCTCACTCTACCTCTGGTATCATTTTGGTGGCATTTCACTGTAGAAATCTGGAGAAAAATAACTTTAAAGTCACCAATATAACAAAATCCAGTTACAGTATGCTGACCTTTGACCTTAGGTCACATCAATTCCGTCATAGGTGTCATCCTCATTTCTTTTGCATGTTGTTCCTGGGGTCTCACTTTACCTCTGGTATCATTTTGGTGGCATTTTACTGTAGAAATCTGGAGAAAAATCATTTTAAAATTACCCCTATAACAAAACCCAGTTACAGTATGCTGACCTTTGACCTTATGTCACATCAATTCCTTCATAGGTGTCATCCTCATTTCTTTTGCATATTGTTCCTGACATCTCACTCTACCTCTGGTATCATTTTGGTGGCATTTTACTGTAGAAATCTGGAGAAAAATCATTTAAAAAATACCACCCATAATGACTCAACCCCATTCACAGTATGCTGACCTTTGACCTTAGGTCACATCAATTCCGTCATAGGTGTCATCCTCATTCCTTTTGCATATTGTTCCTGACATCTCACTCTACCTCTGGTATCATTTTGGTGGCATTTTACCGTAGAAATCTGGAGAAAAATAACTTTAAAGTCACCAATATAACAAAATCCAGTTACAGTATGCTGACCTTTGACCTTAGGTCACATCAATTCCGTCATAGGTGTCATCCTCATTTCTTTTGCATGTTGTTCCTGACATCTCACTCTACCTCTGGTATCATTTTGGTGGCATTTTACTGTAGAAATCTGGAGAAAAATCATTTTAAAAATCCCACCCATAATGACTCAACCCCAGTTACAGTATGCTGACCTTTGACCTTAGGTCACATCAATTCCGTCATAGGTGTCATCCTCATTCCTTTTGCATATTGTTCCTGACATCTCACTCTACCTCTGGTATCATTTTGGTGGCATTTTACTGTAGAAATTTGGAGAAAAATCATTTTAAAGTCACCCCTATATCAAAACCCAATTACAGTATGCTGACCTTTGACCTTAGGTCACATCAATTCCGTCATAGGTGTCATCCTCATTCCTTATGCATAATGTTCCTTACATCTCACCCTACTTCTGGTATCATTTTGGTGGCATTTTACTGTAGAAATCTGGAGAAAAATCATTTAAAAATTACCCCTATAACAAAACCCAGTTACAGTATGCTGACCTTTGACCTTAGGTCACATCAATTCCTTCATAGGTGTCATCCTCATTTCTTTTGCATGTTGTTCCGGGGGTCTCACTCGACTTCTGGTATCATTTTGGTGGCATTTTACTGTAGAAATCTGGAGAAAAATCATTTAAAAAATCCCACCCATAATGACTCAACCCCATTCACAGTATGCTGACCTTTGACCTTATGTCACATCAATTCCTTCATAGGTGTGTTCCTCATTTCTTTTGCATGTTGTTCCTGGGGTATCACTCGACTTCTGGTATCATTTTGGTGGCATTTTACTGTAGAAATCTGGAGAAAAATCATTTTAAAATCACCCCTATAACACAACCCAGTTACAGTATGCTGACCTTTGACCTTAGGTCACATCAATTCCGTCATAGGTGTCATCCTCATTCCTTTTGCATATTGTTCCTGACATCTCACTCTACCTCTGGTATCATTTTGGTGGCATTTTACTGTAGAAATTTGGAGAAAAATCATTTAAAAAATCCCACCCATAATGACTCAACCCCATTCACAGTATGCTGACCTTTGACCTTAGGTCACATCAATTCCGTCATAGGTGTCATCCTCATTCCTTTTGCATATTGTTCCTGACATCTCACTCTACCTCTGGTATCATTTTGGTGGCATTTTACTGTAGAAATCTGGAGAAAAATAACTTTAAAGTCACCAATATAACAAAATCCAGTTACAGTATGCTGACCTTTGACCTTAGGTCACATCAATTCCGTCATAGGTGTCATCCTCATTTCTTTTGCATGTTGTTCCTGGGGTCTCACTCGACTTCTGGTATCATTTTGGTGGCATTTTACTGTAGAAATCTGGAGAAAAATCATTTTAAAATTACCCCTATAACAAAACCCAGTTACAGTATGCTGACCTTTGACCTTAGGTCACATCAATTCCTTCATAGGTGTCACCCTCATTCCTTTTGCATGTTGTTCCTGACATCTCACTCTACCTCTGGTATCATTTTGGTGGCATTTTACTGTAGAAATCTGGAGAAAAATCATTTTAAAGTCACCCCTATATCAAAACCCAGTTACAGTATGCTGACCTTTGACCTTATGTCACATCAATTCCTTCATAGGTGTCATCCTCATTTCTTTTGCATATTGTTCCTGACATCTCACTCTACCTCTGGTATCATTTTGGTGGCATTTTACTGTAGAAATCTGGAGAAAAATCATTTAAAAAATACCACCCATAATGACTCAACCCCATTCACAGTATGCTGACCTTTGACCTTAGGTCACATCAATTCCTTCATAGGTGTGTTTCTCATTCCTTTTACATACTGTTCCTGGCGTCTCACTCTACCTCTGGTATCATTTTGGTGGCATTTTACTGTAGAAATCTGGAGAAAAATCATTTTAAAATCACCCCTATAACACAACCCAGTTACAGTATGCTGACCTTTGACCTTAGGTCACATCAATTCCGTCATAGGTGTCATCCTCATTTCTTTTGCATGTTGTTCCTGACATCTCACTCTACCTCTGGTATCATTTTGGTGGCATTTTACTGTAGAAATCTGGAGAAAAATCATTTTAAAATTACCCCTATAACAAAACCCAGTTACAGTATGCTGACCTTTGACCTTAGGTCACATCAATTCCTTCATAGGTGTCATCCTCATTTCTTTTGCATGTTGTTCCTGGGGTCTCACTTTACCTCTGGTATCATTTTGGTGGCATTTTACTGTAGAAATTTGGAGAAAAATCATTTTAAAGTCACCCCTATATCAAAACCCAGTTACAGTATGCTGACCTTTGACCTTATGTCACATCAATTCCTTCATAGGTGTGTTCCTCATTTCTTTTGCATGTTGTTCCTGGGGTATCACTCGACTTCTGGTATCATTTTGGTGGCATTTTACTGTAGAAATCTGGAGAAAAATCATTTTAAAATCACCCCTATAACACAACCCAGTTACAGTATGCTGACCTTTGACCTTAGGTCACATCAATTCCGTCATAGGTGTCATCCTCATTCCTTATGCATAATGTTCCTTACATCTCACCCTACTTCTGGTATCATTTTGGTGGCATTTTACTGTAGAAATTTGGAGAAAAATCATTTAAAAAATCCCACCCATAATGACTCAACCCCATTCACAGTATGCTGACCTTTGACCTTAGGTCACATCAATTCCGTCATAGGTGTCATCCTCATTCCTTTTGCATATTGTTCCTGACATCTCACTCTACCTCTGGTATCATTTTGGTGGCATTTTACTGTAGAAATCTGGAGAAAAATAACTTTAAAGTCACCAATATAACAAAATCCAGTTACAGTATGCTGACCTTTGACCTTAGGTCACATCAATTCCGTCATAGGTGTCATCCTCATTTCTTTTGCATATTGTTCCTGACATCTCACTCTACCTCTGGTATCATTTTGGTGGCATTTTACTGTAGAAATCTGGAGAAAAATCATTTTAAAATTACCCTTATAACAAAACCCAGTTACAGTATGCTGACCTTTGACCTTAGGTCACATCAATTCCTTCATAGGTGTCATCCTCATTCCTTATGCATATTGTTCCTGACATCTCACTCTACCTCTGGTATCATTTTGGTGGCATTTTACTGTAGAATTTTGGAGAAAAATAACTTTAAAGTCACCAATATAACACAACCCAGTTACAGTATGCTGACCTTTGACCTTATGTCACATCAATTCCTTTATAGGTGTCATCCTCATTTCTTTTGCATATTGTTCCTGGGGTATCACTCGACTTCTGGTATCATTTTGGTGGCATTTTACTGTAGAAATCTGGAGAAAAATCATTTTAAAATCACCACTATAACACAACCCAGTTACAGTATGCTGACCTTTGACCTTGGGTCACATCAATTCCGTCATAGGTGTCATCCTCATTCCTTTTGCATATTGTTCCTGACATCTCACTCTACCTCTGGTATCATTTTGGTGGCATTTTACTGTAGAAATTTGGAGAAAAATCATTTAAAAAATCCCACCCATAATGACTCAACCCCATTCACAGTATGCTGACCTTTGACCTTAGGTCACATCAATTCCGTCATAGGTGTCATCCTCATTCCTTTTGCATATTGTTCCTGACATCTCACTCTACCTCTGGTATCATTTTGGTGGCATTTTACTGTAGAAATCTGGAGAAAAATAACTTTAAAGTCACCAATATAACAAAATCCAGTTACAGTATGCTGACCTTTGACCTTATGTCACATCAATTCCTTCATAGGTGTCATCCTCATTTCTTTTGCATGTTTTTCCTGGGGTCTCACTTTACCTCTGGTATCATTTTGGTGGCATTTTACTGTAGAAATTTGGAGAAAAATCATTTTAAAGTCACCCCTATATCAAAACCCAGTTACAGTATGCTGACCTTTGACCTTATGTCACGTCAATTCCTTTATAGGTGTCATCCTCATTTCTTTTGCATATTGTTCCTGGGGTATCACTCGACTTCTGGTATCATTTTGGTGGCATTTTACTGTAGAAATCTGGAGAAAAATCATTTTAAAATCACCACTATAACACAACCCAGTTACAGTATGCTGACCTTTGACCTTGGGTCACATCAATTCCGTCATAGGTGTCATCCTCATTCCTTTTGCATATTGTTCCTGACATCTCACTCTACCTCTGGTATCATTTTGGTGGCATTTTACTGTAGAAATTTGGAGAAAAATCATTTAAAAAATCCCACCCATAATGACTCAACCCCATTCACAGTATGCTGACCTTTGACCTTAGGTCACATCAATTCCGTCATAGGTGTCATCCTCATTCCTTTTGCATATTGTTCCTGACATCTCACTCTACCTCTGGTATCATTTTGGTGGCATTTTACTGTAGAAATCTGGAGAAAAATAACTTTAAAGTCACCAATATAACAAAATCCAGTTACAGTATGCTGACCTTTGACCTTAGGTCACATCAATTCCGTCATAGGTGTCATCCTCATTCCTTTTGCATATTGTTCCTGACATCTCACTCTACCTCTGGTATCATTTTGGTGGCATTTTACTGTAGAAATTTGGAGAAAAATCATTTTAAAGTCACCCCTATATCAAAACCCAGTTACAGTATGCTGACCTTTGACCTTAGGTCACATCAATTCCGTCATAGGTGTCATCCTCATTCCTTTTGCATATTGTTCCTGACATCTCACTCTACCTCTGGTATCATTTTGGTGGCATTTTACTGTAGAAATTTGGAGAAAAATCATTTTAAAGTCACCCCTATATCAAAACCCAGTTACAGTATGCTGACCTTTGACCTTATGTCACATCAATTCCTTCATAGGTGTGTTCCTCATTTCTTTTGCATGTTGTTCCTGGGGTATCACTCGACTTCTGGTATCATTTTGGTGGCATTTTACTGTAGAAATCTGGAGAAAAATCATTTTAAAATCACCCCTATAAAACAACCCAGTTACAGTATGCTGAACTTTGACCTTAGGTCACATCAATTCCGTCATAGGTGTCATCCTCATTCCTTTTGCATATTGTTCCTGACATCTCACTCTACCTCTGGTATCATTTTGGTGGCATTTTACTGTAGAAATTTGGAGAAAAATCATTTAAAAAATCCCACCCATAATGACTCAACCCCATTCACAGTATGCTGACCTTTGACCTTAGGTCACATCAATTCCGTCATAGGTGTCATCCTCATTCCTTATGCATAATGTTCCTTACAACTCACCCTACTTCTGGTATCATTTTGGTGGCATTTTACTGTAGAAATTTGGAGAAAAATCATTTAAAAAATCCCACCCATAATGACTCAACCCCATTCACAGTATGCTGACCTTTGACCTTAGGTCACATCAATTCCGTCATAGGTGTCATCCTCATTCCTTTTGCATATTGTTCCTGACATCTCACTCTACCTCTGGTATCATTTTGGTGGCATTTTACTGTAGAAATCTGGAGAAAAATAACTTTAAAGTCACCAATATAACAAAATCCAGTTACAGTATGCTGACCTTTGACCTTAGGTCACATCAATTCCTTCATAGGTGTCATCCTCATTCCTTATGCATAATGTTCCTGACATCTCACTCTACCTCTGGTATCATTTTGGTGGCATTTTACTGTAGAATTTTGGAGAAAAATAACTTTAAAGTCACCAATATAACAAAATCCAGTTACAGTATGCTGACCTTTGACCTTAGGTCACATCAATTCCTTCATAGGTGTCATCCTCATTTCTTTTGCATGTTGTTCCTGGGGTCTCACTTTACCTCTGGTATCATTTTGGTGGCATTTTACTGTAGAAATCTGGAGAAAAATCATTTTAAAATCACCCCTATAACACAACCCAGTTACAGTATGCTGACCTTTGACCTTAGGTCACATCAATTCCGTCATAGGTGTCATCCTCATTCCTTATGCATAATGTTCCTTACATCTCACCCTACTTCTGGTATCATTTTGGTGGCATTTTACTGTAGAAATTTGGAGAAAAATCATTTAAAAAATCCCACCCATAATGACTCAACCCCATTCACAGTATGCTGACCTTTGACCTTAGGTCACATCAATTCCGTCATAGGTGTCATCCTCATTTCTTTTGCATGTTGTTCCTGGGGTCTCACTTTACCTCTGGTATCATTTTGGTGGCATTTTACTGTAGAAATTTGGAGAAAAATCATTTTAAAATCACCCCTATATCAAAACCCAGTTACAGTATGCTGACCTTTGACCTTATGTCACATCAATTCCTTCATAGGTGTCATCCTCATTTCTTTTGCATGTTGTTCCTGACATCTCACTCTACCTCTGGTATCATTTTGGTGGCATTTTACTGTAGAATTTTGGAGAAAAATAACTTTAAAGTCACCAATATAACAAAATCCAGTTACAGTATGCTGACCTTTGACCTTAGGTCACATCAATTCCTTCATAGGTGTCATCCTCATTTCTTTTGCATGTTGTTCCTGGGGTCTCACTTTACCTCTGGTATCATTTTGGTGGCATTTTACTGTAGAAATTTGGAGAAAAATCATTTTAAAATCACCCCTATATCAAAACCCAGTTACAGTATGCTGACCTTTGACCTTATGTCACATCAATTCCTTCATAGGTGTCATCCTCATTTCTTTTGCATGTTGTTCCTGGGGTCTCACTTTACCTCTGGTATCATTTTGGTGGCATTTTACTGTAGAAATTTGGAGAAAAATCATTTTAAAGTCACCCCTATATCAAAACCCAGTTACAGTATGCTGACCTTTGACCTTATGTCACATCAATTCCGTCATAGGTGTCATCCTCATTCCTTTTGCATATTGTTCCTGACATTTCACTCTACCTCTGGTATCATTTTGGTGGCATTTTACTGTAGAAATCTGGAGAAAAATCATTTTAAAATCACCCCTATAACACAACCCAGTTACAGTATGCTGACCTTTGACCTTAGGTCACATCAATTCCGTCATAGGTGTCATCCTCATTCCTTATGCATATTGTTCCTTACATCTCACCCTACTTCTGGTATCATTTTGGTGGCATTTTACTGTAGAAATTTGGAGAAAAATCATTTAAAAAATCCCACCCATAATGACTCAACCCCATTCACAGTATGCTGACCTTTGACCTTAGGTCACATCAATTCCGTCATAGGTGTGTTCCTCATTCCTTTTGCATGTTGTTCCTGACATCTCACTCTACCTCTGGTATCATTTTGGTGGCATTTTACTGTAGAATTTTGGAGAAAAATAACTTTAAAGTCACCAATATAACAAAATCCAATTACAGTATGCTGACCTTTGACCTTAGGTCACATCAATTCCGTCATAGGTGTCATCCTCATCTCTTTTGCATATTGTTCCTGACATCTCACTCTACCTCTGGTATCATTTTGGTGGCATTTTACTGTAGAAATCTGGAGAAAAATCATTTTAAAATCACCCCTATAACACAACCCAGTTACAGTATGCTGACCTTTGACCTTATGTCACATCAATTCCTTCATAGGTGTGTTCCTCATTTCTTTTGCATGTTGTTCCTGGGGTATCACTCGACTTCTGGTATCATTTTGGTGGCATTTTACTGTAGAAATCTGGAGAAAAATCATTTTAAAATCACCCCTATAACACAACCCAGTTACAGTATGCTGACCTTTGACCTTAGGTCACATCAATTCCGTCATAGGTGTCATCCTCATTCCTTTTGCATATTGTTCCTGACATCTCACTCTACCTCTGGTATCATTTTGGTGGCATTTTACTGTAGAAATTTGGAGAAAAATCATTTTAAAATCACCCCTATATCAAAACCCAGTTACAGTATGCTGACCTTTGACCTTATGTCACATCAATTCCTTCATAGGTGTCATCCTCATTTCTTTTGCATGTTGTTCCTGGGGTCTCACTTTACCTCTGGTATCATTTTGGTGGCATTTTACTGTAGAAATTTGGAGAAAAATCATTTTAAAGTCACCCCTATATCAAAACCCAGTTACAGTATGCTGACCTTTGACCTTAGGTCACATCAATTCCGTCATAGGTGTCATCCTCATTCCTTTTGCATATTGTTCCTGACATCTCACTCTACCTCTGGTATCATTTTGGTGGCATTTTACTGTAGAAATCTGGAGAAAAATCATTTTAAAATCACCCCTATAACACAACCCAGTTACAGTATGCTGACCTTTGACCTTAGGTCACATCAATTCCGTCATAGGTGTCATCCTCATTCCTTATGCATATTGTTCCTTACATCTCACCCTACTTCTGGTATCATTTTGGTGGCATTTTACTGTGGAAATTTGGAGAAAAATCATTTAAAAAATCCCACCCATAATGACTCAACCCCATTCACAGTATGCTGACCTAAAAAAAAAATTCCGTCATAGGTGTCATCCTCATTCCTTTTGCATATTGTTCCTGACATCTCACTCTACCTCTGGTATCATTTTGGTGGCATTTTACTGTAGAAATCTGGAGAAAAATCATTTTAAAATCACCCCTATAACACAACCCAGTTACAGTATGCTGACCTTTGACCTTATGTCACATCAATTCCTTCATAGGTGTGTTCCTCATTTCTTTTGCATGTTGTTCCTGGGGTATCACTCGACTTCTGGTATCATTTTGGTGGCATTTTACTGTAGAAATCTGGAGAAAAATCATTTTAAAATCACCCCTATAACACAACCCAGTTACAGTATGCTGACCTTTGACCTTAGGTCACATCAATTCCGTCATACGTGTCATCCTCATTCCTTTTGTATATTGTTCCTGACATCTCACTCTACCTCTGGTATCATTTTGGTGGCATTTTACTGTAGAAATCTGGAGAAAAATCATTTTAAAGTCACCCCTATATCAAAACCCAGTTACAGTATGCTGACCTTTGACCTTATGTCACATCAATTCCTTCATAGGTGTCATCCTCATTTCTTTTGCATGTTGTTCCTGGGGTCTCACTTTACCTCTGGTATCATTTTGGTGGCATTTTACTGTAGAAATTTGGAGAAAAATCATTTTAAAGTCACCCCTATATCAAAACCCAGTTACAGTATGCTGACCTTTGACCTTATGTCACATCAATTCCGTCATAGGTGTCATCCTCATTCCTTTTGCATATTGTTCCTGACATCTCACTCTACCTCTGGTATCATTTTGGTGGCATTTTACTGTAGAAATTTGGAGAAAAATCATTTTAAAATCACCCCTATATCAAAACCCAGTTACAGTATGCTGACCTTTGACCTTATGTCACATCAATTCCTTCATAGGTGTCATCCTCATTTCTTTTGCATGTTGTTCCTGGGGTCTCACTTTACCTCTGGTATCATTTTGGTGGCATTTTACTGTAGAAATTTGGAGAAAAATCATTTTAAAGTCACCCCTATATCAAAACCCAGTTACAGTATGCTGACCTTTGACCTTAGGTCACATCAATTCCGTCATAGGTGTCATCCTCATTCCTTATGCATATTGTTCCTTACATCTCACCCTACTTCTGGTATCATTTTGGTGGCATTTTACTGTAGAAATTTGGAGAAAAATCATTTAAAAAATCCCACCCATAATGACTCAACCCCATTCACAGTATGCTGACCTTTGACCTTAGGTCACATCAATTCCGTCATAGGTGTGTTCCTCATTCCTTTTGCATGTTGTTCCTGACATCTCACTCTACCTCTGGTATCATTTTGGTGGCATTTTACTGTAGAATTTTGGAGAAAAATAACTTTAAAGTCACCAATATAACAAAATCCAATTACAGTATGCTGACCTTTGACCTTAGGTCACATCAATTCCGTCATAGGTGTCATCCTCATCTCTTTTGCATATTGTTCCTGACATCTCACTCGACTTCTGGTATCATTTTGGTGGCATTTTACTGTAGAAATCTGGAGAAAAATCATTTTAAAATCACCCCTATAACACAACCCAGTTACAGTATGCTGACCTTTGACCTTAGGTCACATCAATTCCGTCATAGGTGTCATCCTCATTCCTTATGCATAATGTTCCTTACATCTCACCCTACTTCTGGTATCATTTTGGTGGCATTTTACTGTAGAAATTTGGAGAAAAATCATTTAAAAAATCCCACCCATAATGACTCAACCCCATTCACAGTATGCTGACCTTTGACCTTAGGTCACATCAATTCCGTCATAGGTGTCATCCTCATTCCTTTTGCATATTGTTCCTGGGGTCTCACTTTACCTCTGGTATCATTTTGGTGGCATTTTACTGTAGAAATTTGGAGAAAAATCATTTTAAAGTCACCCCTATATCAAAACCCAGTTACAGTATGCTGACCTTTGACCTTATGTCACATCAATTCCTTCATAGGTGTCATCCTCATTCCTTTTGCATATTGTTCCTGACATCTCACTCTACCTCTGGTATCATTTTGGTGGCATTTTACTGTAGAAATATGGAGAAAAATAACTTTAAAGTCACCAATATAACAAAATCCAGTTACAGTATGCTGACCTTTGACCTTAGGTCACATCAATTCCTTCATAGGTGTCATCCTCATTTCTTTTGCATGTTGTTCCTGGGGTCTCACTTTACCTCTGGTATCATTTTGGTGGCATTTTACTGTAGAAATCTGGAGAAAAATCATTTTAAAATCACCCCTATAACACAACCCAGTTACAGTATGCTGACCTTTGACCTTAGGTCACATCAATTCCGTCATAGGTGTCATCCTCATTCCTTATGCATAATGTTCCTTACATCTCACCCTACTTCTGGTATCATTTTGGTGGCATTTTACTGTAGAAATTTGGAGAAAAATCATTTAAAAATCCCACCCATAATGACTCAACCCCATTCACAGTATGCTGACCTTTGACCTTAGGTCACATCAATTCCGTCATAGGTGTCATCCTCATTCCTTTTGCATATTGTTCCTGACATCTCACTCTACCTCTGGTATCATTTTGGTGGCATTTTACTGTAGAAATCTGGAGAAAAATAACTTTAAAGTCACCAATATAACAAAATCCAGTTACAGTATGCTGACCTTTGACCTTAGGTCACATCAATTCCTTCATAGGTGTCATCCTCATTTCTTTTGCATGTTGTTCCTGGGGTCTCACTTTACCTCTGGTATCATTTTGGTGGCATTTTACTGTAGAAATCTGGAGAAAAATCATTTTAAAATCACCCCTATAACACAACCCAGTTACAGTATGCTGACCTTTGACCTTAGGTCACATCAATTCCGTCATAGGTGTCATCCTCATTCCTTATGCATAATGTTCCTTACATCTCACCCTACTTCTGGTATCATTTTGGTGGCATTTTACTGTAGAAATTTGGAGAAAAATCATTTAAAAAATCCCACCCATAATGACTCAACCCCATTCACAGTATGCTGACCTTTGACCTTAGGTCACATCAATTCCGTCATAGGTGTCATCCTCATTCCTTTTGCATATTGTTCCTGGGGTCTCACTTTACCTCTGGTATCATTTTGGTGGCATTTTACTGTAGAAATTTGGAGAAAAATCATTTTAAAGTCACCCCTATATCAAAACCCAGTTACAGTATGCTGACCTTTGACCTTATGTCACATCAATTCCTTCATAGGTGTCATCCTCATTCCTTTTGCATATTGTTCCTGACATCTCACTCTACCTCTGGTATCATTTTGGTGGCATTTTACTGTAGAAATCTGGAGAAAAATAACTTTAAAGTCACCAATATAACAAAATCCAGTTACAGTATGCTGACCTTTGACCTTAGGTCACATCAATTCCTTCATAGGTGTCATCCTCATTTCTTTTGCATGTTGTTCCTGGGGTCTCACTTTACCTCTGGTATCATTTTGGTGGCATTTTACTGTAGAAATCTGGAGAAAAATCATTTTAAAATCACCCCTATAACACAACCCAGTTACAGTATGCTGACCTTTGACCTTAGGTCACATCAATTCCGTCATAGGTGTCATCCTCATTCCTTATGCATAATGTTCCTTACATCTCACCCTACTTCTGGTATCATTTTGGTGGCATTTTACTGTAGAAATTTGGAGAAAAATCATTTAAAAAATCCCACCCATAATGACTCAACCCCATTCACAGTATGCTGACCTTTGACCTTAGGTCACATCAATTCCGTCATAGGTGTCATCCTCATTCCTTTTGCATATTGTTCCTGACATCTCACTCTACCTCTGGTATCATTTTGGTGGCATTTTACTGTAGAAATCTGGAGAAAAATAACTTTAAAGTCACCAATATAACAAAATCCAGTTACAGTATGCTGACCTTTGACCTTAGGTCACATCAATTCCTTCATAGGTGTCATCCTCATTTCTTTTGCATGTTGTTCCTGGGGTCTCACTTTACCTCTGGTATCATTTTGGTGGCATTTTACTGTAGAAATTTGGAGAAAAATCATTTTAAAATCACCCCTATATCAAAACCCAGTTACAGTATGCTGACCTTTGACCTTATGTCACATCAATTCCTTCATAGGTGTCATCCTCATTTCTTTTGCATGTTGTTCCTGGGGTCTCACTTTACCTCTGGTATCATTTTGGTGGCATTTTACTGTAGAAATTTGGAGAAAAATCATTTTAAAGTCACCCCTATATCAAAACCCAGTTACAGTATGCTGACCTTTGACCTTATGTCACATCAATTCCGTCATAGGTGTCATCCTCATTCCTTTTGCATATTGTTCCTGACATCTCACTCTACCTCTGGTTTCATTTTGGTGGCATTTTACTGTAGAAATCTGGAGAAAAATCATTTTAAAATCACCCCTATAACACAACCCAGTTACAGTATGCTGACCTTTGACCTTAGGTCACATCAATTCCGTCATAGGTGTCATCCTCATTCCTTATGCATATTGTTCCTTACATCTCACTCTACCTCTGGTATCATTTTGGTGGCATTTTACTGTAGAAATTTGGAGAAAAATCATTTAAAAAATCCCACCCATAATGACTCAACCCCATTCACAGTATGCTGACCTTTGACCTTAGGTCACATCAATTCCGTCATAGGTGTCATCCTCATTCCTTTTGCATATTGTTCCTGACATCTCACTCTACCTCTGGTATCATTTTGGTGGCATTTTACTGTAGAAATCTGGAGAAAAATAACTTTAAAGTCACCAATATAACAAAATCCAGTTACAGTATGCTGACCTTTGACCTTAGGTCACATCAATTCCTTCATAGGTGTCATCCTCATTTCTTTTGCATGTTGTTCCTGGGGTCTCACTTTACCTCTGGTATCATTTTGGTGGCATTTTACTGTAGAAATCTGGAGAAAAATCATTTTAAAATCACCCCTATAACACAACCCAGTTACAGTATGCTGACCTTTGACCTTAGGTCACATCAATTCCGTCATAGGTGTCATCCTCATTCCTTATGCATAATGTTCCTTACATCTCACCCTACTTCTGGTATCATTTTGGTGGCATTTTACTGTAGAAATTTGGAGAAAAATCATTTAAAAAATCCCACCCATAATGACTCAACCCCATTCACAGTATGCTGACCTTTGACCTTAGGTCACATCAATTCCGTCATAGGTGTCATCCTCATTCCTTTTGCATATTGTTCCTGACATCTCACTCTACCTCTGGTATCATTTTGGTGGCATTTTACTGTAGAAATCTGGAGAAAAATAACTTTAAAGTCACCAATATAACAAAATCCAGTTACAGTATGCTGACCTTTGACCTTAGGTCACATCAATTCCTTCATAGGTGTCATCCTCATTTCTTTTGCATGTTGTTCCTGGGGTCTCACTTTACCTCTGGTATCATTTTGGTGGCATTTTACTGTAGAAATTTGGAGAAAAATCATTTTAAAATCACCCCTATATCAAAACCCAGTTACAGTATGCTGACCTTTGACCTTATGTCACATCAATTCCTTCATAGGTGTCATCCTCATTTCTTTTGCATGTTGTTCCTGGGGTCTCACTTTACCTCTGGTATCATTTTGGTGGCATTTTACTGTAGAAATTTGGAGAAAAATCATTTTAAAGTCACCCCTATATCAAAACCCAGTTACAGTATGCTGACCTTTGACCTTATGTCACATCAATTCCGTCATAGGTGTCATCCTCATTCCTTTTGCATATTGTTCCTGACATCTCACTCTACCTCTGGTATCATTTTGGTGGCATTTTACTGTAGAAATCTGGAGAAAAATCATTTTAAAATCACCCCTATAACACAACCCAGTTACAGTATGCTGACCTTTGACCTTAGGTCACATCAATTCCGTCATAGGTGTCATCCTCATTCCTTATGCATATTGTTCCTTACATCTCACCCTACTTCTGGTATCATTTTGGTGGCATTTTACTGTAGAAATTTGGAGAAAAATCATTTAAAAAATCCCACCCATAATGACTCAACCCCATTCACAGTATGCTGACCTTTGACCTTAGGTCACATCAATTCCGTCATAGGTGTGTTCCTCATTCCTTTTGCATGTTGTTCCTGACATCTCACTCTACCTCTGGTATCATTTTGGTGGCATTTTACTGTAGAAATCTGGAGAAAAATAACTTTAAAGTCACCAATATAACAAAATCCAGTTACAGTATGCTGACCTTTGACCTTAGGTCACATCAATTCCTTCATAGGTGTCATCCTCATTTCTTTTGCATGTTGTTCCTGGGGTCTCACTTTACCTCTGGTATCATTTTGGTGGCATTTTACTGTAGAAATCTGGAGAAAAATCATTTTAAAATCACCCCTATAACACAACCCAGTTACAGTATGCTGACCTTTGACCTTAGGTCACATCAATTCCGTCATAGGTGTCATCCTCATTCCTTATGCATAATGTTCCTTACATCTCACCCTACTTCTGGTATCATTTTGGTGGCATTTTACTGTAGAAATTTGGAGAAAAATCATTTAAAAAATCCCACCCATAATGACTCAACCCCATTCACAGTATGCTGACCTTTGACCTTAGGTCACATCAATTCCGTCATAGGTGTCATCCTCATTCCTTTTGCATATTGTTCCTGACATCTCACTCTACCTCTGGTATCATTTTGGTGGCATTTTACTGTAGAAATCTGGAGAAAAATAACTTTAAAGTCACCAATATAACAAAATCCAGTTACAGTATGCTGACCTTTGACCTTAGGTCACATCAATTCCTTCATAGGTGTCATCCTCATTTCTTTTGCATGTTGTTCCTGGGGTCTCACTTTACCTCTGGTATCATTTTGGTGGCATTTTACTGTAGAAATTTGGAGAAAAATCATTTTAAAATCACCCCTATATCAAAACCCAGTTACAGTATGCTGACCTTTGACCTTATGTCACATCAATTCCTTCATAGGTGTCATCCTCATTTCTTTTGCATGTTGTTCCTGGGGTCTCACTTTACCTCTGGTATCATTTTGGTGGCATTTTACTGTAGAAATTTGGAGAAAAATCATTTTAAAGTCACCCCTATATCAAAACCCAGTTACAGTATGCTGACCTTTGACCTTATGTCACATCAATTCCGTCATAGGTGTCATCCTCATTCCTTTTGCATATTGTTCCTGACATCTCACTCTACCTCTGGTTTCATTTTGGTGGCATTTTACTGTAGAAATCTGGAGAAAAATCATTTTAAAATCACCCCTATAACACAACCCAGTTACAGTATGCTGACCTTTGACCTTAGGTCACATCAATTCCGTCATAGGTGTCATCCTCATTCCTTATGCATATTGTTCCTTACATCTCACTCTACCTCTGGTATCATTTTGGTGGCATTTTACTGTAGAAATTTGGAGAAAAATCATTTAAAAAATCCCACCCATAATGACTCAACCCCATTCACAGTATGCTGACCTTTGACCTTAGGTCACATCAATTCCGTCATAGGTGTCATCCTCATTCCTTTTGCATATTGTTCCTGACATCTCACTCTACCTCTGGTATCATTTTGGTGGCATTTTACTGTAGAAATCTGGAGAAAAATAACTTTAAAGTCACCAATATAACAAAATCCAGTTACAGTATGCTGACCTTTGACCTTAGGTCACATCAATTCCTTCATAGGTGTCATCCTCATTTCTTTTGCATGTTGTTCCTGGGGTCTCACTTTACCTCTGGTATCATTTTGGTGGCATTTTACTGTAGAAATCTGGAGAAAAATCATTTTAAAATCACCCCTATAACACAACCCAGTTACAGTATGCTGACCTTTGACCTTAGGTCACATCAATTCCGTCATAGGTGTCATCCTCATTCCTTATGCATAATGTTCCTTACATCTCACCCTACTTCTGGTATCATTTTGGTGGCATTTTACTGTAGAAATATGGAGAAAAATCATTTAAAAATCCCACCCATAATGACTCAACCCCATTCACAGTATGCTGACCTTTGACCTTAGGTCACATCAATTCCGTCATAGGTGTCATCCTCATTCCTTTTGCATATTGTTCCTGACATCTCACTCTACCTCTGGTATCATTTTGGTGGCATTTTACTGTAGAAATCTGGAGAAAAATAACTTTAAAGTCACCAATATAACAAAATCCAGTTACAGTATGCTGACCTTTGACCTTAGGTCACATCAATTCCTTCATAGGTGTCATCCTCATTTCTTTTGCATGTTGTTCCTGGGGTCTCACTTTACCTCTGGTATCATTTTGGTGGCATTTTACTGTAGAAATTTGGAGAAAAATCATTTTAAAATCACCCCTATATCAAAACCCAGTTACAGTATGCTGACCTTTGACCTTATGTCACATCAATTCCTTCATAGGTGTCATCCTCATTTCTTTTGCATGTTGTTCCTGGGGTCTCACTTTACCTCTGGTATCATTTTGGTGGCATTTTACTGTAGAAATTTGGAGAAAAATCATTTTAAAGTCACCCCTATATCAAAACCCAGTTACAGTATGCTGACCTTTGACCTTATGTCACATCAATTCCGTCATAGGTGTCATCCTCATTCCTTTTGCATATTGTTCCTGACATCTCACTCTACCTCTGGTATCATTTTGGTGGCATTTTACTGTAGAAATCTGGAGAAAAATCATTTTAAAATCACCCCTATAACACAACCCAGTTACAGTATGCTGACCTTTGACCTTAGGTCACATCAATTCCGTCATAGGTGTCATCCTCATTCCTTATGCATATTGTTCCTTACATCTCACCCTACTTCTGGTATCATTTTGGTGGCATTTTACTGTAGAAATTTGGAGAAAAATCATTTAAAAAATCCCACCCATAATGACTCAACCCCATTCACAGTATGCTGACCTTTGACCTTAGGTCACATCAATTCCGTCATAGGTGTGTTCCTCATTCCTTTTGCATGTTGTTCCTGACATCTCACTCTACCTCTGGTATCATTTTGGTGGCATTTTACTGTAGAATTTTGGAGAAAAATAACTTTAAAGTCACCAATATAACAAAATCCAATTACAGTATGCTGACCTTTGACCTTAGGTCACATCAATTCCGTCATAGGTGTCATCCTCATCTCTTTTGCATATTGTTCCTGACATCTCACTCTACCTCTGGTATCATTTTGGTGGCATTTTACTGTAGAAATCTGGAGAAAAATCATTTTAAAATCACCCCTATAACACAACCCAGTTACAGTATGCTGACCTTTGACCTTATGTCACATCAATTCCTTCATAGGTGTGTTCCTCATTTCTTTTGCATGTTGTTCCTGGGGTATCACTCGACTTCTGGTATCATTTTGGTGGCATTTTACTGTAGAAATCTGGAGAAAAATCATTTTAAAATCACCCCTATAACACAACCCAGTTACAGTATGCTGACCTTTGACCTTAGGTCACATCAATTCCGTCATAGGTGTCATCCTCATTCCTTATGCATATTGTTCCTTACATCTCACCCTACTTCTGGTATCATTTTGGTGGCATTTTACTGTAGAAATTTGGAGAAAAATCATTTAAAAAATCCCACCCATAATGACTCAACCCCATTCACAGTATGCTGACCTTTGACCTTAGGTCACATCAATTCCGTCATAGGTGTGTTCCTCATTCCTTTTGCATGTTGTTCCTGACATCTCACTCTACCTCTGGTATCATTTTGGTGGCATTTTACTGTAGAATTTTGGAGAAAAATAACTTTAAAGTCACCAATATAACAAAATCCAATTACAGTATGCTGACCTTTGACCTTAGGTCACATCAATTCCGTCATAGGTGTCATCCTCATCTCTTTTGCATATTGTTCCTGACATCTCACTCTACCTCTGGTATCATTTTGGTGGCATTTTACTGTAGAAATCTGGAGAAAAATCATTTTAAAATCACCCCTATAACACAACCCAGTTACAGTATGCTGACCTTTGACCTTATGTCACATCAATTCCTTCATAGGTGTGTTCCTCATTTCTTTTGCATGTTGTTCCTGGGGTATCACTCGACTTCTGGTATCATTTTGGTGGCATTTTACTGTAGAAATCTGGAGAAAAAATCATTTTAAAATCACCCCTATAACACAACCCAGTTACAGTATGCTGACCTTTGACCTTAGGTCACATCAATTCCGTCATAGGTGTCATCCTCATTCCTTTTGCATATTGTTCCTGACATCTCACTCTACCTCTGGTATCATTTTGGTGGCATTTTACTGTAGAAATCTGGAGAAAAATAACTTTAAAGTCACCAATATAACAAAATCCAGTTACAGTATGCTGACCTTTGACCTTAGGTCACGTCAATTCCTTCATAGGTGTCATCCTCATTCCTTTTGCATATTGTTCCTGGGGTCTCACTTTACCTCTGGTATCATTTTGGTGGCATTTTACTGTAGAAATTTGGAGAAAAATCATTTTAAAGTCACCCCTATATCAAAACCCAGTTACAGTATGCTGACCTTTGACCTTATGTCACATCAATTCCTTCATAGGTGTCATCCTCATTCCTTTTGCATATTGTTCCTGACATCTCACTCTACCTCTGGTATCATTTTGGTGGCATTTTACTGTAGAAATCTGGAGAAAAATAACTTTAAAGTCACCAATATAACAAAATCCAGTTACAGTATGCTGACCTTTGACCTTAGGTCACATCAATTCCTTCATAGGTGTCATCCTCATTTCTTTTGCATGTTGTTCCTGGGGTCTCACTTTACCTCTGGTATCATTTTGGTGGCATTTTACTGTAGAAATCTGGAGAAAAATCATTTTAAAATCACCCCTATAACACAACCCAGTTACAGTATGCTGACCTTTGACCTTAGGTCACATCAATTCCGTCATAGGTGTCATCCTCATTCCTTATGCATAATGTTCCTTACATCTCACCCTACTTCTGGTATCATTTTGGTGGCATTTTACTGTAGAAATTTGGAGAAAAATCATTTAAAAATCCCACCCATAATGACTCAACCCCATTCACAGTATGCTGACCTTTGACCTTAGGTCACATCAATTCCGTCATAGGTGTCATCCTCATTCCTTTTGCATATTGTTCCTGACATCTCACTCTACCTCTGGTATCATTTTGGTGGCATTTTACTGTAGAAATCTGGAGAAAAATAACTTTAAAGTCACCAATATAACAAAATCCAGTTACAGTATGCTGACCTTTGACCTTAGGTCACATCAATTCCTTCATAGGTGTCATCCTCATTTCTTTTGCATGTTGTTCCTGGGGTCTCACTTTACCTCTGGTATCATTTTGGTGGCATTTTACTGTAGAAATTTGGAGAAAAATCATTTTAAAATCACCCCTATATCAAAACCCAGTTACAGTATGCTGACCTTTGACCTTATGTCACATCAATTCCTTCATAGGTGTCATCCTCATTTCTTTTGCATGTTGTTCCTGGGGTCTCACTTTACCTCTGGTATCATTTTGGTGGCATTTTACTGTAGAAATTTGGAGAAAAATCATTTTAAAGTCACCCCTATATCAAAACCCAGTTACAGTATGCTGACCTTTGACCTTATGTCACATCAATTCCGTCATAGGTGTCATCCTCATTCCTTTTGCATATTGTTCCTGACATCTCACTCTACCTCTGGTATCATTTTGGTGGCATTTTACTGTAGAAATCTGGAGAAAAATCATTTTAAAATCACCCCTATAACACAACCCAGTTACAGTATGCTGACCTTTGACCTTAGGTCACATCAATTCCGTCATAGGTGTCATCCTCATTCCTTATGCATATTGTTCCTTACATCTCACCCTACTTCTGGTATCATTTTGGTGGCATTTTACTGTAGAAATTTGGAGAAAAATCATTTAAAAAATCCCACCCATAATGACTCAACCCCATTCACAGTATGCTGACCTTTGACCTTAGGTCACATCAATTCCGTCATAGGTGTGTTCCTCATTCCTTTTGCATGTTGTTCCTGACATCTCACTCTACCTCTGGTATCATTTTGGTGGCATTTTACTGTAGAATTTTGGAGAAAAATAACTTTAAAGTCACCAATATAACAAAATCCAATTACAGTATGCTGACCTTTGACCTTAGGTCACATCAATTCCGTCATAGGTGTCATCCTCATCTCTTTTGCATATTGTTCCTGACATCTCACTCTACCTCTGGTATCATTTTGGTGGCATTTTACTGTAGAAATCTGGAGAAAAATCATTTTAAAATCACCCCTATAACACAACCCAGTTACAGTATGCTGACCTTTGACCTTATGTCACATCAATTCCTTCATAGGTGTGTTCCTCATTTCTTTTGCATGTTGTTCCTGGGGTATCACTCGACTTCTGGTATCATTTTGGTGGCATTTTACTGTAGAAATCTGGAGAAAAATCATTTTAAAATCACCCCTATAACACAACCCAGTTACAGTATGCTGACCTTTGACCTTAGGTCACATCAATTCCGTCATAGGTGTCATCCTCATTCCTTATGCATATTGTTCCTTACATCTCACCCTACTTCTGGTATCATTTTGGTGGCATTTTACTGTAGAAATTTGGAGAAAAATCATTTAAAAAATCCCACCCATAATGACTCAACCCCATTCACAGTATGCTGACCTTTGACCTTAGGTCACATCAATTCCGTCATAGGTGTGTTCCTCATTCCTTTTGCATGTTGTTCCTGACATCTCACTCTACCTCTGGTATCATTTTGGTGGCATTTTACTGTAGAATTTTGGAGAAAAATAACTTTAAAGTCACCAATATAACAAAATCCAATTACAGTATGCTGACCTTTGACCTTAGGTCACATCAATTCCGTCATAGGTGTCATCCTCATCTCTTTTGCATATTGTTCCTGACATCTCACTCTACCTCTGGTATCATTTTGGTGGCATTTTACTGTAGAAATCTGGAGAAAAATCATTTTAAAATCACCCCTATAACACAACCCAGTTACAGTATGCTGACCTTTGACCTTATGTCACATCAATTCCTTCATAGGTGTGTTCCTCATTTCTTTTGCATGTTGTTCCTGGGGTATCACTCGACTTCTGGTATCATTTTGGTGGCATTTTACTGTAGAAATCTGGAGAAAAATCATTTTAAAATCACCCCTATAACACAACCCAGTTACAGTATGCTGACCTTTGACCTTAGGTCACATCAATTCCGTCATAGGTGTCATCCTCATTCCTTTTGCATATTGTTCCTGACATCTCACTCTACCTCTGGTATCATTTTGGTGGCATTTTACTGTAGAAATCTGGAGAAAAATAACTTTAAAGTCACCAATATAACAAAATCCAGTTACAGTATGCTGACCTTTGACCTTAGGTCACGTCAATTCCTTCATAGGTGTCATCCTCATTCCTTTTGCATATTGTTCCTGGGGTCTCACTTTACCTCTGGTATCATTTTGGTGGCATTTTACTGTAGAAATTTGGAGAAAAATCATTTTAAAGTCACCCCTATATCAAAACCCAGTTACAGTATGCTGACCTTTGACCTTATGTCACATCAATTCCTTCATAGGTGTCATCCTCATTCCTTTTGCATATTGTTCCTGACATCTCACTCTACCTCTGGTATCATTTTGGTGGCATTTTACTGTAGAAATCTGGAGAAAAATAACTTTAAAGTCACCAATATAACAAAATCCAGTTACAGTATGCTGACCTTTGACCTTAGGTCACATCAATTCCTTCATAGGTGTCATCCTCATTTCTTTTGCATGTTGTTCCTGGGGTCTCACTTTACCTCTGGTATCATTTTGGTGGCATTTTACTGTAGAAATCTGGAGAAAAATCATTTTAAAATCACCCCTATAACACAACCCAGTTACAGTATGCTGACCTTTGACCTTAGGTCACATCAATTCCGTCATAGGTGTCATCCTCATTCCTTATGCATAATGTTCCTTACATCTCACCCTACTTCTGGTATCATTTTGGTGGCATTTTACTGTAGAAATTTGGAGAAAAATCATTTAAAAAATCCCACCCATAATGACTCAACCCCATTCACAGTATGCTGACCTTTGACCTTAGGTCACATCAATTCCGTCATAGGTGTCATCCTCATTCCTTTTGCATATTGTTCCTGACATCTCACTCTACCTCTGGTATCATTTTGGTGGCATTTTACTGTAGAAATCTGGAGAAAAATAACTTTAAAGTCACCAATATAACAAAATCCAGTTACAGTATGCTGACCTTTGACCTTAGGTCACATCAATTCCTTCATAGGTGTCATCCTCATTTCTTTTGCATGTTGTTCCTGGGGTCTCACTTTACCTCTGGTATCATTTTGGTGGCATTTTACTGTAGAAATTTGGAGAAAAATCATTTTAAAGTCACCCCTATATCAAAACCCAGTTACAGTATGCTGACCTTTGACCTTATGTCACATCAATTCCTTCATAGGTGTCATCCTCATTTCTTTTGCATGTTGTTCCTGGGGTCTCACTTTACCTCTGGTATCATTTTGGTGGCATTTTACTGTAGAAATCTGGAGAAAAATCATTTTAAAATCACCCCTATAACACAACCCAGTTACAGTATGCTGACCTTTGACCTTATGTCACATCAATTCCTTCATAGGTGTGTTCCTCATTTCTTTTGCATGTTGTTCCTGGGGTATCACTCGACTTCTGGTATCATTTTGGTGGCATTTTACGGTAGAAACCTGGAGAAAAATCATTTTAAAATCACCCCTATAACACAACCCAGTTACAGTATGCTGACCTTTGACCTTAGGTCACATCAATTCCGTCATAGGTGTCATCCTCATTCCTTATGCATATTGTTCCTTACATCTCACCCTACTTCTGGTATCATTTTGGTGGCATTTTACTGTAGAAATTTGGAGAAAAATCATTTAAAAAATCCCACCCATAATGACTCAACCCCATTCACAGTATGCTGACCTTTGACCTTAGGTCACATCAATTCCGTCATAGGTGTGTTCCTCATTCCTTTTGCATGTTGTTCCTGACATCTCACTCTACCTCTGGTATCATTTTGGTGGCATTTTACTGTAGAATTTTGGAGAAAAATAACTTTAAAGTCACCAATATAACAAAATCCAATTACAGTATGCTGACCTTTGACCTTAGGTCACATCAATTCCGTCATAGGTGTCATCCTCATCTCTTTTGCATATTGTTCCTGACATCTCACTCTACCTCTGGTATCATTTTGGTGGCATTTTACTGTAGAAATCTGGAGAAAAATCATTTTAAAATCACCCCTATAACACAACCCAGTTACAGTATGCTGACCTTTGACCTTATGTCACATCAATTCCTTCATAGGTGTGTTCCTCATTTCTTTTGCATGTTGTTCCTGGGGTATCACTCGACTTCTGGTATCATTTTGGTGGCATTTTACTGTAGAAATCTGGAGAAAAATCATTTTAAAATCACCCCTATAACACAACCCAGTTACAGTATGCTGACCTTTGACCTTAGGTCACATCAATTCCGTCATAGGTGTCATCCTCATTCCTTTTGCATATTGTTCCTGACATCTCACTCTACCTCTGGTATCATTTTGGTGGCATTTTACTGTAGAAATCTGGAGAAAAATAACTTTAAAGTCACCAATATAACAAAATCCAGTTACAGTATGCTGACCTTTGACCTTAGGTCACGTCAATTCCTTCATAGGTGTCATCCTCATTCCTTTTGCATATTGTTCCTGGGGTCTCACTTTACCTCTGGTATCATTTTGGTGGCATTTTACTGTAGAAATTTGGAGAAAAATCATTTTAAAGTCACCCCTATATCAAAACCCAGTTACAGTATGCTGACCTTTGACCTTATGTCACATCAATTCCTTCATAGGTGTCATCCTCATTCCTTTTGCATATTGTTCCTGACATCTCACTCTACCTCTGGTATCATTTTGGTGGCATTTTACTGTAGAAATCTGGAGAAAAATAACTTTAAAGTCACCAATATAACAAAATCCAGTTACAGTATGCTGACCTTTGACCTTAGGTCACATCAATTCCTTCATAGGTGTCATCCTCATTTCTTTTGCATGTTGTTCCTGGGGTCTCACTTTACCTCTGGTATCATTTTGGTGGCATTTTACTGTAGAAATCTGGAGAAAAATCATTTTAAAATCACCCCTATAACACAACCCAGTTACAGTATGCTGACCTTTGACCTTAGGTCACATCAATTCCGTCATAGGTGTCATCCTCATTCCTTATGCATAATGTTCCTTACATCTCACCCTACTTCTGGTATCATTTTGGTGGCATTTTACTGTAGAAATTTGGAGAAAAATCATTTAAAAAATCCCACCCATAATGACTCAACCCCATTCACAGTATGCTGACCTTTGACCTTAGGTCACATCAATTCCGTCATAGGTGTCATCCTCATTCCTTTTGCATATTGTTCCTGACATCTCACTCTACCTCTGGTATCATTTTGGTGGCATTTTACTGTAGAAATCTGGAGAAAAATAACTTTAAAGTCACCAATATAACAAAATCCAGTTACAGTATGCTGACCTTTGACCTTAGGTCACATCAATTCCTTCATAGGTGTCATCCTCATTTCTTTTGCATGTTGTTCCTGGGGTCTCACTTTACCTCTGGTATCATTTTGGTGGCATTTTACTGTAGAAATTTGGAGAAAAATCATTTTAAAATCACCCCTATATCAAAACCCAGTTACAGTATGCTGACCTTTGACCTTATGTCACATCAATTCCTTCATAGGTGTCATCCTCATTTCTTTTTCATGTTGTTCCTGGGGTCTCACTTTACCTCTGGTATCATTTTGGTGGCATTTTACTGTAGAAATTTGGAGAAAAATCATTTTAAAGTCACCCCTATATCAAAACCCAGTTACAGTATGCTGACTTTTGACCTTATGTCACATCAATTCCTTCATAGGTGTCATCCTCATTTCTTTTGCATGTTGTTCCTGGGGTCTCACTTTACCTCTGGTATCATTTTGGTGGCATTTTACTGTAGAAATTTGGAGAAAAATCATTTTAAAGTCACCCCTATATCAAAACCCAGTTACAGTATGCTGACCTTTGACCTTATGTCACATCAATTCCGTCATAGGTGTCATCCTCATTCCTTTTGCATATTGTTCCTGACATCTCACTCTACCTCTGGTATCATTTTGGTGGCATTTTACTGTAGAAATCTGGAGAAAAATCATTTTAAAATCACCCCTATAACACAACCCAGTTACAGTATGCTGACCTTTGACCTTAGGTCACATCAATTCCGTCATAGGTGTCATCCTCATTCCTTATGCATAATGTTCCTTACATCTCACCCTACTTCTGGTATCATTTTGGTGGCATTTTACTGTAGAAATTTGGAGAAAAATCATTTAAAAAATCCCACCCATAATGACTCAACCCCATTCACAGTATGCTGACCTTTGACCTTAGGTCACATCAATTCCGTCATAGGTGTCATCCTCATTCCTTTTGCATATTGTTCCTGACATCTCACTCTACCTCTGGTATCATTTTGGTGGCATTTTACTGTAGAAATCTGGAGAAAAATCATTTTAAAGTCACCCCTATATCAAAACCCAGTTACAGTATGCTGACCTTTGACCTTATGTCACATCAATTCCTTCATAGGTGTCATCCTCATTCCTTTTGCATATTGTTCCTGACATCTCACTTTACCTCTGGTATCATTTTGGTGGCATTTTACTGTAGAAATTTGGAGAAAAATCATTTTAAAGTCACCCCTATATCAAAACCCAGTTACAGTATGCTGACCTTTGACCTTATGTCACATCAATTCCGTCATAGGTGTCATCCTCATTCCTTTTGCATATTGTTCCTGACATCTCACTCTACCTCTGGTATCATTTTGGTGGCATTTTACTGTAGAAATCTGGAGAAAAATCATTTTAAAATCACCCCTATAACACAACCCAGTTACAGTATGCTGACCTTTGACCTTAGGTCACATCAATTCCGTCATAGGTGTCATCCTCATTCCTTATGCATAATGTTCCTTACATCTCACCCTACTTCTGGTATCATTTTGGTGGCATTTTACTGTAGAAATTTGGAGAAAAATCATTTAAAAAATCCCACCCATAATGACTCAACCCCATTCACAGTATGCTGACCTTTGACCTTAGGTCACATCAATTCCGTCATAGGTGTCATCCTCATTCCTTTTGCATATTGTTCCTGACATCTCACTCTACCTCTGGTATCATTTTGGTGGCATTTTACTGTAGAAATCTGGAGAAAAATAACTTTAAAGTCACCAATATAACAAAATCCAGTTACAGTATGCTGACCTTTGACCTTAGGTCACATCAATTCCTTCATAGGTGTCATCCTCATTTCTTTTGCATGTTGTTCCTGGGGTCTCACTTTACCTCTGGTATCATTTTGGTGGCATTTTACTGTAGAAATTTGGAGAAAAATCATTTTAAAATCACCCCTATATCAAAACCCAGTTACAGTATGCTGACCTTTGACCTTATGTCACATCAATTCCTTCATAGGTGTCATCCTCATTTCTTTTGCATGTTGTTCCTGGGGTCTCACTTTACCTCTGGTATCATTTTGGTGGCATTTTACTGTAGAAATTTGGAGAAAAATCATTTTAAAGTCACCCCTATATCAAAACCCAGTTACAGTATGCTGACCTTTGACCTTATGTCACATCAATTCCTTCATAGGTGTCATCCTCATTTCTTTTGCATGTTGTTCCTGGGGTCTCACTTTACCTCTGGTATCATTTTGGTGGCATTTTACTGTAGAAATTTGGAGAAAAATCATTTTAAAGTCACCCCTATATCAAAACCCAGTTACAGTATGCTGACCTTTGACCTTATGTCACATCAATTCCGTCATAGGTGTCATCCTCATTCCTTTTGCATATTGTTCCTGACATCTCACTCTACCTCTGGTATCATTTTGGTGGCATTTTACTGTAGAAATCTGGAGAAAAATCATTTTAAAATCACCCCTATAACACAACCCAGTTACAGTATGCTGACCTTTGACCTTAGGTCACATCAATTCCGTCATAGGTGTCATCCTCATTCCTTTTGCATAATGTTCCTTACATCTCACCCTACTTCTGGTATCATTTTGGTGGCATTTTACTGTAGAAATTTGGAGAAAAATCATTTAAAAAATCCCACCCATAATGACTCAACCCCATTCACAGTATGCTGACCTTTGACCTTAGGTCACATCAATTCCGTCATAGGTGTCATCCTCATTCCTTTTGCATATTGTTCCTGACATCTCACTCTACCTCTGGTATCATTTTGGTGGCATTTTACTGTAGAAATCTGGAGAAAAATAACTTTAAAGTCACCAATATAACAAAATCCAGTTACAGTATGCTGACCTTTGACCTTAGGTCACATCAATTCCTTCATAGGTGTCATCCTCATTTCTTTTGCATGTTGTTCCTGGGGTCTCACTTTACCTCTGGTATCATTTTGGTGGCATTTTACTGTAGAAATTTGGAGAAAAATCATTTTAAAATCACCCCTATATCAAAACCCAGTTACAGTATGCTGACCTTTGACCTTATGTCACATCAATTCCTTCATAGGTGTCATCCTCATTTCTTTTGCATGTTGTTCCTGGGGTCTCACTTTACCTCTGGTATCATTTTGGTGGCATTTTACTGTAGAAATTTGGAGAAAAATCATTTTAAAGTCACCCCTATATCAAAACCCAGTTACAGTATGCTGACCTTTGACCTTATGTCACATCAATTCCGTCATAGGTGTCATCCTCATTCCTTTTGCATATTGTTCCTGACATCTCACTCTACCTCTGGTATCATTTTGGTGGCATTTTACTGTAGAAATCTGGAGAAAAATCATTTTAAAATCACCCCTATAACACAACCCAGTTACAGTATGCTGACCTTTGACCTTAGGTCACATCAATTCCGTCATAGGTGTCATCCTCATTCCTTATGCATAATGTTCCTTACATCTCACCCTACTTCTGGTATCATTTTGGTGGCATTTTACTGTAGAAATATGGAGAAAAATCAGTTAAAAATCCCACCCATAATGACTCAACCCCATTCACAGTATGCTGACCTTTGACCTTAGGTCACATCAATTCCGTCATAGGTGTCATCCTCATTCCTTTTGCATATTGTTCCTGACATCTCACTCTACCTCTGGTATCATTTTGGTGGCATTTTACTGTAGAAATCTGGAGAAAAATAACTTTAAAGTCACCAATATAACAAAATCCAGTTACAGTATGCTGACCTTTGACCTTATGTCACATCAATTCCGTCATAGGTGTCATCCTCATTCCTTTTGCATATTGTTCCTGACATCTCACTCTACCTCTGGTATCATTTTGGTGGCATTTTACTGTAGAAATCTGGAGAAAAATCATTTTAAAATCACCCCTATAACACAACCCAGTTACAGTATGCTGACCTTTGACCTTAGGTCACATCAATTCCGTCATAGGTGTCATCCTCATTCCTTATGCATAATGTTCCTTACATCTCACCCTACTTCTGGTATCATTTTGGTGGCATTTTACTGTAGAAATTTGGAGAAAAATAATTTAAAAAATCCCACCCATAATGACTCAACCCCATTCACAGTATGCTGACCTTTGACCTTAGGTCACATCAATTCCGTCATAGGTGTCATCCTCATTCCTTTTGCATATTGTTCCTGACATCTCACTCTACCTCTGGTATCATTTTGGTGGCATTTTACTGTAGAAATCTGGAGAAAAATAACTTTAAAGTCACCAATATAACAAAATCCAGTTACAGTATGCTGACCTTTGACCTTAGGTCACATCAATTCCTTCATAGGTGTCATCCTCATTTCTTTTGCATGTTGTTCCTGGGGTCTCACTTTACCTCTGGTATCATTTTGGTGGCATTTTACTGTAGAAATTTGGAGAAAAATCATTTTAAAATCACCCCTATATCAAAACCCAGTTACAGTATGCTGACCTTTGACCTTATGTCACATCAATTCCTTCATAGGTGTCATCCTCATTTCTTTTGCATGTTGTTCCTGGGGTCTCACTTTACCTCTGGTATCATTTTGGTGGCATTTTACTGTAGAAATTTGGAGAAAAATCATTTTAAAGTCACCCCTATATCAAAACCCAGTTACAGTATGCTGACCTTTGACCTTATGTCACATCAATTCCTTCATAGGTGTCATCCTCATTTCTTTTGCATGTTGTTCCTGGGGTCTCACTTTACCTCTGGTATCATTTTGGTGGCATTTTACTGTAGAAATTTGGAGAAAAATCATTTTAAAGTCACCCCTATATCAAAACCCAGTTACAGTATGCTGACCTTTGACCTTATGTCACATCAATTCCGTCATAGGTGTCATCCTCATTCCTTTTGCATATTGTTCCTGACATCTCACTCTACCTCTGGTATCATTTTGGTGGCATTTTACTGTAGAAATCTGGAGAAAAATCATTTTAAAATCACCCCTATAACACAACCCAGTTACAGTATGCTGACCTTTGACCTTAGGTCACATCAATTCCGTCATAGGTGTCATCCTCATTCCTTATGCATAATGTTCCTTACATCTCACCCTACTTCTGGTATCATTTTGGTGGCATTTTACTGTAGAAATTTGGAGAAAAATCATTTAAAAAATCCCACCCATAATGACTCAACCCCATTCACAGTATGCTGACCTTTGACCTTAGGTCACATCAATTCCGTCATAGGTGTCATCCTCATTCCTTTTGCATATTGTTCCTGACATCTCACTCTACCTCTGGTATCATTTTGGTGGCATTTTACTGTAGAAATCTGGAGAAAAATAACTTTAAAGTCACCAATATAACAAAATCCAGTTACAGTATGCTGACCTTTGACCTTAGGTCACATCAATTCCTTCATAGGTGTCATCCTCATTTCTTTTGCATGTTGTTCCTGGGGTCTCACTTTACCTCTGGTATCATTTTGGTGGCATTTTACTGTAGAAATTTGGAGAAAAATCATTTTAAAATCACCCCTATATCAAAACCCAGTTACAGTATGCTGACCTTTGACCTTATGTCACATCAATTCCTTCATAGGTGTCATCCTCATTTCTTTTGCATGTTGTTCCTGGGGTCTCACTTTACCTCTGGTATCATTTTGGTGGCATTTTACTGTAGAAATTTGGAGAAAAATCATTTTAAAGTCACCCCTATATCAAAACCCAGTTACAGTATGCTGACCTTTGACCTTATGTCACATCAATTCCGTCATAGGTGTCATCCTCATTCCTTTTGCATATTGTTCCTGACATCTCACTCTACCTCTGGTATCATTTTGGTGGCATTTTACTGTAGAAATCTGGAGAAAAATCATTTTAAAATCACCCCTATAACACAACCCAGTTACAGTATGCTGACCTTTGACCTTAGGTCACATCAATTCCGTCATAGGTGTCATCCTCATTCCTTATGCATATTGTTCCTTACATCTCACCCTACTTCTGGTATCATTTTGGTGGCATTTTACTGTAGAAATTTGGAGAAAAATAATTTAAAAAATCCCACCCATAATGACTCAACCCCATTCACAGTATGCTGACCTTTGACCTTAGGTCACATCAATTCCGTCATAGGTGTGTTCCTCATTCCTTTTGCATGTTGTTCCTGACATCTCACTCTACCTCTGGTATCATTTTGGTGGCATTTTACTGTAGAATTTTGGAGAAAAATAACTTTAAAGTCACCAATATAACAAAATCCAATTACAGTATGCTGACCTTTGACCTTATGTCACATCAATTCCGTCATAGGTGTCATCCTCATCTCTTTTGCATATTGTTCCTGACATCTCACTCTACCTCTGGTATCATTTTGGTGGCATTTTACTGTAGAAATCTGGAGAAAAATCATTTTAAAATCACCCCTATAACACAACTCAGTTACAGTATGCTGACCTTTGACCTTATGTCACATCAATTCCTTCATAGGTGTGTTCCTCATTTCTTTTGCATGTTGTTCCTGGGGTATCACTCGACTTCTGGTATCATTTTGGTGGCATTTTACTGTAGAAATCTGGAGAAAAATCATTTTAAAATCACCCCTATAACACAACCCAGTTACAGTATGCTGACCTTTGACCTTATGTCACATCAATTCCGTCATAGGTGTCATCCTCATTCCTTTTGCATATTGTTCCTGACATCTCACTCTACCTCTGGTATCATTTTGGTGGCATTTTACTGTAGAAATCTGGAGAAAAATCATTTTAAAATCACCCCTATAACACAACCCAGTTACAGTATGCTGACCTTTGACCTTAGGTCACATCAATTCCGTCATAGGTGTCATCCTCATTCCTTATGCATATTGTTCCTTACATCTCACCCTACTTCTGGTATCATTTTGGTGGCATTTTACTGTAGAAATTTGGAGAAAAATCATTTAAAAAATCCCACCCATAATGACTCAACCCCATTCACAGTATGCTGACCTTTGACCTTAGGTCACATCAATTCCGTCATAGGTGTGTTCCTCATTCCTTTTGCATGTTGTTCCTGACATCTCACTCTACCTCTGGTATCATTTTGGTGGCATTTTACTGTAGAAATCTGGAGAAAAATAACTTTAAAGTCACCAATATAACAAAATCCAATTACAGTATGCTGACCTTTGACCTTAGGTCACATCAATTCCGTCATAGGTGTCATCCTCATCTCTTTTGCATATTGTTCCTGACATCTCACTCTACCTCTGGTATCATTTTGGTGGCATTTTACTGTAGAAATCTGGAGAAAAATAACTTTAAAGTCACCAATATAACAAAATCCAGTTACAGTATGCTGACCTTTGACCTTAGGTCACGTCAATTCCTTCATAGGTGTCATCCTTATTCCTTTTGCATATTGTTCCTGGGGTCTCACTCTACCTCTGGTATCATTTTGGTGGCATTTTACTGTAGAAATCTGGAGAAAAATCATTTTAAAATCACCCCTATAACACAACCCAGTTACAGTATGCTGACCTTTGACCTTATGTCACATCAATTCCTTCATAGGTGTGTTCCTCATTTCTTTTGCATGTTGTTCCTGGGGTATCACTCGACTTCTGGTATCATTTTGGTGGCATTTTACTGTAGAAATCTGGAGAAAAATAATTTTAAAATCACCCCTATAACACAACCCAGTTACAGTATGCTGACCTTTGACCTTAGGTCACATCAATTCCGTCATAGGTGTCATCCTCATTCCTTTTGCATATTGTTCCTGACATCTCACTCTACCTCTGGTATCATTTTGGTGGCATTTTACTGTAGAAATCTGGAGAAAAATAACTTTAAAGTCACCAATATAACAAAATCCAGTTACAGTATGCTGACCTTTGACCTTAGGTCACATCAATTCCTTCATAGGTGTCATCCTCATTTCTTTTGCATGTTGTTCCTGGGGTCTCACTTTACCTCTGGTATCATTTTGGTGGCATTTTACTGTAGAAATTTGGAGAAAAATCATTTTAAAATCACCCCTATATCAAAACCCAGTTACAGTATGCTGACCTTTGACCTTATGTCACATCAATTCCTTCATAGGTGTCATCCTCATTTCTTTTGCATGTTGTTCCTGGGGTCTCACTTTACCTCTGGTATCATTTTGGTGGCATTTTACTGTAGAAATTTGGAGAAAAATCATTTTAAAGTCACCCCTATATCAAAACCCAGTTACAGTATGCTGACCTTTGACCTTATGTCACATCAATTCCTTCATAGGTGTCATCCTCATTTCTTTTGCATGTTGTTCCTGGGGTCTCACTTTACCTCTGGTATCATTTTGATGGCATTTTACTGTAGAAATTTGGAGAAAAATCATTTTAAAGTCACCCCTATATCAAAACCCAGTTACAGTATGCTGACCTTTGACCTTATGTCACATCAATTCCTTTATAGGTGTCATCCTCATTCCTTTTGCATATTGTTCCTGACATCTCACTCTACCTCTGGTATCATTTTGGTGGCATTTTACTGTAGAAATTTGGAGAAAAATCATTTTAAAGTCACCCCTATAACACAACCCAGTTACAGTATGCTGACCTTTGACCTTATGTCACATCAATTCCTTTATAGGTGTCATCCTCATTTCTTTTGCATGTTTTTCCTGGGGTCTCACTCGACTTCTGGTATCATTTTGGTGGCATTTTACTGTAGAAATCTGGAGAAAAATAATTTTAAAATCACCCCTATAACACAACCCAGTTACAGTATGCTGACCTTTGACCTTAGGTCACATCAATTCCGTCATAGGTGTCATCCTCATTCCTTTTGCATGTGGTTCCTGATATCTCACTCTACCTCTGGTATCATTTTGGTGGCATTTTACTGTAGAATTTTGGAGAAAAATAACTTTAAAGTCACCAATATAACAAAATCCAGTTACAGTATGCTGACCTTTGACCTTACGTCACATTAATTCCGTCATAGGTGTCATCCTCATTCTTTTTACATATTGTTCCTGACATCTCACTCTACCTCTGGTATCATTTTGGTGGTATTTTACTGTAGAATTTTGGAGAAAAATAACTTTAAAGTCACCAATATAACAAAATCCAATTACAGTATGCTGACCTTTGACCTTAGGTCACATCAATTCCGTCATAGGTGTCATCCTCATCTCTTTTGCATATTGTTCCTGACATCTCACTCTACCTCTGGTATCATTTTGGTGGCATTTTACTGTAGAAATCTGGAGAAAATAAAGTCACCAATATAACAAAATCCAGTTACAGTATGCTGACCTTTGACCTTATGTCACATCAATTCCTTTATAGGTGTCATCCTCATTCCTTTTGCATATTGTTCCTGACATCTCACTTTACCTCTGGTATCATTTTGGTGGCATTTTACTGTAGAATTTTGGAGAAAAATAACTTTAAAGTCACCAATATAACAAAATCCAGTTACAGTATGCTGACCTTTGACCTTACGTCACATCAATTCCTTCATAGGTGTGTTCCTCATCTCTTTTGCATATTGTTCCTGACATCTCACTGGACTTCTGGTATCATTTTGGTGGCATTTTACTGTAGAAATCTGGAGAAAAATAACTTTAAAGTCACTAATATAACAAAATCCAGTTACAGTATGCTGACCTTTGACCTTACGTCACATCAATTCCGTCATAGGTGTCATCCTCATTCCTTTTGCATATTGTTCCTGACATCTCACTCTACCTCTGGTATCATTTTGGTGGCATTTTACTGTAGAAATCTGGAGAAAAATAACTTTAAAGTCACCAATATAACAAAATCCAGTTACAGTATGCTGACCTTTGACCTTAGGTCACATCAATTCCTTCATAGTTGTCATCCTCATCTCTTTTGCATATCGTTCCTGACATCTCACTGGACTTCTGGTATCATTTTGGTGGCATTTTACTGTAGAAATCTGGAGAAAAATAACTTTAAAGTCACCAATATAACAAAATCCAGTTACAGTATGCTGACCTTTGACCTTAGGTCACATCAATTCCGTCATAGGTGTGTTCCTCATCTCTTTTGCATATTGTTCCTGACATCTCACTCGACTTCTGGTATCATTTTGGTGGCATTTTACTGTAGAAATCTGGCGAAAAATAACTTTAAAGTCACCAATATAACAAAATCCAGTTACAGTATGTTGACCTTTGACCTTAGGTCACATCAATTCCTTCATAGGTGTCATCCTCATTCCTTTTGCATATTGTTCCTGGTGTCTCACTCTACCTCTGGTATCATTTTGGTGGCATTTTACTGTAGAAATCTGGAGAAAAATAACATGAAAGTCACCCCATAACAAAACTCAGTTACAGGATGCTGACATTTGACCTTACGTCACATCAATTCCTTTATAGGTGTCATCCTCATTCCTTAAGGTCAAAGGTCATTAATCTTTCTCCACATTTGTACAGTAAAGGGTAAATAAATAAATGAGTAAAATGTTGATGAAAGGTGACATTTCTCCCAATTACGGCAGTGAAATATGACTAAAAAGTTGATTCATCTTGGAAAAGATTTTCCTCCACCATTCTCCAGTAAAAGCACATTGGCTTCATGTATCTTTCAGGACCTTCCCCTTGCTCGCGAACCGTGCCTACCGTATTTACTATAGCGCGCGCGCAACGAAAATCAAACAGCGGCTCACTTTACCACTATCTCGCAAACGGCGGCTCACTTTACCGCGGTCTTCTGGCTGAGGTGGTCGAGTGTCGATGCTTCTCGTGCAACTGACACAAATTAGTCAATGTATCTTCCAATTACTGCCAACATTTTTGGAAAATTTTCAAGTAATTTCTGGAGAAAAAAAATGTTTCGAATCCTCTCAAGGACCCCTGTGGATCATGTCAGTGGCTGTAACCAGGCTGTAACAAGGTTTCCCCCTAGCGGTCACAGTGACGCACTGCACGTTAGACACGCGCTTCCTTTCAGCGACCGTTCATAAAGCTCCGGTAACACATCTACAGGAACCGAGGGGTAACACGGTGGTTATGCAGAGTTGACACGGAGCGAACATCAATACAATATAATATATAAAAGCCCAGTTCTCATTATGTATCACATCTTGGTATCAATAGCCTTATTTCTACACTGAGAAACCGCGCGGGGGTATAGCTCAGTGGTAGAGCATTTGACTGCAGATCAAGAGGTCTCCGGTTCAAATCCGGATGCCCCCTGGGGAAGTGTGACTTTTATGTCGAGGAAACCTCCGTCCATGAACATTTTACAGAGCCACGTGAAATCATCACTGTAACGCTGCTGTAAGTTAAGTTTTACTTCACCTTTTGTATTGTTTTAGTAGGCTACATTATTAAGACGTTTGGGCTATGGTATCCTTTTACAAAACATATTATGAATAACCTGGAATTCCTTGATAAAAACCGGATTGGACCCTCTGCTGGGCCGGTTTTGTGTGCTATTCATTTGACATCCCAGTTCTACACATTCACAAAAGACAAGTTGGGAAGAGGAGGTTTTGTGTTAGCAGGATTTCTAGAAAACAATTGATGGTAAAAACAGAGAAAGTTATGTTCAAATTCTGAAGGAAACTGGATGGTTTTCATGTTTTTTTTTCTCCCTGTATTTTGTGAAGTTGTTCAACTATGAGCTCAACCCTGTGGCCATGATTGTAGAAGGACAACATTAAAAGCAGGACACTTTGGTAAGATATTCAATCAACCAATGACATGGAGAAAAAATGATTTAAAAACATCAAAATAATCTATATAATGCACTAGGATTTCTCCAGTTATCACATAAACAGAATAACACAGATGACACATTCACCTGACTTTTTTTTAATAATAAGATTTATTCATAGAAAAAATTAAATATGTACATTTTAAATAAAGACAAAAAGTCATTAGCAGCCAGCTCGTTTTCCGTAAAAACAGCAAATACAGCAATAAGAGCCTTTTTGTTAGAAAATAAATTACAGCATAAACACAGTTTGATTTTGATTGTTCAGGCAGCCGAGCAGTTCGACACAGTTTCCTCAGGCAGCGGTGAACGGATGTTCAGGCTCGTGTGGAAAGGAAGTCGTCAGTGACACGTAATCACTGATCAGAGGTCAGAATGAGATCGTTATCTTTCCACACAAAGGCTTCTGGGAAACGTAAGGGAAACCATTTACATATCATGAGGAAGAACGACATGTTCAGGTCGTTGGTTGGATTATGTAGTGCAGCTAATTACTTAATGAAGTTCGCCGGCCGTCTCTGTGGCTCCGCCCCCAGGACGGCGTGCAGGTGTGTCTCTTTATCACAGGTGTCATCTTCACAGGAATCTGCCTTATAACACTGTAAATCTATCACCATGGCGACTGGACTGCAGCTCGTGCATCGTCTTCGTCTTCATCTGGCTCAGTTTCGGGGAGTTCGACCCCCACGCCGTCTCAGTTCGCCACGACCCGTGACCTCATCCAGTCCAGACTGGCAGGAAGACTAGAAAAGGAAGACAGATGTTTACACAGCTGTTTTCACAACAATGAGAGGAGGCAGAGAAAGTGTGTGTGTGTGTGTGTGTGTGTGTGTGTGTGTGTGTGTGTGACTCACCCTTCACCCGTCAGGGCGCAGCAGCCCTGGACGTGCCACGGATGTGTTTTGATGTTGTTGAGCGTGAGGCACTGGGAGATCTCGGCCGCCGTCATCGAACCTTTCACGTCCTGCTTGTTGGCGAGGACGAGGATGGCGGCGCTCTGCAGCTCCTGCACGTTACCACAGCAACAAGAACAACAACGACAACAGATCAGATTAGACATATACTTCTACGTCACATTCCTCTGCACAAAGAACAGCAGCCTCAGCAGGAAAAACACAACACATGTCAACGCGCTGAGTCACGCGCTCGACGCAGAGACTTCCTCATCACGACGCGTCATGGGTTTGTGAGTTGTTGCGCAACGTACGAGTTTTAAAAAAAACAGGCGTGTGATGAAAGCAGGAGACGGGCGGTTTCACAGAAACACAGAAACGGTTTCACGTCAAAGAAGCTGAACCAACGTTATGACGTCCAGGTGGATTAGTCATTTTAGTCTTTTATTCATGATTTAAAAACATACTTATAACTTATAAACTGATAAATTATTAATTAATTCATGAATGTGTAGCATAAAACACACTATTATAAAGCTGTAAGGACAGATGTGTGTTTATTAAAGCATCTGTCAAGAACTATAATCAACTAATTAACATGTAAGCTGTTAAAAACAAAGTTATCAGACTTTAATGTAATTTTCTTTTAAGTTTATCCCATTAGTGTTTATACTTGTTTTTTGTTGTTGTTGTTGTTTTTTTACATTTCATTGTTTCTATTTCATTGTTTGTATATTTATTTCTCTTTACCTTTCACCTTTTAAGTACTGTTCAATCATTATTGTAGTGCTATTATTGTCCCTTTAACTCTTTTTATATCATATAACTATTTGTATATTGTTGTTTTTTCTACTTTCAGTTGATTGTGAAACACTTTGATTCATTTTGGCTCCTATTAAAGGTTCTATTATATAAATAAAGCTTGATTTCTAATTTACATCTGCTTCATTATAGTGTAATTTATCATTAGTTGCTTTTAACTACATTAAATCAGAATCACATACTTTATTATTACTGTAAATAATCACAAGATAAGGATAGAGAGAAATACATAAATAAATGTATGTCTTTATACCATGATATGAAGACATTTTTTTAACACCTAAAAACACCGTTTTTAACACCTGCCAGGAGGACTACGGTGTGACATTAGCCATTGGCTAAAACTGGCACTTTTACATTTTTTATGTTCATCAAAGTGCACTGTCCTCTTTTAAATAAACGAATAAATAAAATTTTAAATACAAGTTAACGAGGTAATGTCTGGTGAGTTTAAGGTCAGTCTGAAATGTCAGCACTGTGTATTAAATGTCAGTGCAGAGCTGAGGTGATGTAAACTAATCAATATGAAATAATACAACCATGTAATAATCAGCGGTTTGTCCTCGTACCTCGTGTGCGAGCATCTGGTGCAGCTCCTCTTTGGTCAGAGTCAGTCGCTCTCGGTCGGTGCTGTCCACCACCACGATGACAATCTACACAAACACAGCAGACGCACAACTATTAACACACAGACACACATCTAGTACTTTATGATAAACACTTATGTAACAGTGCCAGTGAACAGACTTTATCAGTACAAGCAGCAGCAGCAGCAGCACAGTGACACTGATAGTGAGGAGACAGTGAAGGTTAATGTGCAGCAGGTCGCACGTAAACAACATGTTGAATTTTGAACTATTCCCAATTAAAACTGAGTTTTTTACATTTTGGGAGAAATAAAAGAGCTAAAACTCTCATGTTGAGTGTTTAAACCTTCAGAAAAATGATGTTTCTGACTTTTTTGACCATGTTCAGCTTCACTATCTTGTTCATTGTGCTGCTGTGCTGTTACACTGTGGACAGATGTGCTGCTGTGCTGTTACACTGTGGACAGATGTGCTGCTGTGCTGTTACACCGTGGACAGATGTGCTGCTGTGCTGTTACACCGTGGACAGATGTGCTGCTGTGCTGTTACACCGTGGACAGATGTGCTGCTGATGCCAGTGACCGGTCGTCTTTCTCACCTCTGTGTTGTTGTAGTAGGAGTTCCAGGTGGCTCGGAGACTCTCCTGTCCTCCGATGTCCCAGACCAGGAAGTGTGTGTTGCGGACGATGATCTCCTCCACGTTGCTGCCGATGGTGGGCGACGTGTGGACGGCCTCTTTGGTCAAACTGGACGAGACAAACAATTAAGCAGAGACATGAGACACATGCAGGAGGAGGACAGACGATAAGACGATGTGACACTGAGCTGAGGTCAAAGTAGCTACTTACAACTGATAGAGGACGGTCGTCTTCCCTGCGTTGTCCAAACCCACAACAATCACTTTGTGTTCTGCAGGGAAAAGTAAATAAAAAGAAGAAGAAGAAAAGGAGAAAGTTGATTGGTTTTCTCACTTGGGTCTTGTCTTATCTTGAGTTGCATAATTGGTCTAAACCTCAGAGGACACACAGATAAGATAGAGACAGGAACACCAGACCAGACTGTACAGGCATTACATCACAACATGCCTGAAATACCTGGAAAACAACACTTTCTTCTGAGAACTTTAACTTGAAGTTTGAATAGGCTATTTAAAAAAGTAATTTTATAAAAATGGAAAATATATAAACAATATAATGTGAAAAACAACAAAAAACGAGTTATTAACAGTTTAATCTCAATAAAATGAACTTCAACTGACTGATTTAGTTCATTGATTCTGACAAAAAGAAGACTTTAATAAAACAACGCGAGAGTTTGTGTCTCACCTTTGTCTCCGAACACAGCCAGCATCTTAGTCAGCAGGAAGCCCATGTCCAACAGGTGTGTGTGTGTGTTTTAAGTGAGTAATCCTGTCCCGTGTGTGTGTGAACAGCTGAATGTCTCACCGTCTCGACTCCCTCCGCTAATATCAGCTCCAGTCCGACCTGAGGAGGCGGAGCTCCGGGAAAGTCTGGGGGTTTTCAGTCGACGCTGCGTTCACGTACCGTGGGAAATATCTCAACTTTAGTAGGTCAGCGCAGGCGGACAGGTGAGGACGTGACTTGATGTGTTTTTATTTAAGGTAATAGACACTGTAGATTAAATATAGAACCGAAATTAGCTCTAATAACACAAACTTAAATGCACTTAATACAATTTTCCATGAATCAATTCTGTGTGCAATTTGTAGCACTAATGTGACATAAAACACCCGCTGATTATTTGTCCTCCGCCCATCCCACCTGTAATATTATAATATTATCCCTAATAATTAACTTTAAAGCAAACAAACTAAAGTAAACAAATAAAACGAGCCGAGTACAAAGTTTCCTGAAGAGTTCCCTGAACATCAACAGCATCTGATGACGCACGTGCATGTGTGTATTCCATGTATGGAAAGAGGAAGCGAAACATCAAGTGTGTTTTTTTAAACTCTCTCTCCTCCCTGGGTCACGGGAACTTTAATTGTCCTGATCCAACAGAAAGTAAAACTGCGAATTATAAGAACTTTCCACCGGGATTTCCATTCAACCGTCCAGATGTGTCCAGGTGTTTTCCCCCCTAATTCCCCCCTTAACACCAATAAAACCACTAATACCACTACTTATAATTATGGATGGACTCTCTGCTGTGATTTGATGTTTGAATCAATACATAACAGAGCCAGATGTGTGGTGTTTCTAAACTCTCAGTAATGAAAATATTTAGTTTTGATTGTTTTATCATTTCAAGCATTGGCTATATTTGTAGCTATGTATCTAGGTAGGCTATTTATACCTTTGCTGGATTTTTTTCCTCTAAAGTATTTTGTAGCTACACTTGAACTTCAGTTTTAGTATTACCATGTCATGCTACCTTGTACTTGTGCTGCACCAACATGAAAATACTGCATTAACTGCACTTTTTAGTGGAGTATTTTCTGGTTGGTGCATGTATTACATGTGCTTCACCACATTAAATCTGTTTATCATGAGGATTTGATGTGAAATAAATCTAAACTATTGAATAAGATCCACGTACACCTACAATAATAACACCCTGTAAGAAGAAGAGGTCATTCTACATAGTTCGGATGCTTAAAGAACATTTTGTTAAGATTAATTAAAGTAAACATGTGTCATTTAAGACGTTAATAACAGATTAGATTAGTAATTCTGTGTGAAGCTTCTCTGGTCCTGTAACTGAGTTTCTGTCACTTCTTACAGGATGTTAATTTACAGTAACACACTGGGCCCGTCTCACTTCTGCAGCGGCCTGCGTCAGATAAACAAGTCTCACGTTTGAGCGTCGGCATGAAAACCACCGTCTCACTTCCTTTACTGCAGATATAGAATAGCTAAAATGACACTGACAGCGAGAAATTTAAAATGAAAACCACATCCTGGAGCCAGCGCCAGTTGTTGTTTTTTTAGTTTTTACTGCATGTTTGTTTCCTCCCTGAACATCAGACGTGACAGGTGTGAGTTTAACATGCTGTAACTTCAGAAGGGGCATTTGAAACTGTTGACAACAATGAGGAAACAAAGAGAAAATGTTCCCTGAAGAGTCGCTGTGATGAGAAATAAACAGCTTGATGTTTACTCAAGTTTTGCATGTGCAGGTCGCACTGCAAAAACTCAAAATCCTACCAGGAATATTTGTCTTATTTCTAGTCAAAATGTCATTTCTAGTCAAAATAAATCAAATTCTACTCAAAATAAGACTCGTCACATTAAAAATTAGCTTGTTTTTAGACACTTTTCACTTCTTTCAAGCATGTTTTCACTTGAAATAAGTAGAAAAATCTGGTAGTGGAGCAAATTTTTCTTTCTTATTACAAGCACAAAAAACTTTTTTCTACTTATTTCAAGTGAGAATTTGTTTGAAACAAGTGAAAATTATCTAAAAAAAAAGTTATTTTAAGTGGAAAGAGTTTAGTTTTGACTAGAAATGAGACATTGTGACAAGAAATAACACAAATATTCTTGGAAAGATTTTGAGTTTTTGCAGTGCGGGTGGTGTTTATCATCGTTTGTTGTCTCCAACAGGTTGAAATGAAGAAGATAAAACCTGTAAAAGAAGATCAATCCACTGTGTTGCTTCTTAAAATCTCAGACATGCACATGCAGCTTGAGATGCAGTGACATCATCAGTGACACGACGGCGTTTTCTGGTTAAATTTTTAATTAAAATACGAATTTATCCACAGATTAAAAATGAAAGGCAGAAAAAGCAAAATGTAGCTACAGTCAGGCACCAATGATACATGTTATCTCATAGTTTTTAACAATTGCGATAACGCAACAATAACATTATTTACTGATCATCATTTAATATTTATTTATTCAACTGAAGACGGGGCGGGCCGAGGCAGCCCACCAAAGACATTCATGGATTCTCCATTATAGATAACTGCGTAAAAGACCAAGGCTGATCCTATACCGCCCCCCAAATCCCCCCCAACCCCCACCCCCACCACCACCACCGACCGGATTCTCCTCTCACTACCTCACAAGAATCAAAGGTTTAAAAAAAGAGAAGAAAAATTAAATTAAATTGCACAGGAAAAAAAACAACACTAATTCAGTCTGAAATCAAGAGTAAGAAGAGAGTGGTGTTGTTAAATATCAGACGAGCTCTAAGCTGTTCAGGCGGAGGTCGGGAGTGAGTGAGTAAACCACGCACACACACGCACACACACAAGGAACTCGTTATATAACAATTAGCCCTGAAAGAACAGACGAAGACGAAACTGGTGCAAAGAAACAAAAGCAAAACAAAACAAAAAAAACGAGATGAGCGACGTGCTGGAGCGACAGCGTGGGCACAGCGACACCGAGAGACACGCAACGCAGGCTGAGCTGAGTCCAGGGTCAGAGGTCACGTGGCTCAGAGGCCTGTGGATCCTTCATTACTTATAAACCTATGAATCAATCCCAGGACGCACTGCCTGATGGGTAATGACAGGTGTTCCTCAGGTGTGTGACAAAAATTGTGTTGTAAAGGTTGCAAATCTAAATATTGAGCACAACTGTTGACGACCAATGATGCAAAACATCACATGTTGCTAGGCGGACTTTGCAAAAACTGGAAGTAGGATTCAGCTTTTCACTTCCCATTCGGCTGCGTCACCAGAGACAAATCCTGGAAGTGGAAATTTTGAAAAACTCAGAGGAACTTCAGTAACCCCGGCTGTGCAACTTCTCGTCTGTCCAGGTCAAAGGCGTCTCTAGGCAACTGAATCAAGTCAGCTGGACTTATTTTTAGTCTTGAAGACGTTTCATCAGTTCCTGTAGACGGAAAAATGGTGAACGACTTGTGTCGGGTGTTTAAAATCAGCGACACCCAGGTTTGATGACCCAATCCCTGTGAGGGTGACACCCATGTGACTTGTGCTGTTTCATCCCGACTCTCATCCACTCTAGGTAACTCTGAGGTCACAATCCAAGATGGCCGCTCCCTGCATCAACATCAAACAGTTCATCAGCCTCTTCATCTTGTTTTTGTGTCATTAAACGAGTCAAACTGACAGCGTTGTGCAGCGTGTTGTGTTGCTCTCAGGTGTAAACTAAAACACTTGTTACTGACTCATCTCGCCTGTGACATCATAACGTAACGCAGCGTGAGTCCGACCGTCTGATCCTGGTTTTTCAGCCTCTGAGTCTGGACTCAGCTCTGGTATGAAAACGAGTGTAACAGTAGTGAAGACATCCCACCGCGGCAGTGGTGGACATGGCTTGGTGAGACGTTTCCGGCACTTGTGATTGGAGTTTTCTTGACTTAAGGGTGTTTTTTTTTCTTTTTTCTTTTTCTTTTTCATAGGATCGGGGTGTGGGGGAGTGACTAAGGCAGGACACTTCGTTCACACGACCACGACTGTGACGACCGCGTCAGAAAACCGCCAGAGAACGAGAGAAAAGGGGAGAAACAAAAAAACTGGGAGGACTGGGTCAGACGCGCTGAACCAGCTCAGGGAAGAAGAAGAAGAAGAAGAGGAAGTAAACGTCTTTGGAGTGTTTTCTTTGCTGACATGAGCGTAGCAACGACGGTTAAGTTTTCATGTTGAAATATGGCGACTTCTCCACCAGCGTTTTTTTTTTAAGGTCTGGGTGATACGAGCGTTGTCGGCGAGAGACTCATCATCGTGACCTCTGCATCTCACCCTGAAATCCCAAAGCACAGAGCGAGATTAAGGTAAAGAAGAAGAAGAAGAAGAACCCTGACACTGTACACACACGGGGACGGTGACGTCGTTAGACCCTGTTTAAGACCGCAGAGGACGGACGTGACGGACGGACGTGACGGACTACAGCTCCACCGGCCTTCGTTTACTCTACATACAACTGAAGGAGAGACCGAGTCGCACAGATCAGATCACAATCAGAGATTCACAATCGCAACAAATTTACTGTCCTCGTGCTGTCAGTAGAGAAATCCATGATATTCATGCAGTATTTAAACATAAAGGAACAAAAAACAGACCAATATTATTTCTCTAAACATAAATAAATTGAATTGCAAGAAGAACTTGATGAGGATGGCGTCTGGCAGTCCATGTGTTTCTTTACATTGTAGGTACTGGGATGTAAACAGGTTCAATCTGTCAGCCTGACCGGCGTGGCCCCAAACCCCAGACGTCAGTTCCTTCTGAACCCAAGATCTACAGCTCTGCAAAAACTCTAAACCTTACCAAGAATATTTGTCTTATCTCGTCAAAATATCATTTATAGTCAAAACGAATCTGATTATACCTAAAATAAGACTCATCACATAAAAAGCAGCTTGTTTTTAGACACTTTTTACTCATTTTAAGCATATTTTCAACTGAAATCTGATAATGGAGCAAGTTTTCTTTCTTATTACAATAACAAAAGACCTGCTTTGACTGGCAGATTTTTCTACTGTCATGGTATATTTGCATATTCCTTTGTTTTAATCATTTGACATGTCCCCACACCCTGCTTTCCCCCCCAAGACATCAGATCTCCTTTTGTTTGTTTCCCATTTGTGTATTTTAATATCTAGACCTCCTAACATGTGACCCTGCAGGATGTGAAACACGCCCTCGGGGGTCGGTGCCAATACCTGTCTGTCTGAGTGTTGGACCGGCCCCTGCAGCAGAGAAAGCGGTGTCTTGGTCTTGAGGACTGACCTTTCCTTGCAAGAAAATAAAAACTTGTCGACCGGCAGAAGTCTCTATTTCATTATTCACCAAGAGCGAACAGCTAAAAATATCCACGACACTACTTATTGCAATTGAAAATGAGTTTGAAACAAGTGAAAATTAACTAAAAACAAGTTAATTTTAGGTGATGAGTCTTATTTTAAGCGAAAAGAGTTTAGTTTTGACGAGAAATGAGACATTTTGACAAGAAATAAGACGAATATTCTTGGACAGATTGTGAGTGTTTGCAGTGTGGACGCCCCCCTCCCCCTCATGTCCCTCCGTCCTCGTGTCCGTCCGGGAGCTCGCTGCCTCTGTGGTGATGATGATGCGTGCTCAGCGGATGTAGACGTCTCTCCCCCAGTCGTCCTGATTCTTGTTGCGGCTCATGTTGGCCCCCGTCGTGTCCACCGGCTCCTGGCAGTAGCGCTCCCTCAGCTTGGCGCGCCCGTGCGGCGGCTGCTGCTGCTGCTGCGTCTCGCGGCTCGTCGACATCGGAGGGTGGTTCAGGTTCTCTTGGTCCGGCTCGTCGGCGCCCTCGTCTTCCCAGGACGCCTGTCTGCCGCCGTGGTGGTGCTGCGCCAGGTGGAGGCGGCTGCCCCCCCCACTGCCGCCGCCGCCGCCGCCGCCTCCACGGTACGGCTCGGGCTCTTCGTAGGGGTCGGTCTCAATGTCCATGCAGGAGTCGCCGGCCTCGGTGTAGGCGGAGTCGCGGCTGCCCTGCGTCTCCGAGTCGAAGGTGTCTTGTCGCGACAGGCCCCGCCCACTTCCTCCTCGGAGCTGGCCGCGAGAGGAGCGCAGGTACGTCTGCTGCTGCTGCTGCTGCTGCTGCTGCTGCTGCTGGTGGGGCTTCCCTCCCCCCAGGTCGCTCTGGTAGTCGTGGTGGAGGGGGCCGGACTCCGACAGGGGCCCCTCCCGCTTCTGCTCGCCGTGCACCAGGTACGGCCCCTGTAGGCAGCCGCCACCGCCACCGCCACGCCACGCCACGCCACACGACAAACCATGCAGAGACACAAACAAAGTGTGAGTGGTTAGTGAAGGATTAGTGCAAAACACACACACACATGAGGTTTGCACATACACACACATTCAATAACAAACAGTTATTGCACAATAAAGTCACACAGGTGAGTTGAGCTGCAGACGGAGCCGTTAGTGAACATCGACTCTGCAGCGGCGCCACCTGCTGGCCGACTGACCTCATGGCTCCAGACAGACCATAAACAGAGGGATCACTATGACAACCTATGTAATTAATAAATAAAGTATTTAATCATTTTATGTTTATTTTCAAGATATAATAATAATAACAACAGAAGAATAGAAGTTTTTACCCAACTTTTTGTTGCCATAGAGTTAAAAATAAATACCTTTGATTATAGAACTCATCATGACTGAAAAGTGAGGTCATAACAAATCTTGATTAGTACTTTGCAGTTAAAATTATTAGGAAAGGAGATTAGATTAAAGTGGACACAGCATCGTTGTTAGCAGCAGCCTTCACCAAACTAGGCGTTTTCTGTTGGAAGAGGCGGACATGACTTGCTGTTTTCAGGGGCGGTACCATGGCAACACGGAGGAGGAGGAGGAGGAGGAGGTGGAGGTGGAGGAGTAGGACGGCAAACTGGATTCAGCCTCCCAGAGAAAATGAGAGAAATGTGATGGAGAAACGAGGCCACGGAGCTGGAGAGGGCACGGAGGAGGCAGCGGACAGGACTTTACTCTTGATTACAGTGAATGAGGAGAGGGGAGGGGCGAAGGGCGAGGGGCCGTATCAGTCATTGTTTAAGTCCAGTGTGGTTTGACTGAGGAAGAAATGGCGGCTAAGATAAAAAAAACAAAAAAACAAAAAAAAACTCTTTGTGGTTTTATTTGCAGCTGCTCGTGTGCGGCTCAACTTGTGTTTGTGTGAATGTGCATCTGCGTTGTGTTTCTATGTACAGCATCAACAGGCTCCTTCAGGCTGCTGGGGTTTGGGTTGAGGTTGAGTTGCCAGAGTCTCCCCCACCCCCCCCTTCCTCCCCCATCCCCCGTCCTCCTCCTCCTCCTCCTCCTCTCTCTGTGCTGGGCTTCAGAGAGCGTGCTCTTCCTCTTTGCCGTCTCCGGCTACGGCACCGTCCATGTCCGGCCACAGATCCATGTTCCTGCGCAGGGAGGTGAGCACCTGTACCTGCAGGTTGGAGACGGGCTCGGGCGAGGCGGCCAGCGCGGCCGTGGCCATGGTGCGGTTGAGCAGAGGGTTGGGGGGGTTGCTGCTCGGGGGGTGCGTGGCCTTCCAGTAGGCCTCCAGGTAGTCGGCCAGGTGCTCGCAGGCGTCCTCCAGCTGGTTCTCGTCCAGGATGATGTCAAACAGCTCCTGCACAGAGAGACAGGAAGGACAGAGTTAACTGTTGCTGCTGCTGCTGCTGCTGCAAGGTTATTATAGTTTTAACATTAGTTTTTTATTTTTATTTAGTTTGTCAGTTGGATTTTTTATATGTGAATTCAGTTTAAGTTGGTTCAACAGGTGATTAAGCAGTTTTGTTTAATTGTATTTTTGAGGAATTGACTAGTTTTTAATTTATTTAACCCTCCTGTTGTCCACCTGGGTCAAGGAAGGAAGGGAAGAAGGAAGGAGGGAGGGAAGGAAGGAAGGAAGGAGGGAAAGATAAATGGATGGAGGGAGAGAACAGATTGGGTCAAAAAGTCAGGAAGGGAAGGAGGGAAAATGGAAGGAAAGAAAGATGGAGGGTCAACTGAATCAGAAGAGGAAGGAAGAAGAATGGAGGGTCAACTGGATCAGAAGAGGACGGAAGAAGAAGTGAGGATGAAGGGAAGGAAGGAAGGGGAAATGATTGTCGAAAGAAGGAAGAGAGAAAGGAAGGAAAGAAGAGAGGAAGGGAACAGATTGGGTCAATTTGACCCAGAAGGGGAGGGTTAAACCTTTATTTAAACTCTGAAATATATTGAGGAGCGACCTCGTTTTAGACAAAACACAAAACATTTGAGGACAAGACACAACACAAAATGCTTGAAGCGTACAAACAAATCTGAAATACAAAAAAACCCCAAAAGTAAAGTGACAAAGATAAATTGAAAACAGAGAAGTTTAGTTAAAAACAGGAGCAGCTGGAGGTAAAATAAGATGCAGTTATGGATTTAACTTATCCTAATGACAAAAGTGTTTTTGTCTTGGTCTTAATTTTAGTTTTCCAGGTTTTAGGAGAAAGCCTCTGTCAGACTTCTGAAGATGAACTTCCAAATTTGTGGGTGTTTTCCCCTTTTAGTTGCATCCCATAATGTTGTCATCAGTCCTCATCAGGTTATATTCACTCTTATCTACCTGTGGTATTATGAAGTCGTCCCATATTGAGTTAGTAGATAGTTAGTTTTACATTGTTCAATCTAGTTTTATTTAGTTCTCATTTTTGGAGAATCATTTTCATTTCAGTTCACTAAATTATTTTTTCACTGCTAGTTTTAGTTTTAGTCTAACTATAATAACCCAGTGTTGTTGTTTCTGGTCTTTGTCGGTTCATGGAGGGGGTGGGGTGGGGGGGGGGACTCACCGGTGGGCACTGAGCCAGCTTGTCTGCTGCCACCATCTGCACATTTAGGTGTTTAGCCTGGGACTTCCCTCTGGATTTAATGAGTCTCTGCAGGACCTGCAGGGAGACAACGGCACTGTGTCAACATTGAACTGTGACGATGCACAGATGCACGCTGCTGTAATTTCATCACAATTAAAAGGGACGAAAGAAAAACAACAGGAATCCCGGTGGAGTCTGCAGTCTGCAGCTGGTTTCATCCTTTTCACACACATACATACAGGGCATTTAAAACATTGTAATTTGGAGTTTGTCTGTCTGTTGCGTTACCTTAGGTGAAGCTATTTTGATATAGACAATGATGGGGGCGAGGGAGGTCTTGGCCAGCTGGGAGGGGTGGTTGATGGTGTCTGCGTCCAGAGCGACCAGCTGCAGGGTGCGGGCCAGCTCAAAGATACGCTCAATCTCACTCTGCACCTCCGCTGAGAGAAACGGATGAGACACGTAAATACGACGAGACAAAGACTGAGACTCTGTGGTTATTATTAGTGGAGCTACTTCTCTCTATTCGGGAGACACAAGCTGCACTTAGCGTGTGCACAGGTACATGACCGACATGTTAGTAAGTCAATCATGCATGTCGAAGTTTCGGTTAAATAAAAACAAAAAAAACCAAACAAAACACTACCAAGCGTATGAATTAGACTGGATCACACTGAAAGAGTTCCATTTATGCACAGCTAAATGGAGCAGTGCAGCATCCTCATTCTGTCGCCCCCTCCCTGACACAATGGGAACGTCCTCATGATGCTTCCGATGCTTCGTGGTTCGATGTTGCAGCAGAGGAAGGAGGCACTGAAGAATGAGATGCCTGTGGCACTTGGAGTAACTAATAATAATAATAAAAAGACACAATTTCTCACCATGTAAAAAGAAAAAACACCCTGATTAAAACAAATGAAGCGGACCGTTAGTTTGTGTTGTTAGCAGCACTCAGGTGAGCCACTCTGTCGTCTGTGCTTTGGCTTTTCATTGTTCCTCAACAACGGCCGATATGAGCTTTTGCTTCAGTATTTCAAAACGCAGCCTCGCCCCCTTCCTCCCTCCTCCTCCTCCTTTATCAGCCTGTTGACGTGTAAGGAGGGAGATAAAAACTGGAAACCAGAATGTTCCTCGCCTGTCTGGTCAGACCTCGGCGCCTCCGAGGCGTCCGCGCTGCCAACCGAGCAGCAGGGAGAGATAACGGCAGGGCAAAGGCAATCTGAGGAGGAACGGGTGCTTGTGCACATTTCAGCAGCCTCCAGAGGACTGGACAGCACAGGATTAAAGCTGGGGGGGGGCAACAATAAATGTGATCTCTAAATCATATAAAGAAATAGCTGGCGAGGTTTCTAACTAAAAAGAACAAAGGTACTCGCGACCAGCTATTTCTAAAAAGCTAAAAAGAAGTTTTTGTTTGCTTATTGTTTGTACTCAGCCCTCGTTGGTGTGATGTGCGTCTACTTTGGTTTTTCTGAGGTTTCTATTTAACCCCAATTAGAGATGTCACGATTATAGATCTTCTTGACATGATTATTGTCAGAGAAATAATCACGATATTACGATTATTATGCATTAATTAATTTCACAACATCTAATATAGTCTAAATAATTAAAATGCTAATGCTATTATCTACACAAAATATTATATAATACAAAATATCTATTAATAAAGGACCAATTATATTCCCCAGGGGAATTAATTGTCATCTTTACCAAATGGGTCCCTTAATTAACGTTAGTTAGCACATTATTAAGCATTAATAAATGAACTAATGTGTTAATTAATGCTGAGTAATGCATACATAATGATAACTAATTCGATTATTCAACTTAATAATTTATTAACTAACTTTGAGTAGTAAACATGAATTAACTGCTCACTAATTGGCTACAATAATTAATGTGTTTCCTAATCCTAAGTAATACATAATAATGATTGTTAATATCTGTAAACAGTTAATTAATGCTTAATAATGCACTAACTAATGTTAATTAAGGGACCCTTATTGTAAAGTGTTACCTTTAAGTTTATTTTAATCATTTTTTATGTTACAAATGACACAAACTTTTAATTTCCTACCGATTCAATGTTACATTCGGTAAAAAGGACCAGTATCTGTGCCTTTACCTTCACTTTGGTGCACATTTTTTGAAGATGGTTCTAACATGATCTTTTTTGGAAACTGACAGCATTTAGGAATCTTTGCGATAAATTAATTGTAGCGTTTAATATCGAGATTAATCGTGAAAACAAGTAATTGTGACATCCCTAACCCCAATGAAAGGTTGGAGTCGTCTAAATGTGGATTTGACCACGCTGAGCGTTACAGAGGCGGCCGGTCCCACTGCACGCACGCTGTAACGGCACAGGGTCATGACAGAGAGCAGCGTTGGAAAGAATTGGCTTCCTCTCTGCTCAGTCACCCACCCCCCCTCCCCCCTCCTCGCCCGCCGCCCGCCGCCCTCCCACGGATCTGTTCCCACTTTGGCTTTCCCTTTCTGTTCTTTTTGTTGGAGACTACCGGCTGTCAACACAGAAGTATGAGGAACAGAGAAAGTGACAGGCAGGCAGACAGGCAGACAAACAATGCATGAGCAAGATGATGAATATAGTGAGAGGGGGAAAGGGGAGGAAGGAGGAAGAGAGGCTTCATTGTCTCGGTTTGGGAGGAGGAGAGCATACGTACCCAGTACGTCTGAATCAAAAAGACAGTGGAGGAAGAGGATGGGCGGTGGGAGAGGAAGGAGGGGTGGGGGGGTAAAGGGCAGAAAAGACAGGATGAAGAGAGAGAGGAGGCCAGATCAGACTGAGAGCGGGTACAGAAAAGGAAAAAAAAACACTTTCAGGTCATAGGATGAAGAACAACGACGCCTAAAGTTCACGCTCGTCGACTGAGCTGACATTTCATGAACCAGTTTCCCCCAAAAAAACCCTCCGACTCCTCACACACACACACACACAGACTGTGAAGTGAAAACACAGAGTCAGTGAACAGCCTGGTCTTGCTGCCTGGCAGCCTGGTCTTCAACTGATGTGACGACGAGCGCAGAGCGGAAATTTCAAAACGCAAACATCTCAAAAACCCACTTTTCCTGAGGGACAGACAGGTGGTGAGCTGTCTGCATATCTGTTCCCGGATCAGTGACGTTAAAAGGATCTCGACCTGGTGCAGTGATCTGCAGCGTCTCCCTCATCTCTTTACACGCTCATATTTATCTCCTTATTAATCCAAAGTGTCCGTGCTGCTCTGGATCGTCCACTTTAACCCTGAGCACCTGAATGAAATATTAAATCACTTCACAGAAACTCTGATTAACAGGAGCTGAACTCTGTCTGTCTGTCTGTCTGTCTGTCTGTCTGTCTGTCTGTCTGTCTGTCTGTCTGTCTGTCTGTCTGTCTGTCTGTCTATCTATCTATCTATCTATCTATCTATCTATCTATCTATCTATCTATCTATCTATCTATCTATCCATCTATCTATCTATCTATCTATCTATCTATCTATCTATCTATCTATCTATCTATCTATCTATCTATCTATCTATCTATCTATCTATCTATCTATCTATCTATCTATCTATCTATCTATCTATCTATCTATCTATCTATCTATCTGTTTTTTGGCCTTTGATCCGACTCATAGTTTGAATCATTAGCTGGAAATGAATCAGCTGCAGTCTCAAGCTGATCAAACTCAGGCCGAGCTGTTCATGTTATTATCTGAGCTTTTTTTGGGACAATATTTGTCATCGTTTTTATTCCATGTATAATAAAGTTACATTTGTATAAAGAAGCATGTTGTTTGTTCACTGCACAATCGAATTTGATGAATATTCAGTGACACATGATGAGCAAATGTTTCCTCTTTACCTCCTAGAAATATTTCACTCCTGCTTTACTTTCATCATCCATCCCATAATAACTGACCTGACCGGTCCGGCGTGTGCTGTGTGTTGTGGTTCAGACTGAGGTGTGTGTGTGTTTCTTACCCAGGCTGGAGCGGGTGCTGGAGCGCTCGATGATGGTGTGTTTGGAGGGGTTGTTGAGGACCGAGCGTTTGGCCAGGGAGATGTCGGCCGTCACCCGTGTGATGGATATCCTGACGCAGAGACACACTTGTTACCGGGGCAACTGGTTTAAAACAGTTCAACAACCAGGGCTGCGGACGGAGGCCGAGTCTTACCTGCCCTCAAACTTGTGTTTCAGAAAGTCAAAAAGCGCCTTCTGCATCATGTCTGTCACCTGGAGGAGGAGGAGCAGGTGTGAGACAGCACTCAGTGGAAGAGAGGGATTAAAGGGACAGTTCAACATTTTTGCAAATTCGCCTATCACCATAACCGCTATAGTCATAGAAGTTGGTTCGTTACCTTTAATCATCAGTGCATGTTGTTTTAAGATCAGCGGGGCAGAGACGTGAGCTGGGGTACAGGTCCCCTGTCCCTCATCAAACTCATCAAATACACAATCCAACAACTCCAAAACGCTCTGGTGGACAAGTTGTGACCTGCACATTCACCACGCTTTGAAAAGGTAATGTAACATTATGAGAGGAAGTTGTTTTAGAGGCAAATGCAGCCGGAACTACATTCCAGACACGGCTGCTGGGCGGAGGGATTTCAAAAGGGCAAGTAGTTCAGAGTATTTGCTTCATGTGTCGTAACGTTACACACACCAGAGCGTTTTGGAGTTGTTGGATTGTGTATTGGAAACCAAGAAATCCGCGTAGCTCTGAGCAGCTCACGTCTCTGCCCTGCCGATCTCAAAACAACATGCACCGATAATCAAAGGCGATGCACCAACTGCTATGACTATAGGGATTATGGTGAGAGGAGAATTTGCCAAAATGTTGAACTATCCCTTTAAACATAATACATTTGCACACACATACCTCGTATCCTTTGAGTGACGGCCCGACCAGGATGATGGGTCTCATGGAGGGAACCACGTCGTAGGGCGGGACATGCTCCATCTGAGCGAAGAACAGCAGCAACAGAGCCGTTACTCACGCTGTCATGTTGTGTTTGAACACACACACACACACACACACACACACACACACACACACATAGATCTACAGTCACAGTTACACTCACAGATAAATCAACATTATTTCAACACAAAGCCCCCCCCTCCACCCTCCGTCACCTCTCTGAGCGGTCAGATTGATGGATGGCGAGTTAGAGATGCCAGAGTCTGTGTGTTTTATCGACCGTCCGTGAATGTTCAGAGGCGACATGATCAATTTCTTGGCCGAGAGCTCTTTCTCTCTCTCGCCTCTATTTCTTATTCTTGCACTCTCACATAATTAAAGTGTCCATAATTAAAACCAGACGCCAGCGTTGTCAGGAGGGCTCTCGTGACCGTCGCCGCTCCGACACAAACGTCATAGATTCTTCACACCTCCCTCTTTTTGTCATGCATCAGCACTTTGGGGTGAGAGTTGTCACGTTATTTCTGTCAGTAACTGCTAGAAAAAAAAGACTCTTATTTTTTTTCTTTTTACATTTGTGCTTCAAATTCGTATTAATCCGAGAAATTCCTTGATCAAAAATGGATAAATGTATCCTGGAAATCTAAAATAAATCAACATTTTAAAGCAGAAAGATTTGTCTTTTACACATAAAACCTGGATTATGCAACTTTTCTAAATCTTCTTTTTAAAGGGATAGTTCAACATTTTTTTTCAATATTGCCATAATCGCTAGGAGTAGGTTTGTTACCTTTATTTGTCGGTGCAAGCTATTTTTAGAACGGTGGAGCAGAGCCATGAGCTGCCCAGAGCTACGCTACGGAGGCTCATGGGATTTCTTGGTTTCCCTCATCAAACTCATCAAATACACAATCCAACAACTCCACAACGCTCTGGTGGACAAGTTGTGACCTGCACATTCACCACGCTATGAGATAATAACACAACGTTACCACACAGAGTTGTTTTAGAGGGAAATACAGTGACTGCTTGATGAAAAACTGTCCCTGAAGGCAACGTGCATCAGAGGTTTTGCATGAATTTACCTCGAGAACAACTCCGCCTCTTAACGTTGTGTTATTATCTCATAGCGTGGTGAATGTGCAGGTCACAACTTGTCCACCAGAGCGTTGTGGAGTTGTTGGATTGTTTTATGAGGGAAACCAAGAAATCCCATGAGCAGCTCATGGCTCTGCTCCGCCTTTCTAAAAATAGCTTGCACCGACAATTAAAGGTAACGAACCTACTGCTATGACTATAGGGATTATGGCAATGGCGCCTATAGAAAACAGAACAGCGGCTTTCTGAGCCATAATCAAACTAAAAATGGAGAAGCCTGTGACTGCCACACGCAGACTTCTGCAGGACGCCCACACACAAACACGATCCATATTGCTGCACATGAACCTTAGGCTCATCTGTACATTATGAATCATGAGAGGAGTGATTCATCTCTATTGATTCCTTGAGCATCTGCCAGCTTTAGAAACAGACTGTTTTTCCTCTGACACTTTTTCACTGTCCTATATAATCTGACAACAGTAAAATTGGATATATATACTGTATAGATATATTTATATATATATATTTTTTCTGTCTTTGATGTGTATTCAGAGCACGCCCCCCTCCTCTGCGAGCGCTGTGCAGCTCTTCAGGCAGGATGATACAGTGCTGGAGTGGTGCAGCTCCACTACATTACATTACATAAAGCAGAGCAGCGGAAGCTCATTTCACCTCATTTGTATTCACAGAGGCTAAAAATACTTATTTTAAAAGTTTCCAAATGGCTCTTGTCTCTAAAGGGGCAGAGCTGGAGCACCGAACATAACAATAGCCCTCAATGGTCTTGAATAACACTGAGCACAACTCAGCGCGGTGAGTAACAGGAAGGATGATAGTGAACGCAGCGTAGTGCTGAATGTTAACTCTCTGTTCCACTCACTGTCTGTGTCTGTGAGCACAAGATACTAATGACATGTTGTCCTGTTTACTTCACAGTAAATGAAAGAGAAGTCGCATTTATGAAAAAAAAAATCTGACTGTGGTTTGAAATGTAAAGGGACAGTAGCCCCTCAATGTGCAGGAAAAACACCGTTTTTATTTGGACCTAACCAACTCACGTATCCCTCCGCCCAGGGTTAGCGCCCGCAGATCAGCAGTTGGTTAGCTCCAAATAAAAACTGCATTTTTCCTGCTCTTTGAAGGGCTGGAAAAAAATATATTATAGTGAACAATGGAACTGTGTATTTTTTTTCAGGTAAAACCTCTTTTAGGCCACGAAAATAGGCCGTTTCTTTGGGTCTGTTCACAACAATGTATCTTGTAAATCTCTAGGCAGGGCTATTATGGGCTGGCGTTGCTAAGGAGTGCAGAGAATCTTCTACTGCAATTAAAGTACTTTGGGGCTATTTGTAGATCATACAACCCCACTTAAAAAAAATGCTACTATCCCTTTAAAAACCTGATTTTAAATCAATAACTTTGACATATTATCCAGATAATGCTGCAACAATCGGCTATTCCATGATATTATGGTTTATTATTACATTTCTATGAAATCACATCACAAAACATGAGTGTGTATAAGTGGCCTTGTTTACAATAAATCCATATAGTCCCTTTGAAATACTATGACCTGGACAAATGAGAATATGCACAGGCTTATGGTTTATGATTACATCTCTATGAAGTCACATCACAAAACATTAGTGAGTATATTGTTTTTAAGAGTGAATTCAAGTCTTATTTTGCTTAACAACAAAAAATTATACAAAAAGTTTGGCTGCTATTGTTGAATACTTCGAATAGCTTTAATCGTTTTTTTATCTGTGTCCTTTTGTTCTGAAGCTTTAATCCTGAGCATGTGACTCAAATTGTGCTGAGAAGCAGAACTAACAGCTGATCGCCGGCCGCTGTCACTCACGTCGGTCGTCATGAATGGAAACGAGAGCGTGTCAGGATGTGTTACCATCACACACTGTGACTAACAGGGTCTGCACCTGTGCACGGACCGACGGCTCCGATGGGAAATG